>JAQJVL010000050.1:723099-1084438 GCA_035578905.1 Stictocephala bisonia
AATGCCTGTGGTGTTGAAAATTTGTGAGATTTTGTGTTTGTGACTACTATTCTGATGTTAATGAACTTGTCTTTTAAGGTAAGTTTGCTGATGTCCTATCTCTCTAATATACTAATTCCTGGCCTAGTGCCCTTTAACCTAACCTAAAATTTAAAAACTGAAAAATTGGTGATATTAGAAATTAATTCACTTTGATTTGACTACTATTGCCTGTTATACTGTTGCCATAAATATTTTGTTGTACTATTTGAACTATATTTCTAACTGAAATGCTACAAAAACTTATATTATAAAACAATACTTCCAAGTATAATGATATGAATAGTATATTTTGTATTTAATGGTACTTATTAATATTTTAACTAATGTTAATAAAAAGTACAAATCAGATTATAACATAAATAACTCAACTCGAACTACTACTTAGTTATTGGAGGTGATATTACATTTTAAAACTTATATCGATGTAAACAGTTAATTTCAAAGTATGTAACAAATATAATTATCACGTGATAAAATATTAAACAGCTGATCTATTTACTTCATTACTTGTAACTGCCCGTTCTAAATGTGTCTACTAAAGAATTTAATGGAATTTGTTTATTTTGAAATGTTTAAACTTGTATAATCTCTTTAATTTTAAATAATTAATAATGATAAAGCCATCCCCCTCTAAAATATCTGATGATATATCTTAAATTAACACCTTTCCTTTAAATTTGTTATTCCTTAATTAAATATACAAATTTGTATCAAATTAAATTTGTAAATTTTAAAAACTGAATACCCTTATTGAAAGTTGCAGAATTATGAATGATTTTTTTTAATAAGTGAATTGGCTAATAGTTTATATTTTATCCCTAAATTAATAGCCACAATATCTTAATTCTTTGTGTTAGGTTTAATGAGGGACAGTTTGGTAGGGGAATACCTTGATATAGTGAACTTTTAGAGAAAATGTTATTCAAAATTATTGATAGCAAGCAGCCATGTTATATATATCTTTGCATGGTTTTTCAAATTCTTGTGAAATCAAAATAAATATTTATATTTTGATTGACATAATCCAACTATAAGTTGCAGAATTCAGCATAACAGTTCACATATTTTGATTTACTCATAGTTACTGTTATGTTCTAGGTCATATTATATATATAAATAGGTTTAAAAAGTATTTGGGGGGAAATAATAGTTTTTTTTTTAATTCGGGTATCCAAAACGTCCCGGACCGGTTAATTATTTTTGAAATTTTTTAAGAAGAGCTAAAACAATTGGTACCAACTTACTGGACATAAAAACTTATTTTAACATATAATTCAGTGACCCGCTGCCTCCTTAGGGGGATGGCCCGTTAGGAGTTGGAAGAAAATCTTAAATGTAAGCAAAGGGAGATATGTGTGCCATTTTAAAGGTCTTACCTTTTTAGATCTTACCATTTTAGGTATTGGTTAATTTGACGATGCTCACAGACTAAATGGGCCCAAAATGTGCTATATCTTGCATCAATTATTAGTGCGGTGTTAATTGATGGGTAACATTGTTCTTAATTAATGTTTAACCAGAATTTATATAAATATGAAATAGTTTTGACAGTTAAATTTTTTAAGTTGTTAACTGAAGTATATGCAGGGTTGTCGTGTGGTTTATTGGCGCCCGGGGCGAGATGTCATCAGGCCCCCCCCCCCCCCACACACACACACACACACAGATCGACGCTCGTTATAAAATATTGCGTGGCGGGTAACTTCGTTGTCTGCGTGCCCAACAAGAGACACCTAAATAGATTGAATTACCTTACAATAATACTAATCAGGAATTAAATTACTTAAATTTTTGACGAAAATAATTTTTTATTTATAATGATCAAATCCATACAAAATAATGTAAGAAGTGTCTCTGCCATCAGTTATCGTCAGCATACGAAGGTTGGCCGGTCGGGCGACTCGTGTGTACAGAGCGACACTATGCGACATTGCAATATTGACTTATACATATTAAGATAATTAAGTTGGGACAGGCAGTTATGGCGCTAGCATTGCGGGGCTCTGTGCAACTCAAGATGTAAGGGGCCCCTCCTCCTGACAGCTATGTGGGGTTTGCAATACCCGTAGGAAAGAACGAGATCCGGCCGTCCCTCGCAAAATATTTGCTAATTTAGGCACAAGAATATGGCTTTTTAACGCTTTCTAGAGCTTTCAACACCACAGTGGAATTCATTATTAGGCTATTATTGCTAAACTAAAAGTAGTATACAAGCAAATCCATCTACTCTATTTTAATAAAAATATTTAATTTGGGAAAACATTATAAATATATTAAGTGATTAATATCAAATATGTGTTTTTTCAATAAATGCATACAACGTAATATTAAAAATTCAGTTATACTTTATTCATAACTTTCCAACGTACGTTATGTACATCTTACATAATTTTTTCAAATTTTCTTAATTACTTTTATCCGTGGCACCCATGGCACCCCCCCAAGTCACCGATTCCGACCCACGCGATGGCCCTGAGAATATGTTATTCTTGAATTGTGAATGAAGCTAAATACCGTAAATATTTCGGCTAAAAAAACTAGTTACATTTCATGAATAATATACTAATCTCATAACTTATATTATTCATGGCTGGTGTCATAACTAGAATCTATATTTTCCTGTGACAACCGCGTCTAGGAGCTATGAACATTATTTACAAAGTAACCAGACGTTTCGCCCATACTGTGATGCGGCATCCTCAGTGGTATCTCTGAGACTGTAGCTAATGGAATTTTATCATTTACTGATCTCAGAAAATTATTCAGTTAATTGGTGGCTTGTAAAGGATTTTTATAATTTCTTCATTTAATATTCTTCCAATCTTTTCCGTTGTCCCTTTTATGTAACGTAGATATGCCTTTTTTGAGGTATCCTTATCTTTTCTTGTACTCATCCTATTTTCTTGTTTTTTTCTCTTTAGCTGTTTTCCAATAGTATTATTTATTTCTCTACCTGAACACGCATTATGTTTTAAAGTTGACTGTAATATTTGCCTTTCTTTCTTCCAACTATTTGGGTCAAAATATGAATAGCTCGATTAACCAAAGTGTTTAAAACTGCATTCTTCTGTGCTGGGTGGTGATGGGAAGCAGCATTTAAATATCTTTTAGTATGTGTAGGTTTCCGGTATACCGAGTGGCCTATTCGTCTCTCTCTTTTTCTCACAGTTGAAACGTTAAGGAAAAGCAGCCTCTCCATTACTCTTAATTTCCATTGTAAACTTGATATTAGGGTGAATAGTATTAATATGGTACAAAAAAATCATCCAATCTCTCCCTACCATAACGTCACACAGCCCATACATCATCTACATATTGATACCAAGCCTTGGGTTTCAAATCTGACGTTTCCAGTGCCTTCTTTTCAAATATTTCCATATAGAGATTAGCTGCAACTGGTGAGAGAGGTGATCCCATAGCCGCCCCTTCAGTCTGTTCGTAGAACTTCCCACCGAAGAAGAAATAAGTGGATGAGAGGCATAGTTCAGCTAGCTCCGCTAAATCATTGTTAAGAATTGTTGTACTTATTTCTATAGTTTCGGGTACTGGAACCTTGGTGAACAGTGATTCTACACCGAAACTTACAAGTATATCAGTATCTTGCAATTTTTGTTGGCTGGTAAGGCTGATAAAATGTCGAGAATTTCTAACAAATGACCCAGTTTTACCTACATATTCACTTAGTTGTTTAGATATAAACTTGGCTAAATTGTAAGTAGATGATCCTATGGAACTTACTATAGGTCTCGTCGGTATATTTTCTTTGTGTATCTTGGATAATCCGTACAATAGTGCCCTTGGGTCAGAATTTATAAAATATTCTTTTATCTTGTTGTCAAAATTAGGATTTGACGACCAATTTCGATACACTTGAAGCAATTCTTTTAGCCGGATTCCTTACTGAATTATATGGACCGTTATTAATCATATCTTTCATTTTAACTTTATAATCTTCGGTCTTCATGATAACTGTGACGTTTCCTTTTCTGATGGTATAACTATTCTTGAGGCATCTTCTTTCAATGCAGCTGTTTCATCCCTAGACAATTATATTTTGGTGGCTGGGCTCTCCCGAGCACTACTGAAACATCTTGTCTAATTTCTTCAGCTTTTTCAGATAGAAAATCCTTTACCGCTTCTTCTTCAGAGCAAATAATTTCTTCAGCTGGAATTTATTCGGTGCAACTGCATAGTTAAATCCTTTCATAAGTAAAGAAGTTGTAAGTTGATCTAGGGTATGTTCAGTTAGATTTACTATAATTTTGCTAGCGTCCAATTGACTATCTGAAAACTTGCTTTTAAAATATTCATCTAGTAGCTTGTGATATTTCTTCTTATGGTTATCTGTAGTTAACTGGAGAACTTTTGATGATTTTTCTTTGCTAAGGTTTACAATAGTCTCCCAATCGGTAGCATTAGGGACGTTTGAAAGTTCTTCTTGAAACCTTACTATTCCTTGATTAATTTTAAACAATTATTCATGTCTTGTTTCACAAATTTCCCTTCTTAGAATCGACATTTCTGCTTTTATCAGGATACTATTGATAGATCCGTTTGTCTTGTGGTGCTTCAGTTTTACACAGTTGGGTGAGATGTTATTATTCCTGCAACGCTTCAGAAAAGCTAATCTTGCGATACTTCTACTGTGTTTTACATTCATTAGTTCTTATAAACGTGTTTTCTTGAATATATTCTCCCTGTAGAGGAACTTAATCTTAGAACTTAGGCTTACGCGGTCGGTTTCATAACTTGAATCTATATTTTACGGTGACAATAGTCTCAGAGATACCACTGAGAATGCTACATCACAAGATGGACGAATTGTCTGGCTACTTTGTAAATAATGTACAAAGTCTTGTGACAAGTAGCACACCTTGACACGGTTGTCACCGGAAAATATAGATTCTAGTAATGATATACTAAATTTGTTTCAAGGTGTATTTAACAGTTGGGAAAAAACATAAGTTGTTTAGATACAAAACTTTTATTTTTAGAAGATATTTAAATTGATTTTGTATCACTCAAGATATGATTAAATTTAAAAATGTTAAAAAATCGCCCTTTCCCAACAAAACAATTAGCCTATCGTATCCATTTCATTTAGCTATTCAGATTGTATTTCATTTTTTGTTGTCAAAGTAGAGGCTACTATTAATGCTTAATATAATAAGACTTCCCACTTTATTTTGTGATTTATTTTACGATTGTTTTATATATCAATATCACCGTACGTTTCTTCGTTAATGCCAGTTGTAATACGTCTTACTCGCTGCACCGTGACTTACGGCCTTCGGCCTCAGTATGTGGATCGTGATTATATAAAACCTATACAATAATACATTCACCTCAGGCCATTCAATTTATTGAAGGCGAGTGTCCAATCTAACGTAAAACGATGGGGAAATTACGTTAAAAACGCGATTATTTCTCCGCTTATTTCTCGAAACCCACTGTAGGTATAACAAAAGTATAAATACAATACAAACTTTGTCTTAACGAAACAACCAACGACCAATGTCATACAACATGATGCATGTTGCTATTTACAATTTTTGACTTATAGGAAATTTGAATTTTTCAAAATTCGGGTTTGGTGACCAACATCAAAATACGCATAAATGTGACTACGTGGCATATCAAAAGTGAAGCTGCTTTGTTTGTGAGTAAGGATTTAAAATTGGGATAAACATAACTCAAATCGTATCAAAATTGGAGGATACTCTGTAAAAGTCAAAATTTTTCCACAAAAACGTCCGCCAGTTTGAAACAAATTAAGATAAGTGAATTTTGTATACGCCAATGAGCTTTTTTCAACATGACCAAGATTTTGATGAAAATATTTTTAATAGACTTGCCATGTGCTGTTTATAGGGAAAGCATTTTGTTTTATGCCTCTAGACCAAAACGTTCACCCACTATTTTACTGCACGGGTAGTCTGCCTCCAAGGTTCCTAAACATGTTGTCTCATTCTCATATGATCTATATAAGCTGAGTGGTGACGTCAGAGGACGACCTTCAACACAGTGTGCTGAACAATTAAAACTACATACTAAAAACCATTACTGTATTGTTCTTAAGATTATTTTAGAATTATTTAAATTTAAGTATTTTTTTATATTAATTTAAAGCAGCAAATTATCTTTTTTCATGTGTTGCTGAGTTATACTTACTTATTAAATACTAAATTACTAGAGGACACCCCTGCACGATTCGCGTGCCAACCCCGATACTCACTGTGCTCGTTACACCTCGGCCTCGGGCTGTGTATTTTCACTACAAATAATAGTAGGCTAGATTTACTGTATAACGTAAAATAGTAATATTAAATTTATTTACAATATCTCACTCACATTACTTGTGGTGCTACCTATTTATTAGTATAAACACCCCAATGATAATAGTCTACTTAGTCAATTTCAAACGTGTGAATTTCATTTGTTTTTGTTTAACAGCTTAAGTTTAATGAAATAAATAAAATAACTGCATTAGATTACAATTGAAACCTTCAAGTCCAGTAGCCTATAGTGGAGTCCTATAATTGAATGAGAATAAACCCTTTCTTACATCCTTCCATGGTTTATCATTTGAAAGTTCTGACGTACTCAATATTACAAACACAATTGTTTATATTCCAAAAGTTTTAAACATTTTCGGAAATCATTATTAACATTTAAAAAGCTATTCGGTTTGGCTCTTTAATCTCTCTTTATGTGTTTGCCAAAAACGTACTTTGAGGACCTTCCACACCCTTCAGGGTAAACATATTGAAGATTTAAGACCTTATTGTATATATATATACAAATAGAGGCAAATCTTTTGACACCTCAGCCGTTTAAATTGGTCAAGAAATAAGGGAGGAGTTGCGTTGACAAAAAACGGCTTCACGTATTATATATGCATAAAGGACTAGCACAGTACCCGTCCTTCGTACGGGGTTTACGTTGATTTATATTGTGCCTATTGCATTCAGTTGGACAAAATGGGAACAACAAACACAAATGCTGTTCTAATTCCCGTAATTTACAATTCCAGCTGATAAGTGGTAAATAGCTTGTCTACTATTTAGCTGAATGCTTCCATGCGATTGGTATATTTAATTACCAGTATTTTATCAAATAATCAAACCAGGTGATTTCGCCCATGTGACGTCACAGTCAACTGCGCAGCCTCGTCGTGATACCTGACGTCTTTTCTAGTTACCCTGGTTGTGGTTCCCTGGGGTGGTTTCCTGATGGAATTTCAAAATAAAGATAGGCCTGTGTGTTAACCAGAGACCCTAAGAATGTCCATGCAAAATTTCAGACGAATGGGTTCAGTAGTGTTTGCATGATTGAGTAAAAAACACACACAGACGCACAGGTACACACACACACTGACACCATTAGATATAATAGTATGAAGATATCAATTTTAAAATCAGTCATTTACGTAAAATAAATAAACGACGCAGACTGTACCACGGTAACTAGAATTATTCTAGTTACCGTAGACTGTACTGTCATTGAGGACGAATATCAATGTTTTAAATGTTGCGTTTTGTTTTATTTTGTTTACAGCAGTGAAGGTAGAAAAACACTATGACGTAATTGCTACCTGCGCTATATGCATGCGTACTTGTATGAGACGACAACCTCTTGTATATGAACCTTGGTCTGCCTCACCCTGTATGAATATCTAACTATCGAAATTCTAATGGGAAAAAATTATACTACCATGGTGAATAGAAAGTGCAATATCATGGTGTTGATTTATTGATGTAGATCTTGCTGTTCTATTATGTCTCACGTAGCCATGACCTACCACAACAGACTTGTCTTGGACAAAAACTGGACTCTGGTTAACCAGTATTGAATGATCTCGTTTCTACATCAGCACTATCAGATGTCAATGACTCCTTCAGTTTCTTCACAAAGACTGTCATGTGCTATGGTCACCGATAGCTTATATAATGTTGGTTGTGGTGATAACAACCAGTGAACAACATCTACATCTACCTAATATTAATGATTCACCGTGTCATACATGAATTAACAACAACAAACTTGATTTTTCTATGAGGGGTACAATCAGCATGAAAATCTCCTTTTTTCAGGCAAATAAAAGTGTCATACTTTGAAGACATCACTATTAAAATATACTGTACACATAAAAGATAGTCTGGAATTTAAGATCTTTAAAATGTTGTCTTACCAATTCATCGTGTTTTTAACTAAGAATTGTTCTTCATGCTCTCTTTTGAAATGTTAGGATCTTACTTGAACCACATATACCATAATTTAATTAATGTGTGTTTGCACATGTGCAAAGTAGACTATTCTCAAGGTGGAAATAGCACATAGATATGTCAACGTTTTTTAGAATATAGAGACCAGAGTTAACTTTCTCAATAATCTTACTGACATGTGGATTCCAGGTTAACTGTTCATCTACTTATAATTAACTATGCCTAGGAATTTGTGTGGCTTTTCCCTTTAATTTGAGTCTCATCTACATAAACATAAATGTTTTTGCCTGTTTTGAATTGTATGCAAATGTCTATAATTAATTCTTGTGGCTTTTAACTCTAGATTTTGTTGATATAAGGATGCAAGAATTAGTGAGAAAAAGTGACGTTTAATTAACAAAAATTTTCAGAGTAAAGTTTGAATTATTAATCCATTTATATAACTGAATTCATAATGTACATTTTATGTAACAAGGACAATGCAAACAACTGATTTTTTTCTTTAATTTATTTGTGTACTTAAATTGTCGTCACTTTTAAAATATCTTACTACAACCAAATAAAATCTTTGAACATCTGCCATTTTTTACTGGATCAACCTTTTTCAATGCTGTTTGTGGCATTCATATGTACTAGACAAACCCTTTAAAATGATGTACGTTTTGACCAACGAACACATAAGACCAATAGAAGGGACAAGTCCATGTATCCAGCAGTGCAGGGACTGAGCCCATGGCCGCCATCTTGGCAGAACTTAGAAAGAGCAAAACACGCCTGGAAGAGTAAAACATTTTAATGCGCGCGTTCGAAATAATCTCTGATTTAAAATACTTATAAATGAAATAAAATTACTACATTTTACATTTGTATAAACAACTAGTTTATGATCATGATAGTGTATTTTACAGTATTTAATTCTATTTTATTATTTGTTAAATAAATTATTAAAGTTGATTTTTGTATATAGATCTTGACAGAAAAAGTTAGTCGGCTGCCAAAATTTTTAATTTTTGGTAAAAAAAGTGATGTAAGTGAGAAAGATGTACATAAATAGTTACATTTGCATAATCAGATTTTTTTAGAGTCTTTCTATTCCACTTTTTTAAATTATATTTTGAAGTTACGCAATTATTGATTCGACCATGTATACGCACAGTCAAGTGGCGTTGCCTGATATGGCCTACTCTCATCAGAGCGGATAGAACTGTTAAGTTATGAAGTTATTAATCTATTTCTTTATTTGGTACTTGGTGGAATTTCGATAGATTTAAACTAAACATTTTTGGTAATTCCACAGTTTTTAATTTCTGATTAATGCATTTTCGCCAGTTACGGCATCTTCAGATCATAATAACCAAATTGTACAACAGTCTATTATTATTTATTAATCTATTACTATTTATTACTTCTGCAAATTATTTTGTAAATAATATTAATTATTTAAAAAGTATTACATTTATAATAATCATAACCAGTTATCTGTGATAGTAATGACAGTAAAGTAATGAATGATACAATGATAAACAGTAAAAAAATACAAGCTTAATAATTTACAATACAATGCAATAAGTAACAATATCATGGAGCCTGTAAGGAGCAATTTAATAATGAACAATAGAAATAATTTACGATTAGTAGCTTTATAACTAACTACTCAGACTAAATACTAAAAGCGGTAATATTTTGTGAAGAAAATTTCTTAAATTCAACTAACGAGGAAATCAGAAAGCAGAATTTTAAATAAGTTGTCTAATATGTCTAACTAATGGGCGTTTATCGAACATTCTAAATACCACAATTTCATTAATATGCACATTTTGAAATATTTTTCTTTGCGCATTGTAAGACACTAAATACATATAAATTTATAAGAATTAATAATTTCAGCCTAACAAACTGTTTGCTAATAAGTTGGTAATTTTCTTGTTTTACACATTATTTCTAAGAAGACCATATTTACATAGACAAGTCACGTAGATCACCTGAGACTAGCGCTCGTCAGTAGGGTGACTCATCGGCTGGCGCCGCCATCTTACCAGAACTTTCTGCTTTCGGCCAGCATCAACTCAGGGTTTTATCGGATGTTTGTATATTATAGACCCCTGACTTTGCGGCACTAATGTATTCATAAAACAAAGGCTAAACATATCGAACCACATATTCATGTTCAGTGTTTAATCTACTTTATAACAGTACCAAAGGGACAAAGTGATTGGGAGATTGTTGGCTATAGGTTCTATGCTCAGTCATCATAATACCGACATGGCGTCTGCTCATCGACGTGGACACTACTAGAGAAGTCTGGGGTGTCCATATTGGATGGTGGTCAAGGTTCAGATGTGTGTAGGGAAGAGAGAACTGAGTGTCAGACTTGTCAGTTAGCTGAAAATCAGACCAACACTACGTGGTTCGGATTCCACCTAAAGCTGCAGATTCCATAGTTGCCCTGGCTTTTGGACTATTAATAAATAGTCCTTTTTTAGCTAAGTCGAACTCAATTATGACCCTCATGTAGTCCATGTCGCACCTCGGGTGCCCCCTCTGTGGAACTCGGCCTACGGCATTCCGAGGGAAGGTTCGGCCTGCGGCCTCACCAAGTCACTCTGTTACAGTCCCATTTGTGGATCTCGACATGTCGCCTCGTGAAGAAGATCGGCCTACTACATGGAATTTGTTATCAGTATAACCGTGGATTTCGGTAATGGGGCAGTGAAGCCCATGAGCATTCTCTATTCTAAAATCTGATATTAAAATGAGTAACTAGGAGAAGAATACCTTTAATTTGATATTCCACTCGAGTGAGTTAGTTTAACATTGGCCATTTTATAGTTTTGTGGCATGTTTTTGATTGGGGGTGGGGCAGAGCCCTTAGACGTGGTCTCTTCTAAAATATAATTGTATTATGCGATTTAGAAGATTTACCTGTAGTTTGTGGTACCCCACTTGGGCGTTTTATTTCAGTATTACCCTATTTTGGTTATCGGAGATTTTTTTTGTTTTGATTTGGGGGTATATACCCCTTATTACTTGCCCTATTCAAAATGTTATGATATATTTGGATTCATGATAAAAATACCTTTAAATTGATATCCCACTTGAGTAGATAACATAAGTATTAAATAATTTCGTTTTTTCGATAACTTTAGTTTTTGGGCCTCCGATAGTCCATTTTTTTAGATTTGAAGCTGAAATTCAAATATGAGGTGCGCGTGTGTTATGCGTGTAGAACTGTGAAAGTTTTTAATTTTTACTCAAGTTTTTTCTCAAGTTAGGTCATTAAAACTACTTTTTTCTGATTTTCCCATAAGAAATACTTTGGGGTAAAAAAAGGCCGCCATCTTGTTTATGAGGGAACAAATTAAACTAGAGGTTTCAGACCGAGAGCTTCACTATTTGATTAGTCTCCTAGGGAATGACTGTCTCCTTAAGTAAATCCTTTACCATTCCGATATCACTCTGTACCTTGTCGATAATAGCTGTTCTCGGAGTCGGGGGTGGAGGGAATTCTTGGTGGCATCAAAGGTAGTGTGAGGCGAATTCCTCAATCAGCTCTCCAATACCACTGTCCGTTTATGGGCGGGTGGGTGGGCCAATACCACTGTTCATGTATGGCAAGTGGGTGAGTCAATACTGCTGTTCGTGTATGGACGGGTGGGTGGCTAGACTAAAATCTACATTTACAGAGTGTTATATCTTAGTAAATTTTGATTTACGTGATGTATTACGTGAAGAATTTTTGTTTTTCAAAATGGTTATTCCTGTAACTGTGAATACACGATGGTGTTGACCCACCCGCCCGCCCATACCCGTACAGTGGTGTTACCCACCCGTCCGCCCATACGCGTACAGTGGTGTTGGGCTTGTGAACTCACAAGCCCAACACCACTTTCTTTCCTCTTCTCGAGATGTGCAAGCAATTCCAGGAGATGAAGGTCAAGTAGAAATATGTGTCTGTATTGATGAGCAAGATTTCTAATTTGAGTGTTTATCGTTTTTATCAGTCTGTTTTCTCTGGTGTCTTCTCTCAAGTCATATCTATATGGTATGGTTGATAACAGGAGGTTTGTATGTGTAAATTGACTTAATTTGGTTTCTATATAGTTCATAAACCCTTTTATGGTTAGTCTTTTATCATATAAACAATTTTTAGAAATATTATTACATCCGCCTATAACTAAACACCAGTCCTTCTCAGTCAAATTCTTAAATACTGTGCTGCTTGTTGCTATGTCAAGTACAGTTTCAATTGGTGCTCCTGGCCTGATCTGCTTGAGACATCATATTTTTCATCTGATTGATTTTATAAATACAGAGCTAGATCACACCCCTGGCTATCACACAAAAGAGTCAATTTGGGAAGTTTTTTTTTAATTAATAGACTATTTCTTTTTGTCATAGTTAGCTGTCTGTTTTGTACTCCAGAAAATGTCCATGACTGATCACGTCCATGGCTATCGGCAAAAATGAGGGGTTTTGATTTGTTTGCTGGTCCTTTATATTTATCACTTTTTTCTTTGGGCGGCACCTGAGGTTGTTTTTATTTACTTCCATTCTTTGTTCCTTGGGTTGTCCACTTGATTTATTATTTGTCCTAATTGTTTTTATTTTCAATTTTTTGTTTGTGCATGCGTCCTCTCCATATTCCTCCTCTCCACTGGACCAATCATCTGATAGCGCTTCAAACCTGTTTCCAGTAACACACCCACTGTTTACAGTATGGTCTTTAGGTGATACAAGCTGTTTATTTGTGACTGGAATGTATTTCCAATGAATTTGGTTGTCTCTTCTGTTTTGAAGATCTTTGATGTGTAAGGGTAGAAAACATCGTGAACATTTGAATTCATTTTTGCTCTTCAGTCTGTTCTGTAGGGATAGGTTTTCATTGTTCAATTCTTTAATAACTGCTTCAAGTGATCTTATTGATGCTATCATATTTTTGGTCTCAGATTTATATATTTCACATTTTTCACATGGTAATGTTGTCTTTAATTCATCCAGTTGTGTAAGTTCCAGGTTTAAGCGTTTTTCCAGTTCCAATCTATTTTTCAAAGTTTCAATTATTAAATTTTATTCTGTCCCTTTTCTCGTTGTTGGGTTAGTATATCTTTAATTTCATTTTCTTTTTCATGTATTTTATCTTCAAGTTCTAACTCGTACATTGTTTTAGCATTACTGGTTTCATGTAAGGTCTGTCTCAGTTCTTCATTCTCCTTTAGTAATGCTTGGCTTATTTCAGCAGCTAGTGTTAAAGAGTCATCAATGTTACTAAATTCTCCTCTATCTTCGTTAACCATGTGTTGTTTTTTTATTTTCATAAAATTCAGTTTCATAGATTGCAGTATAGATTGGATGTTTGATTTTGGAAGCAGCTAGTTTTTGTGATCTAGTTTGTATGATGCTTTGAAACATGTTTGAGGCAAGAGAACCTAAATGTTTTAAAGTAATTAATATTTTGTTTATTATTTTTATTACAGCTTAAATGAAATTTAAAATTGGTGTTTGAAGAATTAGATTCATTAATATTGAAATGGAAATTATATATAACTTAATTTATATTTTCAATATATAAAGATGAAAATTATAGAAAACTATTTAAAATATTACCTTTAAAATGAATTGTAACTGATTTAGAACTTATTGTATTTATAAAACACTACTAAAATCACTTTTATTGCATAAAAGAAAACAAGCTTTTTATGTATTAACATCAGCTGATATTATTCACACAGTGTAAACTGAAAGTTTGCTGCACATTTTGATTATAAAATCAAACTCAATATTATGACCGGCGAAAGGGGCGGGTATACAGGTAATAGGACGGTAACTAGTATAATACGGTAGGGTTCACGCGCATGGTGCGCAGTAAATCTTGGTGTCAATGACGTCACACAGACATATCAGCTGGTTCATCTGCTACACTGAATGTAGTAATAATCAGTAACTGCTCTTTCTGAATCACTGTTTTCAATAACAACAGAGCTGTAACCCGTTAATAACTATTATTAAGGCTATACAAATACTTTTAATAATACTATTAGTACTATTATGGAAATTTGGCCAAAATAAATAAAAATATACCATTTTCAGACAAAAGAACTGATTATTTTTATTTAAAAAAACATAATAACTATTGTAATAATTCAAGAGTGAGTATTAATTTTATTTTCTGCTGTATATGCTTGATGGAATTGCTTTGGTTGTAAATTAAAAGTCATTTTTTTATAAATTCCACAAATTTTAATTTTTATAAGAGCGCTTTCGCCGGTTAAGGCATCTTCAGTTGTAATACAGTATATACAGAAAACATATGTGAATAAAAATAACAAAAAAATCACATGTAAAACACTAAATACATATTAATTTTATGCTCAATTTAAACAGCTGATTCAATACTTGACACATGTTATTTATTTATACATTTCCAAATCCAAACCAAACAACCATCTTTTTATTGGATTAATAGCACAAACCAATGGAACCAGCTTTTAATATTAACCAACCGTTAAAAACAATATCAATATGTAAGTAAATTAATAAGCAATACAAATTTGGAAATGATGGAAGACGGTAGGGACCACGAGGATGTGCTGTGCACTTTCGTGTCAGTGACATCGTTAATGCCACCGCACGGCTGAGCCAGCTGCCGTGTATTCTTATGAATTCAGTTTGTTTTAGTCGCACTTTTGTTGTTGTGTGTTGTTTTAATTGTGTATAAGTGAGTTAGTAAGCATGCCTTGTGTGTACAAATCACAGCGATAAAGGTAAACAGTTAGGTATGCTCATTTGTCATTGGGCTATTAATTAATGACACTTTCTAACGAGTAGTCGGCCTTAGTTTGTAACAATGACTACATTCGCTCATCACACTCATTCGAAATCCATATTCGCCCATATCTTAATGATCGGCGTCTTATGAGTAAATAAAATTAAAAAAAAATAAATATAAACCTATGGGGTGGTTCCATAGGTTTCCGAAAGATGAAATAATTTACAAACAGTGGGTTCATTTTTGTAAGAGGAAGGATGTGTTTAATTATAAAATGGCAGTAATGTGTTATGATAACTTTACAGCATGTGATTTTGAGAGAGATTTAAAGTCAGATTTATTGAATCTTAAACCAAGATTTATTTTGAAGAAAAGTGTTTTCCCAAGCCTTAAAGCGCCATTGGGGCCGAGTACATACATGTACCTTGTCAAAAAGCAGTAGCCTTGTTGAAAAACGGGAAAATAAACAAATTATTATTACCTCTTTATTACATAACTCTAAACAAGAAGTTTCTCATGAAAAACTGAATGAGAAGAATTAATCACAAAATCCTTATTACAAAATACAAAAAGTAACTTAATAGACATAGAGTCAATACTTAAAGAAAACTCATCCCTAAAAGAAATCAATGAAAAACTGTCTAAAGATTTGGAGTCAGCCAATTTACTTATAGACACATTAAAGCATACACTGAACAAATTTGAAAATATGTTTTCATTATGCCAGCAACAATATATACAGAAAAATAAATGTACAAATAGGGCTTCTGAAGACATATCAAAGACCGTTACAGTACGTTGTTTATCGTAAAAAGCTCTCTTGTATCTAAGAGAAGTTTTGAATTACCCTTTACCAAGTGAGGTAACAATTAAACGACGACTGGCACAATTTTCGACTCCACCTCGGTTTTTAGATGTTAGTATAAGTCTATTGAAGGGCCAATCAGCAATTTGTAATGATATTTTTCAAAAAAATGTTATTTTATGTTTCGATGAAACATAAAATAACATTTTATGTTATTAGTAGGCTAACATTAGACTAATGTTATGTATAACTAATGTTATTAGTATCTAATGTTAAAGTAGGCTAACATTAGACATTTGTTATGACTATATTCAAGATATATTCAGGGGGCTACAAATAACGTTCAGGTTATGATTATTCGAAGCTTAGGGGGAAAGTGGAAACAACCAATTTACTACAGTTTTGACCAGACAGTAACAACAAAGTTGTTTTTTGACGCAATTAATGTAATCGAGTCAAATGGATTTCGAGTTCGAGCATTTGTTTGTGATATGGGTGGCCCTAACAAGAAACTATTATCAGATCTTAGAATTACATACGAAAAGCCTAATGTACAAAACCCTTGTTCAGAAAATCGTGTAATCTGGGGTTTCTGCGACGTCCCTCATCTTCTAAAGCTTCTAAGAAACCATCTATTAGATTATGGTTATGAGCTTTCCAATGGAAACACAATGAATAAAAGTGTTTGGGCAGATCTAGTTAGTCACCAAAAAAATTATGATTTAAAATTTGCTCACATTTCTGAGAAACACCTTCTAGTTGCTGGATCTGAAAGGCAAAATGTGAGGAAAACAACTGAACTAGAACTGCTGGCAAGGCAATTTCGCATATTTCCCCAGGAAACGATCACGTCGTTGATTGTTGTCTGACGGTAAATGATGGATATGACATTTTAAACTCAAGACTTCCTTACCATCCGACGAATAAACTCAAAAGAGTCAAAAGTGCATATGGTACAATTTTAATCGAACAAAATATCATTTTAGAGAAACTTTTTGATTTGTGTTCTTCTATGAGAGTTATTGGCAAATCGAAGTTACTACCTTTCCAATGTGGATTTATGATTTCAATTAGAAGTCTGCAAGGTCTGTTAAAAAATTTACAATCAGAGGGTTGTAGCTACATTTTATCATCCAATTGTAATCAAGATGTTCTGGAGTTCTATTTCTCACAAATTAGAGGTATGGGATGATTTTATGACCACCCTCTTCCTACTACAGTAACACATAGGATAAAAGTCCTTCTCCTAAGTCGTAGTGCATATGAAATTATAACAACGGGAAACTGTTTAAGTGAAAATTGTGAGAAATTAAGTGATGAAGTCTTTAAATCAGTTGAATGTGCCATCTCTGATAACGACCCGTTTCTAGAGCAAAATAAACTATCGGAGAATGTTTATATTCCTTTCGATGACAAGGAATTCAAATCAATAGTTGATGATTTAATTCAGGAAATGTCCACCCTAGTAAAGCTTGAAGACGAATCTAGTCTAAAGACGGACTAATCAACATTTATATATGGTGAAAAAACAGGACTAGTACAAGTTAAGAATAGAGACTGGCTTTCAACTTTATCAAGGGGTCTCTGATTAATCTATCTCAAGAATGGATGGAAATAGTTTTACAATGTGAAAAAGAGTTTGAGGAATTTCATGGCAATGGTATTAATAAATGTGATAATGTCAGGAAAACACTTGCGAATAAGTTACAACAAAAATTTAATAACATAGACGAATTTGCTATTGTCCGAACACGATCATTCATAAGGATGAAAAAGCTAAACAGGAAGAACAATCTTAAAAGAACAGTTCTTTCCCAAAATAGAGCTGATAGAAAAAAATGCAAGAAAATTAAAAAATTCTAAACTAATAACCTACTACTAGTGTTTGAATAAATATGTAAATTTTATGTACAATTTATGCTTATTTAAGAGACAAATGTGGTCAAATCAGAAGAATTCGTTAAAAAAAGAAAAATTATCTAAAATTATA
Source organism: Stictocephala bisonia (assembly GCA_035578905.1). Classification (NCBI taxonomy): domain Eukaryota; kingdom Metazoa; phylum Arthropoda; class Insecta; order Hemiptera; family Membracidae; genus Stictocephala; species Stictocephala bisonia. Next base: position 740,928 of record JAQJVL010000050.1, read on the forward strand.
ATCAAACTATGCCAGCACATCTGTCAAAATACAACGGCAGTGGTAAGTATTGGTAAGTAATCACAATTTTTTAATTGTATTTCAAATACTGCTTTGTATTGTATATTTTTTAAACTTTCAAATAGAATCCCACTTAATGTAATACAGGTCGAATAAATATAAAAAACGATAATTAATGCAAAATAGTAAAGCAAAAACTATTCACTGCGTATTTATTATAATGTTATGTGCCGTTGACGGTGGCAATGATGTCAGCAGCTGAGAGCGATCGTGCATGATAATATTATTATTGAAAGGAATTTGTATAGCCTCATTAATAGTTATTAACGGGTTACAGCTTTGTTGTTAATGAAAACAGTTATTCAGAAAGAGCAGTTACTGATTATTACTACATTCAGTGTAGCAGATGAACCAGCTGATATGTCTGTGTGACGTCATTGACACCAAGATTTACTGCGCACCATGCGCGTGAACCCTACCGTATTATTCTAGTTACCGCAAGGGTAATAGTTTATAAAAATTTGAATTAATGAAGTTGTTATTTTTATTAGAAAATCAATTTGGTCTTTTACAACCATCCAAAAAGAGACATGGGATTTTGTAATCTTCAACTTTATTGTTAAATTTGAATCTAACCGACTTAAAACTAAATAAAGATTTTTAAGGGATGAGTTTTACTCCTAACACTTTATTGTTATACGTTGTTAAAACCAGATCTGACCAGTTTTAAAAGCAATAACATTTCAAAATGACCACTTAACAGTATGAAACAGTCGCTGTTGTGTACTTGTGGTATAATTTTAAGTAAACACAGTAAAACATGGACTATTTAGGTGTTACTTGTTTTTCATAAGGTCGAGTAATTATTAATGCCACAACTTAAATAGGCCTATCAATATTTGTGACACTATTTAGGTATTTATCGCAACTGAACATCACAAAATAATACCCAAGATACAAAGGTCCACAATTTGGAAATAAATTGTAAAATGAGGTAAAATACTTAAATCGCTCTATCACTCCATCGCTCGCTATGTCTTTAGACTTATCTGAAAAAGATATTAGATATGACTTTTTTGCGAAATATGCATGGCAAAAATAAAAAGAAACTAGTAAATAAATTCATTCAACCCAAAACTGAAACTGGTCCTGAGATGTTAATATTCGAACGAGAATGGGGGAAAGTGAAGCCAACAAGTTAATGACACGGTTGTATTTGGCAACTGCCCACAACTAGTTCCATTCCAGTCTCACCTACATTTTGACGACTGATTACATTTTGGCCCAGTTATCCAGAAACACGTGTACATTATCCAGAAACACTTATGTAAACTAGCAAGTAGCCTAATGACAAACAAATCATAACATTAAAATAAATGGTTCCAAAGAATTTGTACAGACTTTCCCCCATATTAAACACTAAAAAGTCAAACTTTGAAAATTACCAGTTTGATTCCCAAATATGTTTTTTGTCATAACTAAAAAAACTCATCAGTAGAGACATGCAGTTTTTACTAAAATATTTTAAATTGTAATTCACACCTATCTTGAAAATGTAATCAAAATCGTTAGATCTGCTTTTGAGAAAATTCCATTTTTGTACATTGTATTTTTGTATATGCCCATAAAAATAAAAAAAATTTCAAAAAGTGGAAAAATCGTCTGTATATATTGGCTAAATACATCTAAATACTAAATTTTATAAAAATTGATCCATCAGGTTGGTCTCTAGCGAACTGCACATACTCACAGACAGACACACATACGGACAGACATCTAATTGTTTTTCGAAAAACCCACTTTTGGGTTCAGGAGACCCTAAAGTGGATTTTTAGACCAATTTGTAAAATAATTTTTTTTTGCGATCACAATACTTTCTCTATGCTAACGCATTTTATGGGAGAAAGTATATATATATATATATATATATAGTCAAAAAGCTATTTAAAAATAAGTATTAGCCGATTTTTTTCAAAAATTGTGTTAACTTGCATTAGAATCCAACTGACCAACATGTGTTCATTCATTCCTTAGCTTTACTTCTGCCAAGTTTGCCTTATTTTTCGTAATTAAAGAGCTTAGTAATCAAGCAAGAAAAAATTAATAATTATTCACAACTAGTGGTTTGTATTCACAACTGTGGTTTTTATTCACAACTAGTGGTTTGTATTCACAACTAGTGGTTTGTATTCACAACTGTGGTTTGTATTCACAACTGTGGTTTGTATTCACAACTAGTGGTTTGTATTCACAGCTAGTGGTTTGTATTCACAACTAGTGGTTTGTATTCACAACGGTGGTTTGTATTCACAACTGTGGTTTTTATTCACAACTAGTGGTTTGTATTCACAACTAGTGGTTTGTATTCACAACTAGTGGTTTGTATTCACAACTAGTGGTTTGTATTAACAACGGTGGTTTGTATTCACAACGGTGGTTTGTATTCACAACTAGTGGTTTGTATTCACAACTAGTAGTTTGTATTCACAACTAGTGGTTTGTATTCACAACTGTGGTTTGTATTCACAACTGTGGTTTGTATTCACAACTGTGGTTTGTATTCACAACTAGTGGTTTGTATTCACAACTAGTGGTTTGTATTCACAACGGTGGTTTGTATTCACAACTAGTGGTTTGTATTCACAACTAGTGGTTTGTATTCAATTAATGCTAAATATTTTTCATCAAAATGGTAAGTCATCTAGTTTTTCTTGTTTGAGGCAATTTTCTATTACGTTATTTTCGTAAAAGTATAATTTTCTTAAATATTTGGCAATACCTGATTTACTTTTATGAAAAGCTAAGGAAATTTAAATATTTAATTATTCATCCGCCATTAAATTGGTGATCAAGTTTTGCAATTACATTATAGTTTTCAAAGTTTGAAAACTATAATGTAATTGCAAAACTTGATCACCAATTGTTGTTGTTGTTGAGACTTTGAATTTTACATATAGCTTGACTTAGTTTGGTGTTAACAAGTTTTACCTAACCCCACTTTATTAGTAAACAATTGTTTTTTGTCCACAATTTAAAAACAAACATAGTCAAATCTTTAAATACAATAAGTTTGATTTTTAAAGGCCTATAATGTTCTGTACTACATGGCATAGAGTCATGTTTAAAAAGAACTATTTTTATTTTTCAAAATTGAACCAATTTTTGAAATTTTGAAGATGGGAAGATAAGTGTCCAATCTCGTTGTTATTTTAAAGGACGTGTAACTGGTAGTACTAGATAAACAAGTTGTGATGTATAGAGTCACAGTAACATCAACTTTAAAAACATTTCTTTACATTTTGGACCACCCTGCCCTAAGGGTAAGAATAATTTGAAAATTTATAAATCAAAATGATAAGGTTTTGAAGACCTTAAAGGTGAGGAGTAAAACAACCTATTTTGCTATTTGAAATTTTCGAGATTCACCCAGTGAACAACTTCGGGCACACCATGCATTTTAAATGCGACAAAAACAATTTTGGAACATTCGCTATTTTAAGGTTTACAATTTATTGCATCGCTCTATGTCAAACGGTTTATCCACTGGAGATTGTGGCCGGGTAGTCTGAAACACTCAGTGTGTATATCTATCTATCTATATGTACTATAAAGCTCGATGTAGTGACTAACTCACTGACAATAAATGTTGAGGCACTTCCCGGTGGCCTATCCCAATGAAGTGTATACTTATATTGAAGCTCTCGGTCTGAACACTCCAGAAACATTCACAAAAGTTTACTTTTTTCAGTCATAAACAAGATGGCGGCCTTTTTTACTCTAAAACTGCTTCAATGTATTTCTTATGGGAAAATTACTTAAAAGTAGTTTTTATTACCTAAGTTGAGGAAAATCTTGAGTAAATTGTTCAAATTTTCACAGTTCTACACGCGTAGCAATCGCGCACCTTATATATGAATGTCAGCCTAGTAACTAAAAAAGTTGGGGTATCGGGGGCCCAAAAACTGACATTTTTGAAAATCTAAAAATTGTTTAAGCTGATATTATCTACTCAAGTGGGGTAACAATTTAAAGCTATTTCTCTCCTGGATCCAAATATAACATCAGATTTTGAACAGGGTAAATATTAAGGGATATATGCCCCTAAAACAAAACAAAAATTCCTAAAACCAGTAAAAGGGTAAAAATGTTGAACGAGTGTTGGAGTTTACTCTTTCTCTACTCAGTCCTTCGGCACCAGTTGAACGAGTGTTGGAGTTTACTCTTTCTCTACTCAGTCCTTCGGCACCAGTTGAACGAGTGTTGGAGTTTACTCTTTCTCTACTCAGTCCTTCGGCACCAGTTGAACGAGTGTTGGAGTTTACCCTTTCTCTACTCAGTCCTTCGGCACCAGTTGAACGAGTGTTGGAGTTTACTCTTTCTCTACTCAGTCCTTCAGCACCTGTTGAACAAGTTTTGGAGTTTACTCTTTCTCTACTCAGTCCTTCGGCACCAGTTGAACGAGTGTTGGAGTTTACTCTTTCTCTACTCAGTCCTTCGGCACCAGTTGAGCGAGTGTTGGAGATTACTCTTTCTCTCCTCAGTCCTTCAGCACCAGTTGAACGAGTGTTGGAGTTTACTCTTTCTCTACTCAGTCCTTCGGCACCAGTTGAACGAGTGTTGGAGTTTACTCTTTCTCTACTCAGTCCTTCGGCACCAGTTGAACGAGTGTTGGAGTTTACTCTTTCTCTACTCAGTCCTTCAGCACCAGTTGAACGAGTTTTATTCTAATGAACAATTTATGGACACCAGATCGAATTATACTGTCAATGGAGAATGGCAAAGCTGTTCTGATGTTCTGAGCATTAAAGTTGACAATGACATGTCATGTATTACTTTAAACATTAATTTTTCATTAATATCTTCAGAAAAATACCACTGGTTTCAGCCTTCAGCCAGTATACCAGTACAACTAGAACAAGAGATGCATGAACAATTATGACAATTTATTGAATTCTGCCGAGTTAACTTAAACGTAATGAATGACTTAACAAAAATAAAATAACTGTCTGTTAATATTGTGTTAGGCCTATTCTGTAATCTTAAATCATAATATAGTTGTATATATCAATAAGTAGTTAATTATTTTCCCCAATTAACAACTATTCCCCGAATCGCGAATAGTAAAATTCGTAAAAGACAACCCTAACTATAATTGACAGATAGCGAGGAACGTGGCAACGTCGCACCAAGATTGGCGACTAAACGTTGATGAAAGCTCTCCTAATGATAAAATCAGTTGTTTTTTAATATAAATCGCTTCATTAGAATATATTATAAAATAGATAGTTGCATAGATTAAGGTAATAATTTTATAAGGAAATAAATTTTGTCTTTTATAACCATTCAAAAAGGGAGAAGTGTTTTTTATCAAAAACAGTGTTGTAAGACTGTTAAATCCGAATCTAAGTAATTTGAAACTAAATGAATATTTAAGGAATGAGTTTTTACTGTTAAAATTTTATTGTATCATACGTTGTTAAACATAAATCTGACCCGTTTTAAAATCACATAACTTTCAAAATGAGCACTAAAAAATGACAGCATGACAGCATGAAAAAATCAATTGATGTACTTGTGGTATAATTTTCACTGGATTTACTAAACGTGAAAAAACATGGACTTTTTAGGTGTTACTCGTTTGTCATAAGGTCAAATGAATTTTTGTTCTCCGTAAATCGACCATTTTCTCTCAACGACGTATTGGATCTTCGCCGAAGTTAACTTTTGTTCCACTTAAGCCAACAATTTTACCACAGCGAGGTATTAGCGTGTATATTCCCCATTGTTAACTTTTTATCCTCATAAGTAAACCATTTTCCCTCAGCGATATAGCTAATAAGCGTGTATCTTCGCCATCGTGAAATCTTGTTCCCGATAAATCAACAATTTTCCCTCAGCGAGATAGCTAATAAGCGTGTATCTTCGCCATCGTGAAATCTTGTTCCCGATAAATCAACAATTTTCCCTCAGTGAGATAGCTAATAAGCGTGTATCTTCGCCATCGTGAAATCTTGTTCCCGATAAATCAACAATTTTCCCTCAGCGAGATAGCTAATAAGCGTGTATCTTCGCCATCGTGAAATCTTGTTCCCGATAAATCAACAATGTTCCCTCAGCGAGATAGCTAATAAGCGTGTATCTTCGCCATCGTTAAATCTTGTTGCCGATAAGTCAACAATGTTCCCTCAGCGAGATAGCTAATAAGCGTGTATCTTCGCCATCGTTAAATCTTGTTGCCGATAAGTCAACAATTTTCCCTCAGCGATAGCGTAGACCTTCACCATGTTAACTTTGTTACCCATAGTCAACAATCTTCCCACGGTGAGATATAAGCGTTTACCGACCATTTTCTATTTCGTCGTAACAGTTTTTAACTAGACCCAAAACTACTAATGTGATTCTACGATATAATTCGATGCAAAAACGAATAGCCAGTACAGGTTTAGTGATTATGACTCCTGCCAGTCATATAAGAACAGTGGGAAAGATCCTCCCGCCCATTCACTATACACGTATAGTGACGGTGGCCTTATGGTAGACAAACCTTTTTTATTCTACGATCGTTCCTAACATTACAACTTTGCCAGCAGTTGTAATGTTGGGTACAGTAGTTCTTATTACGATCGATTAGTTTAGTTCAGTGAGTGAAGTAGTGTGGTACTTAGGGAGAAGGAGGTCCTGTAAACAATTAATAGTCGATCATTCCATTCAGGCCCTAATTATTTTACATGTAGTAACTAATATTTTAGAAAGTGGTTTGTGAAAAACAAAAACAGGATGGCAAAGAACCTAGATTTCGGGAGCCCATCTCGAAGTGGGCTTGACCTTGTAAGACCAGTTGTCGTGTGCTTGTTTTCTACTGTTAGGCTCTTATCCTCTGGTTAACTCTTATCCCCATTTAATACAATTTATTGAATTAATGCTGTAACTAGTTAATCAAATATATAACTTATTAAGTCTACGTCATTTTAGAATAATTAATGTACTGAACATATAAATTATATTGTGCCAATCAGAATCAGACTACACTCCAACTGACATAATAACCTAGAGTACTAAACATCTATAGAAATAATCATCTCCGCAATCAGCACCTAATGTCCGGAGGCATACACTTCGGTTGCCCATCGATGTATACTGCTCTAATTGGGTCGCGCACTCCGGCTCGCCGCTCTACCCCCTCCCCCTCCCCCCAAAGTCCTGGTGCCCAGCGCTGCACAACTGACTTGTCTTCAATGCAACGCTGGAAATATTTTAACATTAAAGTTGAAATGTTTTGCTAATTGTCAATATAGCTAAGTCAGTATTAAGTGTATAGTTTAAGAAACATCTCAGGAAAGTTGTATGATCCATAAACAATTAATTATAGAGGCCCAAAGAAGGAATTGCATAACAAAATCTGCAGTATATATGTTACTGACTGTCACAACATAAAGCTTTCTTAACTGTTACATAAAATAAATTTGTTAGTCTTGTGATATATATTTAAATTATACATTTAAATAAATGTTAAATATATTACTTGTATTGTAATACACAGTAAAGTCTGATGGCTTAATCCTCTTCCTTTTTTTAACATTTGGCCACAATAGTTGTTATAGTTCCGGATTTTGTGGAAATCTGGAAAACCGATCTCTTTAATACAATTTTTAATAACACAACGGAATAATTTCAATACATATTTTTTCACTAATTATTGACTATAATTTCAATCCTTCCTGATGAGCTATTAGAAAATATGTAAAACTTACATAATAACAAACACAAATATTTGGATAAAGAGTTTAAAATTTTTGGAAATGCTATCAACTATAGGAATTTCTGGTAACTCATGAAAGAAAATATCATATTATTAACAAAATTAACAATTTATATTCAATGTAACAATTTTAATATAAATTTAATACAATTTAGCTGCAGGTTAAGTTTATACACAACTACTTATTTCCTCGTGCTTTGCTATGGGATAAACATTTAAACAGTAATATACAAATTTCATTAAAATAAATGTTAAATCAGGGGACTCTCCTACTCTATTCGCGTGCCAACCCTCATTATTGAGACATTTCAATAGAACACTACAAAGAAGCAATGCTTAAACTACCATAAACATTATAAACCTAAACAGCTGTTATACGAGTATGTGTAATTAAGAAATCTGTAGTGTTGGTGGTAGGTGAATCGTAATTTATATCATAATATGTGATAGGCATATATTGTTCCTTTAGATCATAATCTTTTAGCTAATTAATTTAATAATTAAAATCTTACCAAAGAACCTAGTTTTTTGTATGTAGAAGAATGATAGTACTAACACATTTACGAGTCATTTTGCAATCGTTTCTCGCTTCTTGAAATATTTCTTAAATATTTAATCATTTGAATCTTCAGGCTAAAGTCTAAGTATACTAATGTAAATGTGTTGGTAATAAAAACATTATTTCTATACGAAATAACACGGTAATGCACATCACTAAATTACTGTATGATGGTCAGTTCATGAGAAATTGTTGCCCAGGTATGAAAAGAAACTTTAATTTTTTTAATGTTTTGTCATATGAAATAATTTTTCATAATACCATAAAATAAATAACAATACAAAACATAAAATCAAACTCACGCATCTACATATAAAAAACCTAAAACCTACTATTTAAACATTAAAAACAAACGAACAATTTATTAAGACCATGTCTACAAAATAAAACCCAGCGTACCGCTTAATATTACTGTTGTTTCTATTTTTAAATAATTAATTATGAATGCTCTCAATAAAATCGACTGTAACCATACCACATGCCAGAGCCACCCGCTTTCCACCCAGACAGCGTGGAGCACATGGACCAGTATTTGAGTCATCTGTTGGCCCACGGTGGTAACCTATCCTAACCATGCCACGTGCCAGAGCCACCCGCTGCCCACCCAGCAAGCGTGGAGCACATGGACCAGTATTTGAGTCATCTGTTGGCCCACGGTGGTAACCTATCCTAACCATGCCACGTGCCAGAGCCACCCGCTGCCCACCCAGCAAGCGTGGAGCACATGGATCAAGAATTTGAGGTACCTGTTTGCTCTTGCTGGCAACCTATCCTAAACGTGTTATAGGCTATAGCAAAGTCCTAAACTCAGCAGCGTGAAGCGGTTTTTGAGACAACTGATGGCTTTCGTTGGTAAACCATCAATACCTTGCCACATGCCAGAGACCACGCTCCTACCCAGCCAGCGTGGAGCACGTGAAGCAGTATTTGAGACACCTGTTGGCTTGTGGTGGTAACCTATCCTAACCGTGTAACATGCCAGAGCCACCTGCCCCCCACCCAGCCAGAGTAGAAAACGTGAAATAGTATTTGATACACCTGTTGGCATTCGGTGGTAACCTATCCTAACCATGACACATGACTGAGCCACCGGCCCTCCCCCACTCAGCCACCGTTAGCACGTGAAGCAGGGTTTGAGACACCTGTAGGCCTCGGTGGTAACCTATCCTAACCGTGGCTCATGCCCGAGCAACCCGTCCCACACCTTACCAGCGTGGAGCAAGTGAAGCAGTATTTGAGACACCTGTTTTCCATCGGTGGTAACCTATCCTAACTGTGCCACATGAAAGAGCACTAGCCCCCACCCACCCAGCATGGAGTACAGGAAGCAGTTTTTGAGACACCTTTTGGCCTTCGGTGGTAACCTATCCTAACCGTGCAACATGCCAGAGCCACCGGCCCTCCCCCACGCAGACACCGTTAGCACGTGAAGCAGGATTTGAGACACCTGTAGGCCTCGGTGGTAACCTATCCTAATCGTGCCACATGCAAGGACCTACGCCCACATCCAGCAAGCGTGGAGCACATGAAGCAGTATTTGAGACACCTGTTGGCCCTCGGTAGTAACCTATCCTAACCATGTCTCATGCTAGAGCCAACGACCCCACCCAGCCAGCGTGGGGCACGTGAAGCACTCTTAGAGACGCCTGTTGTCCCTCGGTGGTAACCTATCCTAACCGTGACACATGCCAGATCCCTTGCCTCCACCCAGCCAGCGTGGAGCAAAGTAAGCAGTTTTTGAGACACCTGTCAGCGTTCGATGGTACTCTATCCAGACCGTCCACATGTGAGATCTGTCCGCTCCCCATCCAGCCAATGAGCCCTCGGTAGTAAGCTTCCCAAAACGAGATACATGCCAGAGCCCCCGCCCCACCTAGCCAGCGTGGAGCACGTGAAGAAGTCTTTGAGACATTTGTTGGCTTTCGGTGGTAACCTATTTAACCATGCTAGAGCTCCCCAGCCAGCCAGCGCGTAGCACGTGAAGCATTATTTAATACACCTGTTTGTTAGTCCTCGGTGGTAACCTATCCTACCATTGCCTTCTGTCAGAGGCGACGACCCCACCCAGCCAGCGTGGAACACTCTTTGAGACACCTGTTGGCCCTCGGTGATAACCTATCCTAACCGTGCTACATGCAAGAGCCCACGCCTCCACCCAGCCCGCGTGGCGCATAGAAGCAGTTTTTGAGAAACCTGTCGGCATTCGGTGGTACTCTATCCTAATAGTGCCAAATGCCATATCTATCCGCCGCCCCCCCCCCCACCCAGCGAACATGGAACACATGAAGGACAGTTACAATTCGAATAGGAAAGCCACTATTCGAAACACCGGTTAACTTTCGGTTTTAACCCATCCTAACAGTGACTCATACTAGAGCCACCCGCTCCCACCCCACCCAGACAACGTGGAGCTCATAGAGCAGTATTTGAGGCACTTGGTAGTTGTTGGGCCCCGGTGGTAACCTTAGGTAACCGTGACTAATGCTAGAGCCAGCCCCCCCCCCCCCAGCCAGCTTGGAGCACATGGACGAGTATTTGAGACACCTGTAGCCCTCGGTGGAAACCTTTTCAAACCGTGACTCATGCCAGAGCCACCCGCCACCACCCCACCCAGACAGCGTTGAGCTTATGGAGTAGTATTTTAGGCACTTGTTAGTTGTTGGCACTCGGTGATAACCTATCCTAGCCGTGACTAATGTCAGAGCCAACAGCCCCCTCCCCACCCCACTCAGCGTGGATCTCATGGAGCAGTATTTGAGGCACTTGTTAGTAGTTGGCCTTGGGTGGTAACCTATCCTAACCGTGACTATTGCTAGAGCCACCCACCCCCCACCAACCTAGACAGCGTGGAGCTCATGGAGCAGTATATGAGGCACTTAATAGTTGTTGGCCCTCGGTGGTAAATTATCCTAACCGTATTTCATGCCAGAGCCCCCCCCCCCCCAATCAGAAGCAAGGAGTTCAAGGACCAGTATTTGAGGCCCTTGTTATTTGTTGGCCCTTGGTGGTAACCTATCCTAACCGTGACTCATGTCAGAGCACCCGTTCCCACTCCCCCACCCAGACAGCGGGGAGCTCATTGAGCAGTATTTGAGGCACGAGTTAGTTGTTTACCCTTGGTGGTAAATTATTAAGGTTACGTCGTGACTCATGCTACAACCACCCGCCCCCTTCCACCCACCCAGAGAGCGTGGAGATCATGGAGCAATAAGAGAGACACTTGTTAGTTGTTGGCCGTTGGTACCACCAACTACCAACCTATACTAACCGTGACTCATGCCCGAGCTCCCTCCTCCCTCTCACCCAGTCAGCGTGGAGCTCATGGAGCAGTATTTGAGGCACTTGTTACTTGTTAGCCCTCGGTGGTAACATATCCAAAGCGTGACTCATGCTAGAGCCACCCCCCCCCCCCCAGCCAGCTTCGAGCACATGGAGCATATGAAGCAGTATTTGAGGCACTTGTTAGCCCTCGGTGGTAACCTATCCAAACTGTGACTCATGCCTGAGCCCCCCCCCCCCCACCTAGCCATCGTGGAGCAAATGAAGTTGTATTTTAGGCTCTTGTTAGCCCTCGGTGGTAACCTATTTCACAGTTGGTTTTGTCGCATTTATAACTGTAATGTTAATGTTGTTTCGATGACTAAAATACTTTGTGTAGGCCCTATCGCACATTGATTAATATGCATCAGTATTTAAATTTCCTTTTAACTTTCGAACAAAATTATGCTTAGGGACATAAACTCCTTCGTACATATGTTTACTTAGGGCGAGGTTTGGTCTATACTACTCACTGTACGTATATGGGATGGTGGATGGGTAGGCCTGGTACAGAATTTCTTATCTAAAACATAGACAATCGGTTTCTGATTAGTTAAAAAAACATATAGTTAATAATCTTTTACTTGTATTTTTAACATGGTGGATATGTTTTGCATGTGTTTGTTCTTAGAGTGAACTCTTGAGAATCATTTTTACTCGGTGATTTAGAACTTTGAAAATCTGGGAAGAGAATCCTTATTACAAAGCAACAACTAGTCGTATAAAGCTATAACATTCCAGATTATACATTATCGTTACCTTTAAGTCCTATTGATATGATTATTTCTTATTCAAACGTTAGAAATAGAACTCTGCCATCAGTTTATTTACACTTACAGTACTTTTAAAAGGTTCTAATATTAATTTTGTACATTTTTAGATTCGTGAGCTGTAATTTAAGGAATCAGAAATAATATTGCTGCGTGAGTTTATTCATAATGAGAAATTTACTATATAAGATTGTTAGTATATAATATATTTTAGATGGTTGCTTTTCAAGCCTGCAATTTTCCAAGTTTGCATCAGTTCTACTTTCTACCGTCCGTTCGTCAGGATTCCAAGTCCCAGATGTGGTGCTCAGTCGAGTTTCACTCGAACCAACAGTGAAAGATGTTGTTTAATTGGCTATTGCTACAAAGAAACAGAGCTACAATAAATTGACACACATCAATTCACTAATTAATTAGCACGGTTGGTACCCTCTCCGTTGACTCCCCTTTACACACTCGTAGACATTTATTGTTCTATTGGTGGTTTCAGGCATTCTTAGCTACGGTATTAGGCTATTTCCTTACGTTTATTTAATATTTAAATTCTTATTAATTATTTTAAATATAAATATTTATTTTTGTAAGAACTATTTTATTTCATTATGCACAGATATGTTCATTATTCAATTTACAATTTTAGGTGTGAAGTGTGTATTAGTTTTTTTGCTTGTTTATTTTAAATAGTATTACCTTTTTAGAACTATTAGTAAGTCAACACTTTGATTAAAATACAGGTTACGACTCAGTGGCAACTTCATGGTTTGTTAAAGTTGGAATGTAATTCTTTTACAAATGAATTACCTAATTACAATACGTCGATATTCTTATCATGAAATGGCCTTTTTACATTAAAACGATCTAAAGTAGGCTTAAAGAGGCTTTTTTTGTGTACAGCAATTGTTGTTTTCTTCAATCCAATCCCAGTAACGATAAACATATAATGCATTAAATAATACACATATTATGTAAAAAGAAACAAACAGGCGGTACCTTTGACGAAAGCCACTATCTAACTAATAGAGTAGTCAACAACAACAACAATGCGGTGGTGGCACGCGTAGGCTAAATCAGGGAACACTGAGCAAAGACGCCACGTCAGCATTGGCTAATAACGGCTTCTAAAAAAGGGAAATCGTTGACCAAACTAGAACAACACATCATCATGATCATATTGTTAGTCAAACTGAGTATCTAGGTTCGAGGAAAGAATGACACCAAGAACTAAACTGACTGGAGAAAATCTTAGACAACACACCATCCAGATCATAAAACTGTGGGATGGCTCAAGTCCAGAAAGTGATAGGTTCACGGGCGGCACTCGCAAACGAAAGCGTAGAGTAAAATAAATGTACTTATTAAAAGACCCGGTACAACCACCCTCTGCAAAACCTAAACACGCCCAGGCAGAGAATAAAATTCAGTACCTCGGGGGGACAAACCAGAGTAAGAAGAAAATCTCCAAGGTGGTGTTCCAAGGACATCAAAGAGGGGAAACCCCTCGAACAGGGAGTGAACTAGCCTGACTGAAGAAATGAGAGAAAGAGACCCTCTCAGAACTGAAACCCGGAGCACAGAGGTGATCAATCTCTTTACCCCAAGAAACCCGCAGGAACACCCACTCCAGGATCAACCTTTCCCCGGAAAGCCTTTAGCTGGGACACGTGGCCCTTCCTGAACACCCTGCCTGACAGGGGATCAACCGGCAGAGCAGTCACAGGTGACAAAAACAGTGTGTGCGACCAGGCCACCGACAGCACAACTTTGCACCTCTTCGTTCCTCGCCCGAGCTGACCGGTAAACCTGACAAAAAACCAGATTTCCAACCTGGAAAGGTTTAGGAGTTCGACTTTCATCATCTCTCTCTCTCTCTCTCTCTCTCTCTCTCTCTCTCTCTCTCTCTCTCTCTCTCTCTCTCTCTCTCTCTCTCTCTCTCTCTCTCTCTCTCTCTCTCTCTCTCTCTCTCTCTCTCTCTCTCTCTCTCTCTCTCTCTCTCTCTCTCTCTCTCTCTCTCTCTCTCTCTCTCTCTCTCTCTCTCTCTCTCTCTCTCTCTCTCTCTCTCTCTCTCTCTCTCTCTCTCTCTCTCTCTCTCTCTCTCTCTCTCTCTCTCTCTCTCTCTCTCTCTCTCTCTCTCTCTCTCTCTCTCTCTCTCTCTCTCTCTCTCTCTCTCTCTCTCTCTCTCTCTCTCTCTCTCTCTCTCTCTCTCTCTCTCTCTCTCTCTCTCTCTCTCTCTCTCTCTCTCTCTCTCTCTCTCTCTCTCTCTCTCTCTCTCTCCTCTCTCTCTCTCTCTCTCTCTCTCTCTCTCTCTCTCTCTCTCTCTCTCTCTCTCTCTCTCTCTCTCTCTCTCTCTCTCTCTCTCTCTCTCTCTCTCTCTCTCTCTCTCTCTCTCTCTCTCTCTCTCTCTCTCTCTCTCTCTCTCTCTCTCTCTCTCTCTCTCTCTCTCTCTCTCTCTCTCTCTCTCTCTCTCTCTCTCTCTCTCTCTCTCTCTCTCTCTCTCTCTCTCTCTCTCTCTCTCTCTCTCTCTCTCTCTCTCTCTCTCTCTCTCTCTCTCTCTCTCTCTCTCTCTCTCTCTCTCTCTCTCTCTCTCTCTCTCTCTCTCTCTCTCTCTCTCTCTCTCTCTCTCTCTCTCTCTCTCTCTCTCTCTCTCTCTCTCTCTCTCTCTCTCTCTCTCTCTCTCTCTCTCTCTCTCTCTCTCTCTCTCTCTCTCTCTCTCTCTCTCTCTCTCTCTCTCTCTCTCTCTCTCTCTCTCTCTCTCTCTCTCTCTCTCTCTCTCTCTCTCTCTCTCTCTCTCTCTCTCTCTCTCTCTCTCTCTCTCTCTCTCTCTCTCTCTCTCTCTCTCTCTCTCTCTCTCTCTCTCTCTCTCTCTCTCTCTCTCTCTCTCTCTCTCTCTCTCTCTCTCTCTCTCTCTCTCTCTCTCTCTCTCTCTCTCTCTCTCTCTCTCTCTCTCTCTCTCTCTCTCTCTCTCTCTCTCTCTCTCTCTCTCTCTCTCTCTCTCTCTCTCTCTCTCTCTCTCTCTCTCTCTCTCTCTCTCTCTCTCTCTCTCTCTCTCTCTCTCTCTCTCTCTCTCTCTCTCTCTCTCTCTCTCTCTCTCTCTCTCTCTCTCTCTCTCTCTCTCTCTCTCTCTCTCTCTCTCTCTCTCTCTCTCTCTCTCTCTCTCTCTCTCTCTCTCTCTCTCTCTCTCTCTCTCTCTCTCTCTCTCTCTCTCTCTCTCTCTCTCTCTCTCTCTCTCTCTCTCTCTCTCTCTCTCTCTCTCTCTCTCTCTCTCTCTCTCTCTCTCTCTCTCTCTCTCTCTCTCTCTCTCTCTCTCTCTCTCTCTCTCTCTCTCTCTCTCTCTCTCTCTCTCTCTCTCTCTCTCTCTCTCTCTCTCTCTCTCTCTCTCTCTCTCTCTCTCTCTCTCTCTCTCTCTCTCTCTCTCTCTCTCTCTCTCTCTCTCTCTCTCTCTCTCTCTCTCTCTCTCTCTCTCTCTCTCTCTCTCTCTCTCTCTCTCTCTCTCTCTCTCTCTCTCTCTCTCTCTCTCTCTCTCTCTCTCTCTCTCTCTCTCTCTCTCTCTCTCTCTCTCTCTCTCTCTCTCTCTCTCTCTCTCTCTCTCTCTCTCTCTCTCTCTCTCTCTCTCTCTCTCTCTCTCTCTCTCTCTCTCTCTCTCTCTCTCTCTCTCTCTCTCTCTCTCTCTCTCTCTCTCTCTCTCTCTCTCTCGAAAGCACCCACACAATCTAGGAGTAACCTGACTTGCTAGGGGAAAAGGACCCAAGTAGTCTATGAACACTTTCTCAAAAGGACATTCGGCCACCTCAGAAGATAACAAACCTAACTTAGCATTTTGACTAGGCTTGCTTAGAGAGCACAGATGGAAAGCCCGTACTCTGCCAGCAATGTCCTGGTCCATGTCCTTCCAGATGAAGTGCCTACGAATCTTAGCGATGGTCTTTTGAATACCATGATGACCGCCCACAAGAGAAGAGTGATAAAATTGAAAGACCATCGGTATTAGATGACTAGGTAGCACTACACGGGGTTCACCCCTCTGTTGAGGACTGCAACAGAGTACCCCTTTGGACAGAAAATAAGGGAGGTGGGCACCTCCCACTAGAAGCTCACCTAAGATGACTGACAGCTCAGGATATTTTTGCTGATGGGACAGTAGATCGTCAAAAGCCAGAGGGAAATTCCGAAGAATAGCACCACACTGAACAACAGTAGGTGGATCACTGAGTTTGTGATACATGCGGGAAAGAGCATCCGTGATGACATTCTGGGTATCCCTAAGATGTTGGACTCGGAACTTAAAAGTAGAAATTTTGATAACCCAGCGACCAATTTTCACAAGCTGTCTGGGATGGGCAAGAAGCTAAGATAGTGCCTGATCGTCAGTCTCAAGCAGGAACTCAGCATGTTCCAAGATACGCCGGAACTTGTCCGTACCAAAGACAACAGCCAAACACTCTAATTCATGGATAGAAGCTTTCTTCTCCTGGTGTGACAATGTCCTCGAAACAAAAGCGATGGGCTGTCTGACCCCATCAAACTCCTGAGAAAGAACAGCGGCAATGGTGGAGGAGGAGGCATTAGTCTGAAGAATGAATTCTCTGGAATAATCAGGCATACGCAGAACAGGAAGTTTCATAATAGCCCCCTTGAAAGCGTCAAAGGTAGTCTGCTGAGCTTCGCCCCACACAAAATGGACACCTTTCATACGTAACTCATTCAATGGGGTAGCAAGCTCGGCCAAATTAGGGATAAACCTACGATAAAAAAATCACCATCCCCACTAAACGGGCAATCCGCTTGGCATACTTGGGAGGAGGAAAATCCCGAATACCCTGGGTCCTCGCATGATCTATGCAGACGCCCCAGAAGAAATAAGATGACCCAGAAAAGAAATCTCAAGACGAGAAAATGTGATTTTCTCTGGATTTACGGTAAGGCCAGCTGACTTAAGACTACTAAGAACTTCCTCCAGATGTTGCATGTGTTCCCCGAAAGTCTCATTGTAGACCAGAATATCGTCAAGATAGTTGAAAACGAATTTGAATTTCACATTTTGGAAGATGGAATCAAGAAGACAAGTAAGATTCTAGTCACCCACACTGGATAATTATTTATGAAAAATAATCTCTTATGACAAAATATTTAAAATTTAAACTAACGTTTCTTTTGTATCTGGGCAGCAATTTCACATGAACTGACCCATACACGTACAGTGGTATTTACCCACCTGCCCACCCATACACGTACAGTAAGTGGTATTGACCCACCCACCCATACACGTACAGTAGTATTTATTCGAACCCTAGTGAACTGATAGAGATTCCAGGGAACACGGAAGCTAGTCATAGGCCGTGATTCCTTCTTCGATGGAATCTGATGGTAGGTTTGGTTCAAATGGAAAACGCTGAAAAATTTAGCCTTACAGAACCAATCCAACACAGAATGCAAATCAGGTAGAGGTACCGAGTCAATAGCGACCTTAGCGTTGAGCCTCCGATAATCCATCACAAGCCTAGACTTACCATTAGGCTTGGGCACAAGAAATGCTGGACTGGCATGAGCGGAACGAGACAATAACACCCTTGCTAAGAAGATCTTCGATCATAGCCCTCTTAACCTCCATCTTTGGGGAAGCAAGTTTGTACGGATGACTTCTAACTGGCTGAAAATCAGTGAATTAGATCTCATACTCCAGAAGAGAAGTGACGCCAAGCTCAGGCGTGAGCAAATCAGGAAACTGCAAACACAGCCTCTTAGTGGTCTCCGCCTGCTCAGGGGGGAGATGACAAACCGGATCCACCTTGGGTTGTTCTGGCTCACAGCCCACCTCTCTGACTGCAGGAGGGCTGTCAGAATCACCAACTAGAGGCACCAAAACTCGCCGATTAAACTTGAAAAACATCCAGCGCCTGTGGATGTCAAGAACCATACCACTTTTAGAGATGAAGTCTGCCACTAAGATGCAAAAATTCACCAGGTCCTTGGCAACAAGAAAACCCCACCTCCAGGATAATCCTTAAATCTTGAAATGTACGAACGCCTATAGAAGAATGGGTGACGAAGATTGGAATGCCGTTCAGCAAGTAATAGAAGAAGACTCGGCGTGCCTGACAAGTCCTAAGGCGTCAATAGACTCAAAAAGATAAAAGGTGATGATATTGCATGCCGAAACCAGAATCAAGAAGGGCTAAACACACCGTACCACCGAAAGAAATAAAAACGCCAGGACACGCCGAGGTGACCGCACTAAGTCTAAGGGAAGCCATGCCAGCAAGTCCTGAAGAATTTCCGGCACTCCCGTTCTTGACACGTGCTACAGGCAACGAGCTACGGTCACTCACAACAACGTGGGGAGCTACTGTGGAGGCAACCTCCCGCGCTGAGTGTTTACCTCTACCTCGAGCATGTGAGCAATGTCGACTAATGTGACCAGGTTGGTGACAGGCAAAGCAAACACCAGGAGGCCGAGAACCTCAGAAAGATACCTAGGAATTTCAAAAGTTCCTCTGGGTCCATCCCATCGATCACAGGGAGACCCTGAATTATGGGTGGCAATGGGTTAGGCAGCTTGTGGTAGCTCAGCAGCAGAAGCGGAGAAGAAATGCCAGGAGCCGAAGCAGAAGGCACTGCAGCTGGAGTAGGACCACAAGCACCCTGAACAGAGACACCTGCAGGCTCAGAAGGAGCCTCAGGCACCGTAAGTGCCGTAGTCTCAGCCTACGGCCTCAACAAATTTGGCGATGGCAAAAAGGAAGGCTGCTGACCCAAAGTAGTGGGGGTCGTGGAACCAGAGAGTGCCTGAAAATTTTCCTCAAGCATTGACACACTCTCTAGGATCCATGCCCTATCCGACGGTTCCAACCCCGGAGCCTGGTTGACTATCCGCAACCGGGCAAGCAGATGCCCAAGACGTGTAAGGCGGCAGACCCGGTCACGACCTACTGGAGGTTCCAACTGAAGGTCTTCCAAAACCCCTTCCCGATCTTCCACCTTACGTTTACACACCAACAATAATTCATCCCCAACCTCCTGGTCATGATGGGATACCTAACATAGTACTTGCCTTGTAGAGGACTTGCATTCCTTGCATTCCTCTCCAACGCTTGCTTTAGCATTTCATATTTCCCGACATCATGGAAACATTCACAAATCATTGTAATCCACAAACCTGGAAAGCCTTCATCTCAAGTAAGTAGTTACCGTCCAATAAGTCTTCTCCCCACCCTTTCAAAATTATTTGAGAAAATTATTAAAAGTCGCTTAGATGCTTTTGTAAGTACTAACTCTCTTATCCCACCACACTAATTTGGATTTCGTTCTCATCATTCTACTAATCACCAGCTGTTAAGAGTATCAGAAGACACTATTCAGGGCTTTGATAACAAAAGTCACACTACTGCCGTATTTTTAGACATAGCTCAAGCGTTTGATCATGTTTGGCAAGACGGTTTATTGTTTAAATTAAGAGAATCTGGGATCCCTTATTATATGTTCAAAATTATAAGAAGTTTCCTCAAAGATGGGACATTTTCAGTCAACATTGGTGGTGTTCTATCTACGATAAGACCTGTTAATGTTGGAGTAACCCATGGTGCAATTTTATCTCCTCTTCAATTTAATATATACACATCCACTTTTTCTACGTCAAATAATGCCAAAATTGCTACATTTGCTGATGATACTCTTATTTACTCTAGTCATCATTACATTGAACTGCAACCATGAGAGTAAAAGAGTCTTTGGAATGCGCAGTAACTTGATTTTCAAAATGGAGGATAGCTATCAACCCAACCGCGAGGCAAAGATTTTCACTCTACGTCGGCCAATAGAACCTCAAAATATCACAATTATTTTAAATGAAGAAATACCCTGGAACCCTGCCGATCAAGCAATAAAATATTTAGGTGTTTATTTTGATCGTAAACTAAATTGGAAATTCCACATAAATAAGAAACGTAACCTTGCTTATGGAAGATTGTCAAAATTATTTCCATTAATAAACAAGAAATCATCTCTGTCTGTAAAAAACAGCCTTATTACAAAACTATCCTACGACCACTTTTGTTGTACGGCTGTCAAGTTTGGGGCACTGCCTCAGAAAGAACACTAAAGAAACTGCAGGTGTCTCAAAACAAAGTTTTACGACTCTTACTGAAGTGCCTTTGGTATGTGCGTAGTACCCATATTCATCATGAACTTAGAATTGTTCCAGTTCATCAGTTCATTAAAAAAATCAACTCAACAATTATTTAAGAAACATCCATCTGTAAGTGGTGTACAACACTTCAACATAGGACATCCAACCAACATCAGAACGCTCCGCCTGAAACCACGGCTACCTCAAGACATTTTGAACTACCATAAGTATGCTTTAATCAAGCAAGTTTAATATCAAACATTTTGAACTCTGTTTCTGAGGTGCCGAATGGCTGACCTCAATATTTATAGTTCTCTGTTATTATCTTATTCTAACATGTTATGTCAGTTAATTCTACCTTGGCCTGTATATCATTTTATAACTTGCTGAACGGTTAATGATATTGTAAAAAAAAGTATAAGACTACTATTGATATAAACAACAATCGCATGTGCTACAGCTGGCTGCTTTGCTACTGCTTGGAGCGCTAGCATCGCATGGTTGGCAAGTAAAACAGCTGAACTTCACTACTGTAAACTGTATGTAATTAGTTATACTGTGAAGTAGTTGTGCAGTGACATGGACTGCCGCAGCCAGCTCAAGTTATAGTAAGTCGATCCCTGACTTAGTTTTTACAGTAACTGTAGGTTCGATCACATATGCCCCTTTCTCCTTCAAGTCGCGGTCTTTGTCTCAGATATCAATGTCGCAGCCTCCTCAATATCTACATCACAACTATTTAACAGGCTGTATTGCCATTCCTATTACTACTAACTTCGGAGCACTACACTCTTCGTGGATCTACTTCCTATTTTCCGTAAATTTTAACGTAATTTTAGGCTGCTCCTTTTGGGCGAGCCGGTGGTCGAGCGGTCTAAGCCGTCAGGACTTTGAGCTTGGGTTAGAGATAGCACGGGTTCAAATCCAGCCTTTATCAGTAATATTCACCTTCTACTGTACTGGTTCGCCCCCTTACTCTATCTGAATAAGTTCTTCGCACAGATCAATAGTATATGAGGAATGGGCAGAGTAAGGTTCAGAAGGAGATCGGCCTCTCATTTATTTAAAAAAGTTTCTGACATTACTTTCAACTTCTTCATTTTTTCTCAAATCCAAATCAATTTTATTCAGAAAAACACAGTTTTACAAGCTTACAAAAATATAATAATTGACTTTACTCTCCACGTAGACTATACATCTGTGTGCGGGGAGTTGTTGGTCAGAAAGCCTTACATACTAAATACAAAGCCAAATTAAACTGTTAAACTTAATCATTAATAACTGTAAAATGTATTGATTTAAAGTAAATGTTGATGAAAAATATATGAATGAAAGAAAGTAGAGTCTGATAATGGACCTATGATAACAGGAATATAGACTAACACATAATATATTAATAGGTAATTAATGCACAATTTTATAACAAATAATTTTAAGTTATGGAAAGAAAGTGAAGGGGAGTTCACCAATGTTATTTAGTTGATTAAACGATCAAATGACTAATGAGACGGTGGTGGGGGTGAGTTTGTTATTGGCGGAAATATGTTTATTTGTGAAGGTGGAGAGTGTAAGGGGAGTCGATCAGTGCCTCAGTAGCCATTCACTCACCTTCTGTTGTAGACGGCAACACTGCTACCGTCACTGAGTGCCACTCACCTTCTGTTGTAGACGGCAACACTGTTACCGTCACTGAGTGCCACTCACCTTCTGTTGTAGACGGCAACACTGCTACTGTACCGTCACTGAGTGCCTCAGTAGCCATTCACTCACCTTCTGTTGTAGACGGCAACACTGCTACTGTACCGTCACTGAGTGCCTCAGTAGCCATTCACTCACCTTCTGTTGTAGACGGCAACACTCCTACTGTACCGTCACTGAGTGCCTCAGTGGCCATTCACTCACCTTCTGTTGTAGACGGCAACACTGCTACTGTACCGTCACTGAGTGCCTCAGTAGCCATTCACTCACCTTCTGTTGTAGACGGCAACACTGCTACTGTACCGTCACTGAGTGCCTCAGTGGCCATTCACTCACCTTCTGTTGTAGACGGCAACACTGCTACTGTACCGTCACTGAGTGCCTCAGTAGCCATTCACTCACCTTCTGTTGTAGACGGCAACACTGCTACTGTACCGTCACTGAGTGCCTCAGTAGCTATTCACTCACCTTCTGTTGTAGACGGCAACACTGCTACTGTACCGTCACTGAGTGCCTCACTAGCCAT
Organism: Stictocephala bisonia; assembly: GCA_035578905.1. Classification (NCBI taxonomy): domain Eukaryota; kingdom Metazoa; phylum Arthropoda; class Insecta; order Hemiptera; family Membracidae; genus Stictocephala; species Stictocephala bisonia. Next base: position 763,677 of record JAQJVL010000050.1, read on the forward strand.
TCACTCACCTTCTGTTGTAGACGGCAACACTGCTACTGTACCGTCACTGAGTGCCTCAGTAGCCATTCACTCACCTTCTGTTGTAGACGGCAACACTGCTACTGTACCGTCACTGAGTGCCTCAGTAGCCATTCACTCACCTTCTGTTGTAGACGGCAACACTGCTACTGTACCGTCACTGAGTGCCTCACTAGCCATTCACTCACCTTCTGTTGTAGACGGCAACACTGCTACTGTACCGTCACTGAGTGCCTCAGTAGCCATTCACTCACCTTCTGTTGTAGACGGCAACACTGCTACTGTACCGTCACTGAGTGCCATCTCCGGAGGAAGACTACGGAACAGCCAATGTCCCAAATATAGTTCGAATAAAATAACTTTGGTACTGGCGGAACGACCTCGCGCCACTGGTCTGAAATGACAAAACTCTGAGCTTTAACTTGCTGTCAAACGTAAAATAAGTAAGCAATAATTTTCAAATTAATTGTATAGTGTACACCATTTTATATTCTTTAAGGAAAAATTATGCTGGAGATTTTTCTAGAGCTAATTTGCTTTTTATAGTGATATTTGTATTTAAAAACACGTTTTTATGAGTGAAATTGCGCGTGAGTCGTCTTTAACCTGTCACTGTTGCGAGAATAATAATAATAAAATAATGTTCTGTCGATGGATGACAGTTTGATTTATTGTGATTAGTTTGGTATAAGTCTCATTTAATAATTTTAATAGGTTAATGAGAAATTAATTTTTTTGTAAACCCTTGCAAACTCTGAAACGAAAAACGCTAGACAAAATTTCTTTGAGCAAACATTAACTGTGTTATTTATTTATTACTTAAATAATACTGTGGTACTAATAAAACATGTGGAAAAATGATGAAGAGTTGATGAAGTAAACTCATAGTTCGTTTACATGGAGGCTGTGTCGGACGCGTAAGGTATACTCTCCTCAAGGGAAAGTGTAGACTGAATATTCAGCCCAAGCGTAAAACAAATTCCGATCGACGATATTTCCAGATAAGAAATGTTTCTCCAGTAATAAATAAGGTAAGTTAGTTGACTTTTGACTTTGTGGTGTGTTCGTGTTCAGTTCTTTATCGATTTAACAGTGCTTAGTATAGTATAACCACTAGTTTATTTTGATTACAGTTATTTAGTTTTAGTGATATTACAATTTTTTTTATTTAGATGTGACAATAATGCTATAGGATTCAGTGTATATATAATTATCAGTGTTTATTGCAATTCTAATATTTAGGCTCTTTCAAATTTTAGGTAATGTTCTATTGGTAATTGACAAGATTTGTTTGCAATGGAAGAGGCCAGAGCTGAGCCAGTGACTGTACATTGTGCGTGTGGTATCACCGCCGCCTTGTTGACAATCTAGTTTTGAAAACTCCTGAATCTTTCTACCTAGTTCAAGAAAATTATTTTTAATTCGAGAGTAAGATTTTAGTGTCACTTAAATAACACAATTTATTTAGGTTTAAACAGATTTTGTCTAGCGTTTGTCATTACCGAGTTTGCAAAGGTTTGCAAAAAAATTAATTTCTCACTAACTTGTTTGAATTATTATTTGAGACTTATACCAAATTAATCACAATGAACCAAACTGTCATACATCTACAAGACATTATTTTATTATTATTATTCTCGCAACAGTGACAGGTTAAAGACGACTCACGCGTAATTTCACTCATAAAAACGTGTTTTTAAATACAAATATCACTATAAAAAGCAAATTAGCTCTAGAAAAATCTCCAGCATAATTTTTTCCTTAAAGAATATAAAATGGTGTACACTATACAATTGGTTTGAAAATTATTGCTTACTTATTTTAAGTTTGACAGCTAATTAAAGCTCAGAGTTTTGTCATTTCAGACCAGTGGCGCGAGGCCGTTCCGCCAGTACCAAAGTTATTTTATTCGGACTGTAATAATAGTTATGCAGCTGAAAAGAATGGGTAACTCGAGGGGTTTGAATATTGTACTGTATTCTGAGTCTGGTTGAGTAATTAATTCTGTTTAATTTCGTACCATAGCTTTTATACACAGTAGATTGCCCATATAATGTTAAATTACTCCATTCGCAGCATTTTGGCGCACAAAAATTGTGAAATCGGGACCACGGCTTGTGTTTCTGTGTTCTGTGCCCGCAACCCTCACATCCCCACTCTGCAAGTCACGACACACCACGTCGCTATAACCTGCCGCCACTTTAGTTTTAAATTTAGTTAATACATGTTTATGTTATATTTTTATATATAAAATTAATAGATTTCACTTCTTTTTTTACATGACTTGCGAGTTTATGTTAGAGGTTCACATGAAGTGTAAGTTTCTTTAAGTAAGTAAAAAAATACAATTTTAACACTTACACATTTTATAAATCTTAAAATCCATTTTGTAGCCCCTGAACTGTTGTAATTAGACTAAAATAGGTATACTTTACCTTCACCGTCAAACAGTTCACAGTGTGGATGGTGAGAATACCAACTACATGTTTCGCCGTAAATACGGCATCTTCAGGTTAAAGAACATAAAAGATAAATAAGTCCCATTGGGATGCGTCACAAATTAATTAAAAAACACAGTTTACACACGGAAACATAGAACATTGGAGTTGTTCTATGTTTCCGTGTGTAAACTGTGTTTTTTAATTAATTTGTGACGCATCCCAATGGGACTTATTTATCTTTTATGTTCTTTAACCTGAAGATGCCGTATTTACGGCGAAACATGTAGTTGGTATTCTCACCATCCACACTGTGAACTGTTTGACGGTGAAGGTAAAGTATACCTATTTTAGTCTAATAAATCTTGACCATCCTTACTCTACTACGTTTATTTTGTAGTTGATTTATTAATCTAAATCTTAGAATGGTAATTTTGAATTTTGTTTAAAGAGAGTAAGTGCAGCAAGTGAGGATGTGACAATTTAGTCCTTTATTTATAAAATAAAATATTTTATCGTTGGAATTATTATTTGTTAAAGTACAAAGTGTTCAAAGTTATTTATATAATAGTGGAGATGTTCCGTCCAGTGAATTTTGATAAAGGCAAAGAAATGCTGAAAAGTACAAAAAATGTATAAAATTTCAAAGCCGGTTAGTACAAGTTCCGATAAAATTTTAATTTTATTGCTCCAAGAATATTTAACAGGATATCAGAAAATGCTGAGATGACACATAACAAAGTTGGTTTATATGAAAAGCCTAAAACATCGATTATTAAGACCAAATTATATTTTATTTGACATCAAGAGTATAGTTAGTCTTTTGATATTTACCATTTTATAATTTAAAAATAGTAAGACGTTTGACTAAACAAGAATTTGTTAAAATATTTGAGTTCTAGTAAGAATATGTTCAAGTTACAATTGAAGTAATTAAAATGAATGCGGCGTGTACTATACGTATTTTACAATCTTACCTTTGAAATAAAAACGCGTGTGCGTGCGTGTGCGCGCGCGCGCGCGCGCGCGCGCGCGCGCGTGTGTGTGTGTGTGTGTGTGTGTGTGTGTGTGTGTGTGTGTGTGTGTGTGTGTGTGTGTGTGTGTGTGTGTGATGTGCGCGCGTGTGTGCGTGCGTGAGTGCGTGTGTGTTTTGTATTAATTTATTATTTATTGCCTATAAAGTTTACCTATTTTTCCTGTTATGCTATATATCACCGTATCGTGCAGAATTTTTTAAATGTTACTTTGTCAATAAGCTTGTCTAGTTTAAACTTGATTGTATGGTTCAATGTATATGATATACTAGATAAAGTAATGTTGATGTGTACTTTTGTAGTATTTTCTTAATAAAGAGTAATATTATAGTATATTAGGAGATTGTTCCAATTATAGATTTTTAGATAGGTATTTGTTTTTATTTTATTTTGCACTGTGGGTTTATGATGCAATTCCCTCTTTGGGGCCTCTGTAATTTATGGATCATAAACTATTCTGAGGGGTTAATTAAAATGCACACTTAATACTGACGTACTTATATTAGAAAAAACAGTTAAACTTCAAATTTTAAGTTTAACTAGTCAACAGTTCCAGTGTCATTTAAGTCAGTGGGCAGGGCTAGGCACCAGTACTGTGGTGGGGTAGAGCGGTGAGCCGGCTCGCATTTGCGAAACGGAGTGCGCGATCCAGTTTTACAATTTTTAATAATACATATTGTAATAATAATTAAAGCACTATTTGTTTTATCGCGTTACTTAGTTTAAACATTTATATTACAGCAATCAACATTTCGTTTTTATTGACAATGACCAAAAAATAATTAACCATGCACTACAAATAATATAGTTAAATATTGTTATTTTTTAGGTTATACCAAATACTTAACAGTTAAAAAATAACTGGGGTTAAAGAATTTTAATGGGAAGTAATTTAATGAGAATAGAAGGAAACATTAAATAATTTTGTTCAAAGTCTACATTTAATTAATCCAAGAATGGGGATATATTTATTACAACTGAGAGCCAAAGATTAAAAAATAACAAAAAAACATAGGAAGAAAAGGAAATTCAGTGGCAAATCAATGTAATTTCCCCCTTGTTGGACAACCTGGAATCTGGTTTATCAGCTTGATATAGAGCTATTTTAAAAGTCGTCAATCTAGAAGATTAGTTACTTTAACTTCCTCCTCGAGGCATATCTCTCCAGATAGTTACCAGACAAGGGTGGTTACTGAAGTTGGCACGCATGTCTAAACCAAGGCGGAGTCACGTGCAGCTCTGAAATAGTGGAGAAAGGAGAAATTCGTTTGTATATGCACGAAACAAACAAAAGGTTAGGTTCGCCAAGTGTGCAGGACTCCTGCAGCGTAGTGGTTCTGGGTGGGGACGGTGCGATTTGAAGACGATTCGAAAACTGAACTGTTTTAGTTGCTAAAGTAAACGATTTTTACTTCATAGCGAAATCAATGATAAGCACACTAACTGTAGTTGTACGCCCTCACACATACGTAAAAGACCTAATAAAAGTTATTTGAGCGATAATTTAATAAGGACATTAAATCTCGCCCTATGCGCACACTCAGCGAGTTCGATATATAAGAGAAGTTGTATTATATATATCGATGAGCACTCAGTGATCTGGAGTCATCGCAGCAATAAATACTGTGGTGTAAGGTCTATCTATATCTGTCATTTGTGAAAAGAATGACTTACATTTCTGGAGCAAGGATTTGCTAACTCACAAAATGGTCTAATCGAATGGTTGAGTTCCTTATCACCTGAGGACGGTAGTGTTATCTTCTAGGTATGTCTTTGCTAACTTACAAGACGGTCTAATCGAATGGTTGAGTTCCTCATCACCTGAGGACGGCTGTGTTATCTTCTGAAACATTTTGTCAGTGACAAAGTAGTTGGAAATAGCCAACACATATTACAGAAATTATTGCCGAGAACTATTTCCTGATCATATTTAATTACAGTACCGCCAAGTACTACCGACAGTTCCATATTGGAAGTCTCTAGTATCGGAAAATCCATAAATTATCAACTAAACCAAACCTTCCAACATTTACATCATTGCTAATTGTGCACCATCCTATGATGTGAAAACGACAAAGTAGAAAGGTGGTTGGTTCGTTGAGTGAGAGCAACAAGCACATGTAGTGAACACGAGTTTACTCTAGTTTCGGAAGTGCGTACAATGACAGGTGCTCGATGTTCAGTGAACCGACACAGCGCTTCCGGTTCTTGCTAATCTAAGTGGTTCGGCCGCCACATTTTCATCCAAGCGTTGACCGCCTACAGGGACAAGTTGTTGTCCAGACAACATAGGTACACCGTGTAAGTAGAACCTCACATAATAACTCGAGGCGAGCATAAATAGGGATATTATTTACTCGTTATCGGCCATGTTAGTGGTAACTATAGCTTCCGACTCTATACCAAGCTTGTATAACTAAAAAAAAGTTAAAGTTCTTCTTATTTTACCAGGCGAAGTTAGGGCTAAGAAGCCCTCTCTAACACTTAACCTGGGGGACCAACGGCTTTACGTGACTTCCGAACCACGGGAGCGGCAGGGCAAAAACTGTTAGAGGTCATGTTGGGAATCGAACCCGGACCAATAGCGTGGCAAGCCAACGCCTTAGCCCCTTAGCTACGGCCGCTCCAAATAATTATAACTAACTCTCTCGGGGTACTCACTCATATGGATACTCGTTATCGGCCATGTTAGTGGTGACTATTGAATGAACTTCCGACTCTATACCAAGCTTGTATAACTAACTCTCTCGGGGTACTCACTCACATGGATACTCGTTATCGGCCATGTTAGTGGTGACTATTGAATGAACTTCCGACTCTATACCAAGCTTGTATAACTAACTCTCTCGGGGTACCCACTCACATGGATACTCGTTATCGGCCATGTTAGTGGTGACTATTGAATGAACTTCCGACTCTATACCAAGCTTGTATAACTAACTCTCTCGGGGTACCCACTCACATGGATACTCGTTATCGGCCATGTTAGTGGTGACTATTGAATGAACTTCCGACTCTATACCAAGCTTGTATAACTAACTCTCTCGGAGTACCCACTCACATGGATACTCGTTATCGGCCATGTTAGTGGTGACTATTGAATGAACTTCCGACTCTATACCAAGCTTGTATAACTAACTCTCTCGGAGTACCCACTCACATGGATACTCGTTATCGGCCATGTTAGTGGTGACTATTGAATGAACTTCCGACTCTATACCAAGCTTGTATAACTAACTCTCTCGGGGTACCCACTCACATGGATACTCGTTATCGGCCATGTTAGTGGTGACTATTGAATGAACTTCCGACTCTATACCAAGCTTGTATAACTAACTTTCTCGGAGTACCCACTCACAGGGATACTCGGTGATTTTTTTCTTATCACATTGTGAAACAACACTATCTTTAGTTTCACCCGTATACTGTCGTAAATCTTAAGTAGATCTCTCACAACCTTAACAGTAACATAGGTTGGAAAATCAGCAATTACTCGACAAATAGCTTGCACATGCCTCTCTTCTTATCTACATATCATTATTTTCCGGTTCTTTATTCGTGTCTTGGGCGACTTGATCACTAGCAAGTATGTAATTATCTCATACAAATTATCATCTATATGACGTTCATTCCGGTTTAGCAGTAATCTGGATCGCCAACTACGTACTAGCTAGTTACTAAAGTACACAGCATAAAAATAGTCCGATGGCAGTCGATGCAGATACCATTTTACCAACCTGATTCAACGTCTAAGTACAAAAGAACTAATACTTAGCTTACAATATTTTCCTACTAGTAGAATTATATATATTTAAATTAAAATAAGTAAATATTATCAGCTTTAAAAGTAGTTAATAATGAATTTCGAGAACAAATAATAGACTACTAAATCATACTTGGACTGGTTACAATAATTTGAGTAAAATATACATGAACAAAAAAATAAATCTATATTTATAAAAGAAGAAGTGAAAACTTAAAAATCATTGCAGAGCCTTAACCACAATAGGTATGATTTTGAAATGTTGACATTACCTTCATTTTAGAGTCTAGGTGTGTACTAAGAAAGGATTTTGTGAAATTTTAATTTTCAGGCGCAAAAATCATGATTTTAAGTTTTTGAGATTTTGTAATAATGATATTATCTACTCGAGTGGGATATCAATTAAAAGCTAATTTTCTCCCTAGACCAAATATATCATCAGATTTTTAAAAGAGCAAGTAGTAAGGGCTATATACAAAAAAAATCTCCTAAAACCAAAATATTGGTAATACTAAAATTAAACACCAAAGTGGGGTATCAAACTATAAGTATTTATCTCTTAAATCACATTATAGGCCTACCATTAAATTTTGGAAGACAACATTTAAGAGCTCCCCCCTCCCAAATTAAAAATACAGAGTGGCGCACTAAATGATCCATCATTTAGTTTTGTTAAAGAAAATTTATTGTAAATGCAATACAATAAAGTTTGATATAAATTGTCTACTGCATAGCTGGACATTAGTTTGAGGCCATTACATGTTCAATGTGGCCACCTTCTTGTCTGTCAACTGCTTCAATTCGAACGCCTACCGGTATGTTATTGATAACTCGGCGACACATATCGTCGTTTATCTCGTTACATGCCTCAATGATCAGCACTCGCAGATCCATCAGTGTGTTAGGATGTTTAGGGAAGATCTTCTCCTTCAGAAATCCCCAAAGAGAATAACCACACGAATTCAAATCAGAACTGTTTGGAGGCCAGTTATGGCCACACGCAAAACGATTAGGAAATCGGTTTGAAATTACATTTTGGTTGAAATGTTCATGCAGAAAGTCTACAAACAACATTAGCCATGTGTGGTCTGGTTCCATCCTGCATGAACCACTGGTTCTCTAATTGAAACCCTTTTGTGATAAGTTGAGGTACAACATAATTACTATCATGTCTAGATAACGCTCGCCATACACGGTATAGGCCATGGCTCGAGATGGCTGCCCATACCGTAATTCTTGGAGCATGATGCACTTTTTAATGTAGCACGAGGGGATTTTTGAAAGCCCAAAAACGCTCATTTTGTTTACTAACAACACCTTCTAAGTGAAAATGTGTCTCATCTGAGAGTCAAACATGTTAATCAATATGTCTTGATTAACAGCCCATTCTGCGAAAACCATTCGTTGATGTTTATTGTCAATCGTTAATTTGGGTAACACCGTAATTTTGTATGGATACAAATGCAAATTTTTTTTAAATTCGCTGCACAGATCGCCTACAAATGTGATATGCTGCCGCTTTCTAGTCGTCTTGCCTGGACTCCTCACCCACCAACGCTGCTTGCTCTGACAGCTTCAACATTTTGTGGAAGGCCGTTGGCACTTCCTCTCAAATACTGAGCCATCACTATTAAATTTTTCATGAAGTCTACGAGTAGTTTTAAATGATGGTGACCAGCGAGTTTGAAAATGAGCACGAAACCGTCTTTGTGTAAAAGCACCGCACTTTTTGTTTCATTAACAACACAGTCTTTATGCGTTGATCCACAGACAACGCAGATAGATGAGTTTTGTCAGCTATCTTGCAACAACAATAACGGAAGCGGAAATAGAGGAAACTAAACTCCATGAACAGCTGATAGTTTTGCCAACTTACAACACAGTAGTAATAGGTAACCGGAACAAATACTACCAAAACAAACGTTGGATCATTTCGTGCGCCACCCTGTATGCTCAAAAACACAAGATTCGGTATTGTTAAACTAATACAACCAAGTGGGTTGTCAAATTAAAGTTATTCTTCCAATAATTACTAATATACAATCAGATTTTAGAAAATACTATGTTTATGGGCTCCACTGCCCCAAAAACCAAAATTCATGGTCGTACTGCTTAAAAGGCCGTAAGCCGATCTTACTCACAGGCCGACAATCGATGTACTACTCTATCTTGATCGCGCACTCAGTTCTGTGAATGCGAGCTGGCTCACCGCTCTACCCCCACCATAGTACTGGTGCCCAGCGCTGCCCAACTGCCCTTGTCTTCAATACAACGCTGGAAATATTTTAACATTAAAGTTGAAATGTTTTGCTAATTGTCAATATAGCTAAGTCAGTATTAAGTGTATAGTTTAAGAAACATCTCAGGAAAGTTGTATGATCCATAAACAATTAATTATAGAGGCCTAAAGAAGGAATTGCATAACAAAACCTGCAGTATATATGTTACTCATGTCACAACATGAAGCTTTCTTAACTGTTACATAAAATAAAATTCGTTAGTCTTGTGATATATATTTAATTTGTACATTTAAATAAATGTTAAATATATTACTTGTACTGCAATAAACAGTAAAGTCTGATGGCTTCATTCTCTTCCTTTTTTTTAACATTTGTCTACAATAGTTGTTATAGTTCCAGATTTTGTGGAAATCTGGAAAACCCGAACTATTTAATACAATGTTTAATAACACAACGGAATAATTTTATTACATATTTTTTCACTAATTATTGACTATAACTTCAATCCTTCCTGATGAACTATTATAAAATATGTAAAACTAACATGATTACAAACACAAATATTTGGATAAAGAGTTTAACATTTTTGGAAATGCTGTTAACTCTAGGAATTTCTGGTAACTCACGAAAGAAAATATCATATTATTAACTCAATTATGAAAAGACGTGCTTTTCAATGTAACAATTTTCATACAAATGTAATACAATTTAGCTGCAGGTTAAGTTTATACACAACTACTTATTTCCTCGTGCTTTGCTATGGGATAAACATTTAAACAGTAATATACAAGTTTCGTTAGAATATATTTTAAATTAGGGGACTCCCCTACTCTATTCACGTGCCAACCCTCATCAATGAGACATTTCAATAGAACACAACAAAGAAGCAATGCTTACACCACCATAAACATTATAAACCTCAACAGCTGTTATACGAGTATGTGTAATTAAGAACTCTGTAGTGTGGTGGTAAGTGAATCGTAATTTATATCATAAAATAATAATATGTGATAGGCATATATTGTTCCTTTAGATCATAATAGTTTAAATAATTAATTTAATAATAAAAATCTTACTACAGTTATTTTGTATGTAGAAGAATCATAGTACTAACACATTTAGGAGTAATTTTGCAATCGTTTTTCGCTTGTTGAATTATTACACAAATATTTTATCATTTGAATCTGCAGGCTAAAGTCTAAGTAGACTAATGAAAATGTGTTGGTAATAAAAACATTATTTCTATACGAAATTATACGTTAATGAACATCATTAAATTACTGTATGATGGTCAGTTCATGAGAGATTGTTGCCCAGGTATAAAAAGAAACTTTAGTTTTTTTCAAATGTTTTGTCATATGAGATTATTTTTCATAACACCATAAAAATAAATAACAATACAAAACATAAAATCAAACTCATACATCTACATATAAAATAGCCCTAAAACCTATTAATTAAAACATTAAAAATTAATGAACCTTTTAAAATAACTTAAATAATAACCTTTTCTACAAAAATAAACCCGGCAGACCGCTTAAATATTTCTGTTGATTCTATTTTAAAATAATTAATTATAAATGTTCTCAATAATATCGACTGAGGTGTACTGAAAATGGTTTTATGAACGCTTTGGTTTAACTCCGCATAAATCAAAACGGTTCCTTATCCCACCATAACCACACAATACGAAGGCATATTCGTTACCTATTCCGTAGACTCATAAGTTATCAATCAATTTACTGTATTCATAAAACTATGACGAAAAGGAAGGGATTATGTCAGGAATGCCATGCAAAACAGTGCCGCGCGGTGTCTGTGTCCACAGACTGTGGTGGGGGAACCTTCCCCTTACCCCTGAGACCGATCTCCGCTCCGTTTCGCCCGCTCCGTGAGCAATCCAGTTAAACGGTGTCTCAACCTAAGTTGAGGCAAGCTACCTGACCGGAGGGGTAGACCAGGATAATGGTCGGGCCGGCCCGGCGAGTAAATCCCATTAGTCACGCGTCGCCGAATGCACCACCTAAACACGGAAATGTAAGGGAAAAATTTGAAAATTCAAATAAAACGCGTTATACTGTATTTTTAGTCATCAAAAAACAAACAATTGGTGTTTGTCCCACGTTAATCGGCCGACTTTCAGTGTTAAAGCTAATGATATATTTTTTCAATATATCATCGTTATAAATTACATGTTTTATTTTTAAAATTTAAATTTGTCTAATTTAAAATGTATATAAATGTACTGTATATAAATAAAATATAATAAATACAACAAATATATATTATAATATAATAAATATAAATGTTTAATAATGTATATAAATAAACTGTAGAAATTAAACTGTATATTTAACTGTAGGCTATATTTTAATTTTTGGTCTATTATATCTTCGTCACCTATTTTTAATCCCATTGTTTCTTCTCAAATATTTAAAGTTTTCCATTAGAGTTTTACACATGTACAATGGTTAAATTTATAACAGTTAATATGTAATTGATGAATGCAGTTGCATTAAACATGTTGAAGAAATGTTGAACAATAACATATCAAACCTGTCACCTGAAACATGAAAGAAGTTTGTGGAGCATGTGAGGAAACTGGAAGATGCACTGTGGCAAGTGGACAACCTTGTAGATAGTTTTACAGATGAAAACCGCATTGTTGTGAACCTCGGCAACTATAGTGATTCCGAAACAGAGAGTAACAGCGAACTGGAAGAAGAGGAAATCCTGGCCGAATGCCTTCCTCCAGAGTAACATAATGAAGACAGCAGTGTACAGTAAACAAAATAAAAAATAAATAAAAATAAACAAAAACTATAAAATACAAAAGAATAATAAAATTTAAAAATAAAATAAAAATGTGATGAAGCTCTTATTGACCAACACTTTTAATGTGGCCTCTGGCAGTCTCAAGCCTGCAAAACGATCTTAATCACTTAAGTTCCGAAACGCAGAGAGAAAGTTAGTCACACATTAAATGGCAAATTCAATACACTATCTATTGCCATCATATAAAGCCACATAGATACATTTACATTTTAAAAATAAAACATGTAATTTTTAACGATGATATACTGAAAAAATATATCATTAGCTTTAACACTGAAAGTCGGCCGATTAACATGGGACAAACACACAATTGTTTGTTTTTTGATGACTAAAAATACAGTATAACGCTTTTTATAAGAAAACGCATTTATTACATTTTCAAATTTATCCCTTACATTTCCGTGTTTAGGTGGTGCATTCGGCGACGCGTGACCAATGGGATTTACTCGCTGGGCCGGCCTGGCCATTATCCTGGTCTACCCCTCCTGTCAGGTAGCTTGCCTCAACTTAGGTTGAGACATCCTTTAAAAGAATATTGTAGTATACATCGATGGAGCTGACATGCCGAAATCCACTAATTGCATGGTGTAGCAGAGTGCCTTGGTGAGGCCGCAGGCCGAACTTTCCCCCGCGAGGCCGTAGTTTCACAAATGGCTAACGGTGTAGTTCCCAGATGAGGCCGCACGCCGAGCTACCCTCGCGAGATTAGTGTCCACTAGTCTAATATCTATAAAACCGGATTTGTAACTGACTGACTCACTCACTCAATATACACACACATAATTTTTGCTAGGGGTGCGACTCAGGAGCGCCTCCCCACCTCTTTCCGGATGCGCTCCTGTATCGCACCTAAAACTACCTGTCCTCGGCACTCTACCTGTTATCGAGCTCAGCTCGCGGGGCCTCCTAAATGCCTACCAATCTAATATCACAACGGCTACTATCATACTGACTGTTTTAAGTGCACTGCAAATTTTGTAGGAGTAAGTATAACATTGATTCTGTAAGGGGTTATCCTAAAAGACCATTCAAAACTATTAATGTCCTGTGATAAGTATTCTTCATCATGTTTCATTTTATTTGAATTAATAAGTGGTTAAACTATTGCAGACTTGTTTTAAAACAAGTTTGCTATCGTAAAGATAAAATACATCCACGCTAGTTTATGCACATTAACTTCTTGGTCTTCGGATGTGGACCGCGTCACGTTTACGACATCAACTCCCGAAGACTAAGGTAATGATGTATTTATAGTCATCTTTTACGAAAAATTATAAACTTGATACTATTTAGTGTTGTGTAAAAGGAACACGTAGACACTCTTCCTTTGCCCATGACTTGTCCCTTAACCCATGAGTATTAATTATGAATTATTAACCATAGTTTATGCAAATTCGTAAAAGGCAAGCAGTGATTAAAAAAATTATATTAATTTAATTAATCGGCAAGTTGTTTCAAAGAAAAGGAAGAGTTACGAACAGGTTAATAACTACAAAAGGACTTGTAAAATAATGAATCTGTATTTCTAAGTTTTAACGCTAAATATGTATAACATTCTAAAATAATAAATATACATTTAAATTCAAACTAAATAATTTGTGTTACACTAACACAGATTTAAAACAATTCAAAATATAAAAAAATACTTAAACTCAAACAAAAAATACTATTTACACTCAATCTGTAGGCTACAATATTTTAAAACAAACAAAATATTGAAATTCAAACGAAATATGCTATTTCACTTACTTAATATACAACTTTTTTGATCTTACAAAATTTGCCTGACCGAATAATACGAATTTTCCTTAATAGAAAACCTTTCTTTGTCCTGAATAATAAAGCTTCAAATATTAATTGCAGCTGAAAAAATATAAATATATGTATATAAATAAACAAATATATATATATATATATATATATATATATATATATATATATATATATATATATATATATATATATATATATATATATAATACATTAGCTGTCATAAGTAGAAAGCCAATAATATATACTTTTATTTGGTATAATTCATTCAATGTTATGTCACTATCTTTATATTTAAAACACGATAGGAAGTAGAAAAGTGCAGTTGGAGGCCCGTACGTAAAGTAAACATTTTCATACAAGGTAGTAGTGCCCGGCCGAGTCTACGGTTATAACAATTGTACTGCATACGATTATTTTTTTTATTTTTGCTAAACATATTATTTCAAAATGCAGTATACGTTTTGCGCTGCTCTTGTTTAACTGAGAGTATATAAATTAAATAAAAAAAGAACAAAAATTGCATTATTCTCATTTATACAGGGTGTTTCGCGAGAGGTTGGCACAACTTCAGAACATGATAGTAGACATAACAAAAAACTAAAAAGTTTTTGTAAACATGTGGCCTATCTCGCCTTCTTAAGTGTCTGGCTGTCTGTGTGTGTGTGTGTGTGTGTTTTTTTTTTTTTTTTTTTTTTTTTTTTTTTTTTTTTTTTTTTTTTTTTTTATGTTCTCAAACATAGTTTGAGCTAATAATTTGATACTTGGCATATTTGCTAACCTAATTAGGGGTAGTCTAAAATAAAAAAGTAACAAAATTATCTCTATCAGTTTCAAAATGGCAGCCATAAGAAATGTTAAAAGTTAAATAACATTAAAACCAATATTTGTTTTGAAAATATATTACAATACTTAAATTTTGTAAATTTAATGACAAATCCAAAGATACTTCAATTTAAAAAATAAATTTGAAAATAAAAGAGTAAACCACTTTTTCATGTATGCTTGTTTAGGGTTTTTCATTTGTATGAAGTTTACTAACCAAATGTATAATGTAGCTGTTTTTTATAACCAGTCATTATAAATAGCTGTTTTTAATTATTTTAAATATCAGCTGTTTGTATGTAAAGCACCTTTTCACGTATGCTTGTTTTTTTAGAATTTCCTAAAAAATTGCCTTTTTTTAATAACGAAATTTATTTTACATAAAACACTAGTTGTATAAATGTATTATAAATGCTATTCAATGTGACGCCTCCTTCAGCAATTCATACTTTATTTAAAATAATTTAAACAGCCGTTTATAATGACTATGAAGTTATACATTTGGTTAGTAAATTTTATACAAGTGAAAACTCTTAAACAAGTATACATGAAATAGTGCTTTACTCTTTTATTTTCAAACCTATTTTTAAAATTGAGGTATGTTTGGATTTGTTATTAAATTTACAAAATTAAAGTAGTTTAATACAAATAATGGTTTTAAAGTTATTTAACTTTTAACATTTCTTATGGCTGCTATTTTAAAATTGATAGAGATTATTTTGTTACTTTTTTATTTTAGACTACCCCTAATTAGGTTAGCAAATTTGTCAATTTCAAATTATTAGCTCAAACCATATTTGAGATATAATTTTTTTAATAAAAACACAGACATTAAGAAGGCGAGATAGGCCACATGTTTACAGGAACCTTTTTGCTTATTTTTATGTCTAGTGTCATATCCTGCAGTTGTACCAACCTCTTGCGAAATACCCTGTATATTTTTATTGGTAACTGAAGAAAATTACCAAAACATGAAAAAGTAATTAAAAGTCGTGTAGACAAAATTTGTATTATATTACCAACTAACATTTTACAATTATGGCAAAGGAATGGCTGAGTATGTTGGTACTGACATCAAAGCCATAGTTTTTTGATTAAATATAGAATATATTTTTTAATAAATACTAAAACACAGTCGCCACAAAAATCTGTAAGATACCCTTGGTGGTGTGTATCCTGTTTAGAAGGAGGGGTATTGTTTCCTACTAATACTAATGTTATCTGTCCTTCAGGGATTTCCATATTTTACGCGGAATACCTAATGGCACATTCCACACGGTAAGTTAGAGGGTGGCAAGGGTTTAAAGTTCCATGAATTCATCACATCACATCCTGTCGGCCATGATACCATCCGGCCGTGGTTTAAATCTAGTTTCCAACAAAGATATTGCTTATCTTAAAACAAAAATATAGTTTTTTCCTTGTGAAAGACTTTTGCTTAATGTTTAGTTACGGCCGAAAACCAGTTGCGGCCGGGAATTTTCCCTGCATAGCGGTACCGATTTCACGCGTCACTGCATCACGGTACCGCTTCAATTACACCTAAGTTTATTTTTTTTAAGACCTTATATCTAATTTATGGTTTATTATTGTGTTTGTATGAATCAAGACCTACATTTTAAGCCTTTATTTCTAACTTCAACCAATCAAAAAATAAAATAATTTTACAAAATGTACAACTTTTTTTTTAATTGAGTGAAAATTCTGCGATGAACAAATTAGATGTAAAAATATATGGTCTATAAGCTGTTAAATTTTCATAACGATTGGAGTAGTAGTTTTCATAATAAAAATTTTTTAAGTCAGGCGTTGTCTTAAAAACGCCAAAAAACAGGTACTTTTCTCACTCAAACCGTTTTAAGGATAAATAAAAATCTCGTTAAAAATTTTTAAATTATATTTAAATACGCATAAATAAATTTTTGAAATATTGATGTAACTTTCATGTTTTGAGGTGCACTGGTTACAACGCAGTAAACGCTCAAACTCGAGTATCTATACTTTTGACCCAAGAGTAATTGCACCTCGACCGTTTCAGGTAAAATATCAAAGGACCAGTGGTCACCCCTGTCACATTCATAAGTGACGGAGGGAAATACAGTTAAGAAACGCATTATGGGCTAACTCCTAGATTTTACAAATTGTTTATTTGAAATCAATCTAGCTATCACCTCCCACCCAACATACATGTTAAAGACACTTGGAGTGATGCCATTGTAAGGGTGAGGTGACATTTTTTCTAATAAAACCTAGTTAGTTGTAGTCATTTGTAATGAAAAGTGTTTCGTAGAGAAGTTATTGCTTGAGAAATTGTACATTTAAGTATAGTTTTAATTTAGAATTTGTTAGAAGTAATGGTTTGTTTTTATTTATTAGTTTTATTTAGTATTAATAGTGTTCAATCAGACCAATTTGTAACACCGTCAAAAGAACGAAACAAAAACAGGGGTTTATCGCGATATAAAGCTTCACCAGCTAAAAAATAAATAAATATATAGACTACCGCTCTGAAGGGAATTTCATACAGGTGCCGTACGAAACCTATCTGAATGACAATTTATTATATATTTTTATCATTCAATATGGTGTTTTATTCAAATGTGTTATAATTATTTATGTATAACTTTATATCTAAATATATTTGTGCGCTTGGAATTGTATATTGTTATAATATATCTTGTAATTGTTTTGATTTGATGCGACCAGTAGGTTTCCATTTAAAATATGAGTATTAAACATTTTAGTCAAAGTCTCTGTGTACATTGATAACTGTCTTTATGTATATTATAAAGATTCATTTTCATGTTTTTATACGTATTAATTATAGCATTGTATAGCAACATTTGTTGTGAATATTTAAAAACCTTATTGTAATAATATAATTTTTATATCATACCATTGTAACGTAAACCCCTTATAACTAACATTTAGATGCATGTGTTTATATATATTTATTTGAAATGCATATAAGGAAATTTATAAACTTTATATAATCTATTAACTACACACAAAGCTATCAAAGTAACCGATCATTTGTAATTCTACAGACATGTAGGCCTACGATTTTCAATACTAGAATTGTACAATATTATTGTAGAGCAGCAATTTGGGAAAACAACCCAGTGAATACATTTTAATAGTGTTTTGTACTTCCAACTATAGTAAACTGAACCTCAAAGCCAATTTAGGCACTATCATTCTTTATTAAAATAAACGTATTGTAAATGCCAGTTTTACCATTCTATATAAGATCACATGATATAAACGAGAAAATATGAATGAGTAGATAACTAAATACTTTTCTTAAACAAGTTGAATTAATTGTCAGTTAAATTGAACGAAGAGAAACTTCTTGTGTGGTAGCCATCGATATATCTATGGTGGTAGCATCATAGTACAGAGCTTCTGTTTTCCTAGAAGTAAAATCACACAGGCTTGCCGCGGAGGTGCAACTAGGACGATCTCTTGGGCCAGTTTTGGTTACGAGGCGGAACTAGGATGTTTTAGGGATACCTCAGGTTTACTTGAGGCGCAACTAGGATGTTTTAGGGATACCTCAGGTGGTGGCACTCGAGGTGCGACATGGACTACCTGTGTTAATCCCAGCGACCCAAAGGGCCATAAAACTGGCACTCGAGGTGCGACATGCCATCTCAGGTAGCTCGGCGAAGGGTTGCGGGGTTGTAGACGCGCTCTCTCTCTGTGTTAATATATATATATATATATATATATATATATATATATATATATATATATATATACAAAATAGGACCTACGTTACTAGGATAATCACACCATTTCAATATTTTGACCTAACCTAACCTAACCTAACCAACACGGCCACACTGCTAGCCGAAGTGCCATGTCGCACCTCGAGTGTTAGTTTTGGGTTCTCTTTCGCTGCATGTCGCACCTCGAGTGTCCAATTATGACCCTCAGGTAGTCCATGTCGCACCTCGGGTGCCCCCCCTCAGGTATACTTGAGGCGCAACTAGGATGTTCTCTTGGGGCCAGTTTTGGGAACGAGGCGCAACTAGGATGTTTTAGGGATACCTCAGGTATACTTGAGGTGCAACTAGGATGTTCTCTTGGGGCCAGTTTTGGGAACGAGGCGCAACTAGGATGTTTTAGGGATACCTCAGGTATACTTGAGGTGCAACTAGGATGTTCTCTTGGGGCCAGTTTTGGGAACGAGGCGCAACTAGGATGTTTTAGGGATACCTCAGGTATACTTGAGGTGCAACTAGGATGTTTTAGGGATACCTCAGGTATACTTGAGGTGCAACTAGGATGTTTTAGGGATACCTCAGGTATACTTGAGGTGCAACTAGGATGTTTTAGGGATACCTCAGGTATACTTGAGGTGCAACTAGGATGTTCCTGAATTAGTTAAAGTGATAATTATTATGGCTGAGATTATTATGATAAACAAAAGCAACGATAGTGTAACTTAAAGGCCTAAGTTATCGCCCTGTTTACCAGGGAAAATGGAAATCTGCAGTAAGCCTCTCTTATAAGAACTACATACGGCAAAGTTTGGCAATCCTTATAAAAACAAACTTTGTTTTAGAAAGTTTCACTATTGAATTTAAACACTGTTCACACTTAACTCTCAATGTATTCTACTTTGCTCTCGGAAACCATCATGTATACATCAACATACATCAGTATGTGATATTGTTTTATATAACTGAACATTTTGTTGAATTTGTCTGTGATTACTATACACTCCCGGGATGGAAGTGTGTCTATGCGTTCTACCTGAAGAAACCCAGATTTGACTGCCGGTGCAACTAGACATTAGCCGCTTGGACAGCTCCAGTGATCAACTTGGGTAGCCCACTATGATCATCTCGGGCAACCCCTCCCTCTCCATGATAAACTTGGGTAGCCCCTTGTGATCGATATGATTAGCTCCCTTTCCCTTAATCGAATTGTGTAGGCCACGTGATTAATTTGGGTAGCAGCCATGATAAGCTGGGTTACACACTACCCAATATTAACTTTGGTAGCTTCCATTATCAACTTTGGAACCACCCTTGATTATCATGAGCAGCACCCATGGCAACCTTGATTAACTCCCCGTGATCAAGTACCCTAAATATTATCATAAGTGATCACTTATGCAGTTTGCGTAGCAATCTGTTTGTGTAGTCAATCGTAATGATCTTGTGTAGTTATTGGTGCTCAGACCTATAGCGGGTTCTTAATCAACTTGGCTAGCCCACTGTGATCAATTTGAGTAGCCGCCGTAATTAATTTAAATGGCCAACCGTGATCAACTCAGGCAGCCAGCCATGATAAACTCGGGTACCTCCCCGTGATCAAGTTGGGAAGGCTCTTGGGATCAACTTGGGTATCCACCCGTGATTAACTTAGTAAGCCCCAGCGATCATCGTAGGTAACCCTTGTGGTCAACTTTGGAAGCCCCCGTGATCAAGTTGGGAAACCCCCTGTGATCATCTTTGGTAGCCTCCGTGATCAAGTTGGGAAACCCCCTGTGATCATCTTTGGTAGCCCCCGTTATCAAGTTGGGAAACCCCCTGTGATCAACTTGGGTAATCACCGGTAATCTTCATAAGTAGCCCCATAGTCAACTTTAGTAGCTACCCGTTATCAACTTAGGTAGCCCTACCGTATGAAATTTGGCCAGCCCTTTTTGATCAACCGGGCTAGCACCCCATGATCAACTTGATTAGGTTCCGTAATTAACTTAGATAGCCAACTGTAACAAGCTTAGGTACCCCATGATTGGGTAGTCTCCTGTGATCAACTTGCGAAGCCCCTGGAATTAACTTGGGTAGCCATCCGTGACAACTTAGATGTCCCCTTGATCAACGTAGGTAGCCCTCGTGATTAACTTGGTAGCCCCCCTAATCAAGCTGAGAAGACCTTGTTATCAACTTGGGTAATCACCGGTAATTACCTGTTCTCTACCTAGGCAATCCTCTTGATCAACGTGGTTAGCCCACGTGATCATCTTGGGTTGTCACCCATCATTAACTTGGGTACCCCCCCCCCCGTGATTTGAGTAGCCCCCTATAATCAACTTGGATAGTATCCCGTTTTAAACTTAGGAAGCCCCCCGTGTACAATTTTTCCAGCTCTTCTTGATGAACTTGGCTAGCCCACCGTGATTAACTTGGGTAGCAACTGTGATCGTCATGGGTAGCACACGTTATCTACTCGGGTAATCCCTTTGATCATCTTATATAGCACCCATAATCAACTGGGGTAGCCATTTGTCATAAACTTAAAAAGGCCCCCGGGGTCAACTCGGTAACAACCCGTAATCAACTTTAGCAGCTAACCACGCTTGACTTAGGTAACCAACAGTGATCGTCTTAGCTAGCACCTGTGATCTTCTGTGAAATGACGATCAACTTTGGTTGTATTTGATCTACTTTGAAAGCCCATAATTATTTTTTAAGATATAATGAAGCCAAGAATTCAATGGGAGTTTGGGGTGAAGCCCCCAACGAGCAAAGCGATTGATCAAATAACAACGCTGGGTTTCAGTGATTTCAAAATGCTATCCTTCACAAAATTATCCTTAAATCGGTAAACATAGGCTAATCTCAATTGGCAAATACATGGAAAGTCACTCACTACAAAAACCTAATATATGGGTATAGTCATTATAAAATTATGTACATAGGTATTATGTATTTTACCAAAGGCCAGGCGTAAGGAAGGACATAGTAGGCCTGATAATTGCCTCAGTTTGAATATTTTTTTAATCAATGAACATATTTTTCATTTCATTTAAGATACTTTGCGCTGTTCAAAAAGCGTGTTCCATAATTTACTATCAATTAGTTTTTTCGAATGATATATCAATATTCTGCAAGAGTGAAAGACATTCTTTTGACATTTTAGGGTTTATTTTTGCATCGTAAAGGGTATGTTTGCTTTTTAAATAATAGTTCTAAATTATTTATAAGGTCATTCGATGCCTGATTATTGCAGTCCGAATTAGTATATATTTCTGAACACCTATAATCTATGCTCTAGCATTAATATGTTTACACGACCTGAAAAATGGCATACATAATCCTAAAACCCGTGAGGTGTGTGTTGGCGTGGCGGGAGGCTCCAGTATAAAGCCCCGCACAGTCCCGCGGCGCGCTAGTCACCATGTCTCTGACCGTCGCCGTGCTCCTGCTAGCTACCTCCGCCACAGCCCTCGGGACCGACGACTTCATAGAGGATTCTCGAGCCTCCTGCTTGCGCTCCGGTGGCATCTTCGATTGCGGCAAGTACAAGGCAGCTTACCTTCTAGCCAGGATAGCATCTACCCAGCGATCGTTCGACGTAAGTACAAAGTATCTTCTTCAATGTTTATTTATTTTTTTATTTATTTATTTATTCATAAGACGCCGATCGTCAAGATATGGGCGAATATGGATTTCGAATGAATGTGATGAGTGTATATGAGCGAATGTAGTCATTGTTACAAACTAAGGCCGACTATTCCTTAGAAAGTGTCATTAATTAATAGCCCAATGACAAATGAACAGAATGTTTAGTTGGGAGTAATCATGCAAATATGTAGACTTTTACAACATTGAAGGCTGTATTTTCATAGTTACTTTCTTAACAATCCACCACATACGAAACGTTTCGTTGAGCATTTTTATTCCAATGTAAAAGTAAAACTTAGCTTTGATCTTCTAATTATTATAAAGGTTTTTATGTAAAAATCATGATTTTACCATCTTAAAATGGTGTTATTACAATTATTTTTAAAACACACACACACATACACTCACTCTTCCCTAATCAAATAAAACTTTTACTTTACATAAAAGCTTACATTTCATTCACTTCAGAATACATGATGCTATTTTTGTATGTTGCTTTTCAATCTAGAACACAACAATCTGATAACAATAAGAACGTTTTTTATGTCACAAGAAATTATATATATATATATATATATATATATATATATATATATATATGTATATATGTCATCGATAATGTCTTAAATTACTGATAAAGAAAAGTCAACAACATCTATAAAACCTACATTCCTGATAATATTAAAATTAATTACAGTATATAATTTGAACAAGTACGTTGATTACATGTCAAAGCAGGAACTATTTATTCTAGTAAGATAAAATTGTCTCAAAATAAAATTAAAATGTATATATTTCATGCTAAAAATTTCTTCCATAATAATCTTATTGTGGATTGTCTAATAGCCATTGATAAATTTTACTTCAGAATATTCTGAACACATCTAAATTAATTATTTTCTAAAACGTTATATATTTTCACAGATTACAATGTGGCTAATTAGTATTTGACTTGAAATTAATATAAGTATTTGGTTTATTGTGGGTATTATTAGTGTGTATAGAATGTCTACAATTCAATAAATTAGGATTTTTTTTAAATGGACGACTAACAACATCAAATATATATAAATAAATAATTGATTGAACTTGATTGTAAATAAACAGTTGTATTCAGTCAGTTTTGTGTAATGGTTCTGATTGCCTTCTCTTTGGGTTTTAATAATGTAGTTATTTATTTCTGATTGCAATGTTTCCATAAAGAGTTAACCTATACAGCATTGAAAGTATGCATTTATTAAACATTTTCTTTGAACTAGCTGGAACTTACAAAATTAGTTTAAAAATGTAATATAAAAAGAACGTGTGATATTTTCTTATTTAAATTATCAATATTTGGATTTTATCTTAGATACCAGACACATTTATGTTCTACAAATTTAATAGAGTCTATATAGTATGTAAATTAGGATTTGGAGTTATGTTCAAAAGCAAATAATACTAGTTTTGTTTTATTTCTACTAAACTAAACACAGAGTGAAAATAATTTGAAAAATAAATAATTCATTGGGTCAAGCATTTGATCAAGGAATTCCTTTTGAACTAGATATAAATTGAATTACCTTGCTAGTTGTGTGGATATGAATGACATTACGTTTCTAATTGAGTGGTTATAAATGACATTACCTTGCTGGTTGAGTGGATATAAATGACAAAACCTTGCTAGTTATGTGAATATGAATAAAACTACCTTTTGAGTGAATATAAAACATTACCATGCTAGTTATGTGGATATAAATTACATTACCTCGCCAGTTAAGTGGTTATGACTGACATTACCTTGCTAGTTACGTGGATATAAATTACATTACCTCGCCAGTTAAGTGGTTATGAATGACATTACGTTGATAATTGAGTGGATATAAATTACATTACCTCGCCAGTTAAGTGGTTATGAATGACATTACGTTGATAACTGAGTGGATATAAATTACATTACCTCGCCAGTTAAGTGGTTATGAATGACATTACGATGATAATTGAGTGGATATAAATTATATTACCTCGCCAGTTAAGTAGTTATGAATGACATTACGTTGATAATTGAGTGGATATAAATTATATTACCTCGCCAGTTAAGTGGTTATGAATGACATTACGTTGATAATTGAGTGGATATAAATGGCAAAACCTTGCTTGTTATGTGAATATGAATAAAACTACCTTATGAGTGAATATAAAACATTACCTTGCTAATTATGTGGATATAAATTACATTACCTCGCCAGTTAAGAGGTTATGAATGACATTACGTTGATAATTGAGTGGATATAAATTATATTACCTCGCCAGTTAAGTGGTTATGAATGACATTGCCTTGCTAGTTGTGTGGATATAAATTAAATTACCTCGAAACTTAAATGGTTATAAATGCCATTACCTTGCTAGTTGGGTGGATATAAATTAAATTATCTCGCCAGTTAAGTGGATATGAATGACATTACGTTGACAATTGAGCGGATATAAATTACATTACCTCGCAATTTAAGTGGTTATAAATTACATTACCTCTCCAGTTAAGTGGATATGAATAACACTACGTTGATAATTGAGTGGATATAAATAAAATTACATTGATTTTTAAGATCTTGAACATTTTTCGATGTCTACTAGCTGAGTTGCTTACAAAGGAATGAAATCCATATTTTAAAGAGCCAGGTTTGATTTGAGTGCAGCAGAAATGATATTATTTTAAATAATAATTTTCAATACAAATTTAATAAACAAATTATATTTTATCTTCATAATACTAATAGTTTAGTATTCATAATATTGCGTTATCATAATTGACCAAAATGGCACAAACTGAGTTTTGTGTCTGGAGAGGGTCGATCAGAAACAACAGGGATGCCACAAAACACCTGTTGGTTCGTCGATCAATTTAAACTAGACTGTGACTATCTTTGTATTGTATTGTTAAACGTTATCAAGTCAAAATGAATCAGGCTAACTATAGTTTGATGTTAATCAAACATATTGCTGTATATATCTTCATAAAGCACATTTTGAGTGTATGCTATTTACTTAGAATTCATTTTCAGAAGTTTAACACAGGATGTTTAACTCGAGTGTTTAAAAAATGTTAAGGTGTTGTTCATGATACCAAAACAAGGCAAAAAGGTCTTGAAAACATGGGTCTAAACCCCCTTCTTTAAACAGCTAGCGGCCATTTTGTATTTTTCATTAATAACGATTTATATAAAAAAACGCTTTTATCGAAACTTTTCAAATGTTTCAAAATGCTTATTATTGCTATTTATGTTCTAATAAAATTCATAAAATCAATTTTATACATTCAACACGGCGGCTGTTTTAAATATTCAATGAACGATAACTTCAAAACTGGTAGTTTCCAAAGTTATCACAACAAGTGTATTGGAATATTTAAAATTGTATTAAAAAATTCTATAACGTCTTGTTTTTGTAATCGGTTGAAAAATAATTGAATAATAAGTTTGTCATTGTAACTGGTGACGGCAACCATGTGGCACCGCCTGAGACGGTTGGCTCGCGGATCGAGGTCGGCGCAACTAACTGTCGGAGTAGTGAATTCTAGACTATTTTTTAAATAAAAATGTGTAATTCAGAAAAGCATTATGTTTCTTTCATATATTTAGGGTACTAACATTTTTATTTTTACAAAACAATCAATTAAGAGGGCTCTAACCCCCCGCGCTGAGAGGAGTAAAAACTGCTTTTTGCGGTCCAAGATACTGCCTTTATTTACTGTCGTAAAAGTATTAATGAAGTATCTATTTAAAGATAAAGACATTTTTGACTAGAATCGCCTTTTTAAAATATCAAATTCTTCTTTATTTTGAATTTATAGGTTATTAAAATTACCCAATATTCAAACTAATGCCAAAATAAAACTAGAGCCCTTATCGAAATTTTAAAAAGCGAATTTAGTCATAAATTTATCTAGTTTCAATTTAGTTTTAGTTTCATATCGATATCTTTAAAGCTTTAGACACAATATGGGACCGCGCAAATGCCTGCAAGGAAATTTATTGCTAAAAAATGCGGTGATTCGTGAGATCCAAGTGGCGAAAACCCAAACTTCTTAGTCGCGGATGGATTTTACTACTTCATTTATAAAAATCTTTCTTCATTTAACTTAACATCGATGGGATGCAATGTAGGCCTACGACTACTGATATCAGTGTCATTTTACAGACTGATTTCCTTACTTAGCGTTAGTCCATAACTTACTTTTGTATGGCTTATTTCGTTTAAATTAAAATGTGCGTTCCCATGTGGTTCCTGATATAGTCTAACCACAAAGTAAAGCATAAAACGTTTATTCGTAATGACAGTGCACAATATTTATTATGGCATGACAAATACTGTAATAATCATCTATAATACAACATGTCTATGAAATAACATATAATCTACATTAACGAATGCGTACAGTAAAAATATTAGTTCAATAATTCCGGCTTAATCAAAGCAATAAGTAATTCTAAATCACTGCCTCTATTGACCTTTATTTTAATTTTTTTAAATATAAAAACAGTAATATTAGCTCGTAACTATATTAATTTATTACAGTTCATTAATGTTGTGGTAGAAAAATGCTAGGTCATTTATTTGTACTTATCTAAGAAGGTAATTTTGAAGCAAATATTTTTCCCAAAGGGGACAGGGTGTGGCAATCCTTTTTAGAACTTTTAAGTCATGGGAAAAAATAAGCAGATAAAAATGTGGCCTAATTTCAACTATTTTTTAATGTTTGCGAATTAGTGTGTTTATGTTGTAATTGCCATAAAACAATGATAGTTTATGTGAAATAACTTTTTATTTAGTTAAAAATAATTAACA
Source organism: Stictocephala bisonia (assembly GCA_035578905.1). Classification (NCBI taxonomy): domain Eukaryota; kingdom Metazoa; phylum Arthropoda; class Insecta; order Hemiptera; family Membracidae; genus Stictocephala; species Stictocephala bisonia. The sequence goes on from JAQJVL010000050.1 coordinate 790,788, forward strand.
CACCGTACAAACTTTATAAAACGTAAAATAAATTGTCAAAAGGTATTTTTTTACCATTACTTTTTAACGAATTTTACTCGGTTTTCAGTAAAGCTTTCCTTTAATGTATGTTGAAAATATTTGTGGCGTTCATTTAATATTATTTTGATTTAGTTTTCATCTGAACATAAAAAGATACGAAATAGAAATTTGTTGCAAATTGATGCGTTTTATTTTTTAAATGATTGTGCGATTTAACCACATAAAAACCAATATTTTAGAGCACAATTCAACAGCTTTAAGGAATATTTACAAAAACCATGCTTTGTAACGTAATTTACTCAGTTTATAGTAAAGCGTATCCTTATATTTATAAATCAAACTCTTTAATTGTAGAATATACGTATGGTAAGCCTATGCCTGACTATGTAAAATTTTAAGCGTTTTGAGAATAACAAGATTTTAACAAGAATTATGATTTTGGAAAACGTTTCAGGAAGAAATTAAATATTTTAGTGGGCCCCCAATTTTATCAGTGAATAATTTGATTTCACTGTAAAAAGTCTACTTTCCTAAATAAATATTACTATTTTTACAAAAACAAAATGGCATAAAAAAATCTTAAGAAATAAAATGCAGCAGCAATACCGGTACTGACTGGAAAATTGACAATTAATTGTTGACAAGAATTGGCTTTTCTGGTCAATTCAGACAGAGTAGGTCGGGCGTAGTCAACTGAGGATGCGGCAAGCGGGAGGGAGGGGGAATTCGGGTTTCCGGTTGAAAATACTTCGAAAACTTACTATACAGGAAATGATTCAAGGGACTATATTGTACTGTCCGGCGGAGTAAACTTCCTTCACCCAAAAAACTGGACGTAGTTGAACTTCTCTCGCCAGTGTCACATGACTTCTATATTTTCTTTCCCTTTAGAGCCTTCTTAAGTTATTCAGATAACTTTGATACTTTTATTCCATCTTTTTCTTTTAATTCAATTAATATAAGTGAGCTGTATTCTACAAATAAAACACGCACATTCATTCATTAGAGATCAAAACAAAGAACTTATAGGCTAACCTGTGTTTATAGATTTTTTCAGTATCTAAATTACTGGAATAATTTACCGACGCTTTTTAGGTTTGCGGGTGCATTATCAAGACTAGTGTTGCGCCGATCTCGGTGTGCGTGCCAGGCGCCTCAGGCGGTGGCTAGGCCAGCCCTAGCAGATACTGTTTCACTTAAAATTTAGGCGGGTTACACACATATGCATCTCGCACGGTGCGACTAGCATTTTTGATGCCAGTAGCATTGTGCGAGATGCATATGTGTGTAACCAGCATGCAGGCTGCATGGTCGTGGCACGTGCTAGTGGCAAGGTGAGAGAGGTGGGGACTTTTTCAACTTAAAATTATACAGTATTGGAGTCTCCTCCAAAGCTAACACAAATTCAATATTTGTTTTTTCGTCATCCGGAAACGGCATTTTTAATTATTACAACTAGAATCTACAACTAATTTGACTATTACAACTATTACAACTAATATAAACTGGGGTATACACTACTTAATTACAAATTATTACTAACAAAACTCAAGCTATTCAAAAAGTGACTTTCCGCACTTGTCAACGTAGTACACCATGGGAACAAGAGCGTCAGGGCTTGGAAATGTGTTCTGCGCATGCGCCAACTCAAGATGCACGCTGCATGCAGCGCCAAAACACCGACCGATCGGTTCCTAGTGGCGCTGCACGCTGCATGCGACTAGCACCGTGCCAGTAGCACCGTGCCAGTCGCATATGTGTGTAAGCTCCAATTGATTAACACAGGTTGGTCTTCGAGCTGCATGCTAGTAGCAAGAAAAATGCTAGTCGCACCGTGCGAGATGCATATGTGTGTAACCGGCCTTATATCTCGATTATTTTTCATCCAATAATAAAAAGTAAAACAATACAAATCTTATTTATATTTTTAATACAGTTTTGAATAAGTTACAGATTTAAAGCAATTAAAATTATTAAACTTGTAATAAATCCAATAACTACCAGTTTTGGGGTTGTCGTTTATTGAATGGTTAAAAAGACAATCGTTTTGAAAACTATAACTGTATCAAATTGATTTCTTGTATTTATTAGGATATCAAAATAAGAAATATTTTTAAAATTTTGAAGTTTTTCGGTCAAACTGGTTTTTATATAGATAGTTTTTGTTATGAAAAATGTACAAAATAGCGGATAGCTGGTTAATGAAGGATTTTTGGACTTATGTTTGTACTAACTATAATCAGCTGACTGGTACAACAATAACGTTTATGTAAACATCTGATTTAAGACTATCACAAATTACTTCATTATTATCAGCTGTTACATGTGTGTTGCACATTGTGCTGTCAAATTTCATTGTACATACAGTCACATAGATGATATTGTCTTTGTTATTTTTCATCAGATGTTTAAAAGCATTATATCGTTGGATTTATAATTACATTTCCCAAAGAATATTATTTAATATAGTTTTTATTATAATAATTGGTTTTTTAGTTGCTTAGGTTTACAACATTTAACTGGCCGCCATTTTGACATTTTTGATAAAGAAAAACCGATAAATTTGGTAAAAATGAATTTTTATATTTTAGAGGGGTATACAAAATTACAGCTTAATACACAGTTTTGTTCTTGAGATATAATTTTAAAAGTAAAAAAAAAAGAAAATGGCTGCTGCAAGAATAACTGAGGTGTTTCGGAAACTTTCAATACAATACTTGTGATTCTAAATGAAAGAGAGGTTATCAGAGAGTTGGCGTGGTCCGGCCACGTCCGGCCCGACCACTCTCACCAACAGACAATTTGCCTAGATATGTCAAAAACGGAACTTGTTCGACCGCCTTCCAGTCGGTTGGTTTGGCGAAAGTGTATTTTGGACCTCTTCTGTATTTAATTTTATCGACAGACGGATTTCGCTTTCTAATTCACATTTTAATGTTCATGTTTTACGTAGCAAATTAGCCATGTTTACTCAACATCCGCGTTCATTGTTTATTGTTTCTTTAGATACAGCACTCCGACGTAGTAAAGTCACGGGTTTAGTTGTTTTAACTGAGACGTGTTGAGGCAGGTTCCTTCTCTCCGGTCAACAACGTGAACCATTGCCGATATACTCGTAATTCAATCCAAACAATAAAACATTAAACATTGTCTATACTTAAAAAAAAAAAAAGTAATTGAGAGCTAGATAAGTAAAGTCTGGAGTAAAAATATAACGATTTGCAGATTGCAAGACACCCATCTCATCTACCCTCTGAAGCGAGGGTATAAACAAAATAATTTTCGTTTGACTGTTTGAATCATCAAATTTGTTGGCGTATGTAGTCATAAACCCAAAGTAGAGGAGAGATAATGTTTACTCCCCCCCCCCTCCTCAGCGGAAGTGAACTGCAAGGTACAGTCATGTAGGCTACAAAACATATTGAATCAATGATAGTAAAATATTTTAATTATTACTAGAACAAATTTAATTTTGTTGGTGAAGCTGGCATTTACTTTATCATTTAAACCATTACGAATACTTATATAAGACTCAATTTATTAAATTACACAATAGAACACAATAGAAGATCCAATGTAAACACTGTGGAAAGTGGGATCCTTGTTGTAGCAGTGACATAATACAGTGCGTGGTTGGGAATAGAATCTGTAGCAAGCCATAAACCATCGGCCGAAAACTACTGTATAATCTATAATAGCTCAATAGTTTATCGTATTGTTTGAGCAAGGCCCCACTAGATACAGTTTTACCGATAAGTAGACGGATTCATTAAATGTTGAGGATCAATTGAGAATTTTGAACTGTTAAGGCTTACTGTTAGTTTTTTTTTTTTAATTTGCGGATATGAAAATTCCAATGAAGAGACTCAGGGTATTTGTTATTTGTAGTAGCAATATATAGTACAAACAAAATTACATATTTAGTTTACCGATAAATTTTCTAAACAAAAATGCATAGCCTATTTTATTGTGTATTTTAGATCTGTAGTTTATTTCCGTACAATAGGCCACTAAAGGTACGTTACGTTATTGTAAAACATTTGCTATTTTTGACAATTTTCGTATATTTAAGCATGATTAAAATAAGCTAGAAACATTAAATGTAGAGACCTTATTGATTTTACCGATATAATATCCTTACTAATAGAACATTTTCGTTAGTAATAATTTATTTTAAAAAATCTTGGAAGCCAAAGCTTTGAAACGAGTGAGTGACAGGGGTTTTTATTAGATTTTTGTAGCAGTGTGTATTTTAGAAACCAATTGACAAATTTGAAGGACAGTTTAATTTGTCTATAAAAATGGTTATGAACATTTCAACCATATACTATAGTACTGTAAAATAACAGTTCCTAATATAGAGCTTTTCTTCAAAAAAATCTATATGTGAGTTTCTTTTAGGTAAGTATTATAAAGATAAAAAATCTTTCGCTAAGTTTATGTTTTTGCAAACATATTAACCTAAATATTATAAAAAAATAAATGTTGATGTCTTAATGGAACAAATTTCAATGGTCGAATTGCTTTTGGCTGTGTATGATAGCAAGAGTACTTTATATATATAAAAAAAAAGAAAAAACGGAATGAAATTTTATACTTACACTTAATTTATGTACAGCCAAAACTTATATTCATATTTGCAGTATTTATTAAAATTAACGTAGAAAATGTTGCTAAACTAGTCTTTATGTCAAAGTCTCGGTATTATGGTAACAATTCACATCATAATTAAAGAGAATTTATCAAAATACAGTAATATCAATTATTACTGCAAGTAGCTTATTAATAATTTGATCGATTACAGTTTGAATGCAGAAGTGCTTAAAATATGTAATTTTCCTCAACTATCAATAATGTCCTTTCTCTATATATTTTCCTTTTAATTAACAATTTTCTACACATTCTAGGACAATTACTGTAGCCGTATTACAAGATAAGACCTGGCCTATATTACTGTGATTTTGAAGGCGCTTCATACTGTCGTGTCGGCCTCTCTCTGATAGTATGTTGCACAGTATCTAGTTACCGTGGTATGTTGTGTTATTGAAGGCGCTTCATACTGTCGTGTCGGCCTCTCTCTGATAGTATGTTGCACAGTATCTAGTTACCGTGGTATGTTGTGTTATTGAAGGCGCTTCATGCTGTCGTGTCGGCCTCTCTCTGATAGTATGTTGCACAGTATTTAATTTACGAGGTATGTTGTGTTATTGAAGGCGCTTCATGCTGTCGTGTCGGTCTCTCTCTGATAGTATGTTGCACAGTATCTAGTTACCGTGGTATGTTGTGTTATTGAAGGCGCTTCATGCTGTCGTGTGGCCTCTCTCTGATAGTATGTTGCACAGTATCTAGTTACCGTGGTATGTTGTGTTATTGAAGGCGCTTCATGCTGTCGTGTCGGCCTCTCTCTGATAGTATGTTGCACAGTGTCTAGTTACCGTGGTATGTTGTGTTATTGAAGGCGCTTCATGCTGTCGTGTCGGCCTATCTCTGATAGTATGTTGCACAGTGTCTAGTTACCGTGGTATGTTGTGTTATTGAAGGCGCTTCATGCTGTCGAGTCGGCCTCTCTCTGATAGTATGTTGCACAGTGTCTAGTTACCGTGGTATGTTGTGTTATTGATGGCGCTTCATGCTGTCGTGTCGGCCTCTCTCTGATAGTATGTTGCACAGTGTCTAGTTACCGTGGTATGTTGTGTTATTGAAGGCGCTTCATGCTGTCGTGTCGGCCTATCTCTGATAGTATGTTGCACAGTATCTAGTGAACACTGAAAGGAATTTATATCAGATAAATGCGTCATAATTTTTTATTGACGCTGGTTTTTAGTTACCGTGGTATGTTGTGTTATTGAAGGCGCTTCATGCTGTCGTGTCGGCCTCTCTCTGATAGTATGTTGCACAGTGTCTAGTTACCGTGGTATGTTGTGTTATTAACGAACTACACAAGTAAACTAGGTTTAATTTAACATAATTTTAAACATAAACAACTCTTTAATAATATATGAGCATCACAATATATTTGTGATAAAAATACTTAATTGTGCGTTTCAAATTTAAACACTGATAAATATTAAATATATTATTTAATTATTACTTAATTAAACTAATAACTTTAAATTCATTAATATAAATGAAATGTACAATAATTAAATACAAGATATACTTTAATAACGAAATTATTTAATAAAAATGTATAATCGATCATTAATAGTTTTACGTCTGAATAAAAATCATTATTAATGAAAAAATTAATAGTTTTACACATTTAGTTTAGTGTTTAGTAAATAAAAGCGCGCCCTGTTCAGATTAAGGCGCGCTTTTATTTACTAAATACTTTTAAAGTAAAGCGCGCCTTCATTATCATGATACTCCTCGAATTACGCGGATGATTTGAGGCCCGCTGAAGGTCTCTCGTCGTGCGCCCACATTATGATTTTAAATACTTGGTTAGAATTCACTTAATTTATTTATTAAATGTAAACTTTTCATTACTTAACTTGGAATAGAAATATGACAAGAAACTGCAAATGCTATGTTTAGTAGATTGATAAATAGGGGTAGGTTTGCTCATGTTTTTTTTTCTTTTACACAAATTATTTAAGATGTAATGCTTTTTATATTAAACAAACTAATGATAAATATGTTCCCTAGGAATCTTTGTACATGTTCCACAAATTGAAATTAAATATAATTATAAATAAAATTAAAGAAGAAGAAATTATTAAGAATTAAATAAAATCAATTAATTGGAGGATATTGTTTTAGATGGGCCCTCTTCAATTAGTAGGCATCCAAACAAGCAATACAAGTGAAGAAACGATCTTGTCTCGGGCTTCCATGTATTCTCCGCAGGAGCCAGAGTTCCTAAAACTGCTCAAGTATGGATTGCGCCAACTGAGAGTGTTTCTTCAGTCACATGGTTTGTCACTGCCACTCACTGGACTGAGGGAAGGAGGGCCTCAACTGGTGTTTGACGATGGTACCGCTACCAACACTATAAATGGCGGTAAATACCTGCACAAAGCTATATTTAACTAAATATACATGCATTGTCAGATTGCATGCTCAAACATGAGTTTGATGAATATTTAGATGATACTTTTATGTTTAAAAAAAAGGCAACACTTATAGAATTGTGCTTACTGTTTGGTTGCAGTATATGGTTTTATTATATAGCGTTATTAACTATTCTAAGAAATCGTCTTAATAATAGGAATATTTCTATATATTCAGAGAAGACGTAAAAGATCTCTAAAATACCTCTTGTTTATATTATAAAAACAGAATACGAGGTGCATTTTAGAATTTACATTAATTAACATTCTACTTGAATTAGAGTATGATTAATGTACTCGTTTATTATACTCCATTATAAAATAAATAATTCATATTTCAGTAGTTTAGTAACTTTGAATTTGTTTATAGTAACAAACTATTTGAAGTAACTTTATTTGCTGAAGATTTGAAACTGGTTTACTGACTGATTGTACCATTAAATTTTGTCAAAGGTCAATGAAAAATCAATTTATTCAAAGATAAAGGGTCCCACCTGTTTTTCATAATTTTTTAAACTAGTCATTATTAACCCCACAAATCCATAGAATGTTTTTGGCGAAAATGCCAATTTGTAACAAAAATCTGTTGACACCAAAAATGGTATATTACAATGATCATATGAAATTTTTTTCCCTGAACACAGATATTAAAACAAATTATTAATACAACAAATAATAACTGAGATATTTAATAAAAATTATGGGTTAGGTTAGTATATATTGACCATGAATACATATAGCTAACATAACCTAACTTTAACTAACTTGTTTTGTATCTGTCTATGTATCTCAGTTTTTTTATTTATCGTAGGACGGAGTGGATGACATAGTCGTGTTTAGGAGGGAAAACTACATAATAATAATGTTATATTGTTTTGGGTGTAAAAAGGGTTTTTCTTTCATTTAAGATTTTTTATCAAAATAAATATTTACGATTTAAAAATTCTATGAATTTGTGTTTGTAGGGTTAACTTTTTGTAATAGTTAATTTGTGACAACGTAAACTAGCCTGTTTCATTATAGTCCGAATAAAATTACTTTGGTACTGGCAAAACAGCCGTGCGAACTGGTCTGATATGACAAAACTCTGAGTTTTATTTGCTGTCAAACTTAAAACAAGTAAGCAATAATTTTCAAACTAATTTTATAGTGTTTACCGTGTTATATTCTTTAATGAAAAGTTATGATGAGATTTTTGCTTAAACTAGTTTGCTTTTTATTGTAATATTTGTATTTGAGAACAGTTTTTATGAGTGAAATTACGCATGAGTCGTCTTTAACCTGCCACTGTTGTGAGAATAATAATAATAAAATTATTTCTTGTGAATGGATATCAGTTTGATTCATTGTGATTAGTTTGGTATAAGTCTCATTTAATAATTCAAACAAATTAATGAGAAATTAATTTTTTTAAACCTTTGCAAACTCGGTAATGACAAACTCTAGACAAATTTTTAAAAACCTAAATTAATTGAGTTATTTAAGTGACTTGAAAATCATACTCTCGTATTAAATAAAAGTATCTTGAACTAAGAAGAAAGATTCAGTAGTTTTCAAAACTAGATTGTCAACAAGGCGGTGGTGATACCACACGTGCATTGTAAAGTCACTTCACTGGCTCAGCTGCCCTCTTCCATTGCAAACATAAGGCCTTCTGGTCAATTACTAAAAGAATATTAACTAAACTTTGAAAGGGCCTAGAACTGAACACTAATAATTATATATACACTGAATCCTATAACATTATTGTCACATCTAGATAAAAAAAAGCTTATAATACCACTAAAACTAAATTACTGTAATACAAATAAATTAGTGATTAAACTACACCAAGCACTGTTAAATCGATAAAGAACTGAACACGAACACACCTCAAAGTCAACTAACTTACCTTATTTATTACTGAAGAAACATTTCTTATTTGGAAATATCGTCCATCTATTGTTGTTAAGATTATTTTATGTTTGGGCTGAATTTTCGGTCTACATTTTCCCTTGAGCGGAGTATAACTACGCGTCCAGCACAGCCTCTATGTAAACGAATTATGGAATTACTTCATCAACTCTTCATTATTTTTCTGTATGTTTTATTAGTGCCACAGTTTTATTTTAGTAATACATAAATAACACAATTAATGTTTGCTCAAAGACATTTTGTCTAGTGTTTGTCGTTTCCGAATTTGCAAGGTTTTACAAAAAATTAGTTTCTCATTAACTTGTTTGAATTACTAAATGAGACTTATACCAAACTAATTACAATAAATCAAACAGTCATCCATCCACAAGAAATTATTTTATTATTATTATTATTCTCGCTACAGTGACAGAATAATAATAATAAGGTTAAAGATAGGCTTGCCAATAATTTCCAAACTCCAATCCCAGACTTTTATCCTAATAGACAAAAACAAATCCCGGACATTTTAAGAGCATAAAATTGGCCGCAAACGTACATAACACTTTATACTGGTTGTTTTTCTTTTTTTTTTTGCCATTCTAAATTTTAATCATGTTTACGTCCCCTTGTGGTGGAGAAAATAAACAATCTGTTGATTGTTGTTGGAGGCCGACAGTGTTAAGTTAGCCTACTACTAATTTAATACTACCGACCGATATGCAGCCTAAACTAAAATTTACCGCTCCTAGACTCTACCCCGAACTTTAGTCAATCCTGGACCGGTTCCCCGGACACAGTCATAAATCCCGGACTGTCCGGGGTAATCTCGGATGAATGGTAAGCCTAGTTAAAGACGACTCAAGCGCAATTTCACTCATAAGAACGTGTTCTTAAACACAAATATCACAATAAAAAGCCAATTAGTTTAAGCAAAATCTCGAGTATAATTTTTTTCAAAGAGTATAACATGGTGGACACTATATAATTAGTTTGAAAATTATCACTTACTTATTTTAAGTTTGACAGGAAATTAAAATTTAGAGTTTTGACATTTCAGACCAGAAGCATGTGGCCGTTCCGCCAGTATAAGTCGCACCAAGTAAATCCCTCTCTGGCTCGGCCGCTACTAGCCAAACTCCATACTACAGCTAAGAGTCTGCACATGTTTGCGGCCCGAGCACAAGGGTAGATATATTGCCTTGTCAACTCCTGGGCACTAGTATAAAGGAGTGTTTTGTGAGTTACTGGACAGAAGACAGTTTGTGACTGACTAGTGGTGTGTCGGTCTCCTCGAGTACACTAAAAACCTAAGGGAAGGGCTCGTCTCTTCATAGAATTAAAATCATAAACTTGGTCGGCTTTTTTTAAATAAAACCAATGTTTTCAGGCTGACATTCGTTTTGATCCGTGCACTCCCCTCAAACTCACTCACAGGGAGGCAGCCAGAGCGGAATTTAGTTGGCGCGACTTATACCAAAGTTATTTTATTCGAACTATATATACCTCAGTTTTTATTTATCGTAGGAAGGAATGAATGACATATTCGTGTTAAGGAGGGAAAAAAATGTAATAATAACGTTATATACATCGTTTTGGGCGTAAAGCTGTATTTTAATTTTTTGTCATATCTATGACGAAAAACTTTTATCTATTCTTGTTCGTTGATTTACTATTCACTAGTTAAAAAAAATCATAAATATCAAGTCGGACCCCTAAATTTCATATTTACTCATAAATAAATTATTAGGTACATTTTTAAGGAAAATCTATCAAAAGATACCTAGAACAATATAATCAATATTGATATATTAGGCGCTTTTCTGCTTACCTTTTTTTTCAATGTTTGCAGCTCGACCTTAAAATGTTTGATGCATATTATGTTTAGCATGTTACTAATATAAATTGTTTAATTATTCTAACCATGGAATGGCAGGACTTTTAGATTAACATATAAGTTTGGAAATGTGGTTATTGGAAAATGGTACAACATATTTTAAAAACATAAATCTGTAAATGAAACAAAAATACAATGTAATTGATAATTATAGAAAGAAAATTACAGCAATAAAAGAGATACATTTATTATTCTCAGTATTAAAATAATGGCAGTATAATAAAGCATAAAATGTTTCATTAGATTGACCAAGCAATACAAATAACTGAACTCTAAATTTACAAGTTTACAGCCTTGAAAAATACCGTTTTAAATCAAGGGATGTATATATATATATATATATATATATATATATATATATATATATATATAGGGTGTCCCTAAACTAGATATATATATATATATATATATATATATATATATATATATATATATATATAGGGTGACCCTAAACTAGATATATATATATATATATATAGGGTGTCCCTAAACTAGGTTCTAAAACTAAGAATATGGTTCCTTCCTTAGGTCAAAATAAGAAACATTCCAGCAACTTTGGGTCCTGAAATGTTTTGTTATCTGTCTTACTCTCTAATTGTGTATTTATGGATATTTTTGTAATTTAAAAACCACTGAGGTTCAAATTCTCCATGTTAGTATCGAGGTTAATAATATTATGGACTTTTATCAGATGATAAAAATTTTAAAATATGTATGCTGTATTAAACATAGTGGGCCTTTAAATATTTTAACTAGCAATTGCTCAAAACTTGAAGCATCAAATAAAATTTACAAAAGATTAACAATTTAATGTAAAACCAATGAGCTACTGTTTGTCAAAATTTAACGATAAATAATGCAGAAACATATTTTTAATAATTGTAAGTGGTTATAGTGCGTGTGGCACTGGTCGAAGAGCAGCATACCTTAGAATGATCAAAAGCACATGTATCTTCATTCAAATTCAAATATATTTATTACTTGCGAAAAAAATACAATTTATACGTGCAGTTTGTCCCTCAATTTATCCTTCTAGCTCAAGGCTAATTGAGAGAAAAACTATAGTAATTTCTTTAGAATTATGGGTGTTACAATTATATGTGAAACATATATTTATACATATATATTATAGTAAACTTTTTTGGAAACTTCAATAAGTCAAAAGCAATATAACAATAAATCAGATAACAATTCTAAAAATTTTAAGTAAATAACAAACTAAACAATGGGATAAATATAACATTAGAATCTTATATATACAACAAAATAACTCAATAAAATCTTTAGAATCACCAAAAACAACGAGCAACAAATTTTAAATTCTAATATTTACAAATACAATTATACTAAAAAAGTGAGCAAGTATGTGAAATAATTCAATAACAAATCCATTATTTATGATATGATTTGTACGAAAGAGAACTTGTTGGATTTGTGATTTAATTACTAACCTGTTGTATAGTTTAGTGAGAATAAATATTTTTGAGTAGTTATCATTAAAATATTTAAAGGACTGTCAATTTTAAATCTTTAAATTTATAGTAAAATTATTGTTATCTACATAATGGATTCTATATTATCAATAACTTCTGTACTAAGTTTGAGAATTTTAATCTCAGTTGTTCTTAAATAACAAACATTTCTTTAAAATACACAAACAAACAGACAACAAACATTTTAGGACCTGTAATAGTAGGGACTTTTTTATTTTGACCTAAGAAACCATATCCTTAAGTTCGGGGAAGTAGTTGAAGAAGACCCTGTTTAAACAAACTTTTTAATATTAGTTTTCATCAATTAATTTAACACATCCCTAAAATTTATTTAGATATGTTAGGAGTCCCAGTGATATTTCTCATGTAGTCATGTCTTTGAATATCTTTAATATTACTTCTTTAGTAAGATCAATATCTATTAAAAAATTAATTGTATTTTACCATTGCAAAAAGAAAACCATTATTGCAAACGTACCAGTCAATGAGCGCCGTGGCCCATAATTATGGATCATCACTAAAATTAGTATATTTTTGTTTACTTAATATTACGTATATAGTCACCTGTAGATATTGTTTAAGTAATTCCATAATTATTGTCTTGTGGTCAGCTCGAGGGCTGCACTCCAAGAAGAAGCTGGCACTGGTGTTTCCCCTCCTGACTCTGTTCAAGTTTGGCATCATCAAAGCCCTCCTTGTGCCAATCTTACTTAGTGTTTTGTTCATTAAGAAAGTACTTATAGTGGCAATAATGGTTATGCCTTCAATTCTGTCAACTTTGAAGGCCTGCAAAATAATTTCACCATTCCACCATCATGGTTACCACAGTTCATTCTATCCAGTCACTGGTGTTTCAGGCACTGGTTCAGACTTAACCTCTTATGCAGGACAAGGCAGCTATGATAGTTACAGTAAAGACTGGAATGCTAACCCGCATAGGAAACGTTGGGCTAAGGCCACCAATTGATAATCTTCTCTTTCAATCTACCAAAAAGGCAAATATTACTTATTCTGGAGAAATACACACTTGAAAGTCGACTGCATGAACTGGTAAAACAAAAGATAAACAACAATCATAATGTTGACAAAACTATATTCTTGGATCTAACTCTAGATACAGTAAATAGAAAAGCATGTGTAATTGATTCAAGGTCGTGTATATTTTTACAGACTGTAAAAATAAACTGTATTCAACGTTTGGTATTAAATCAAATGAATATGCCTCGGCCAATACATGTCCTACACACTGGAAGATAGAACACTGGAATAAAATGAGGTGATTAACGTACTGAGTCTACAAATAATGATGACTCTGATAATAAAAACATTGTTTCATATTGCAACATAGATTAAGAGAAATAAGATAAAGTTTAATCACCTAACAAATAATAAATCGTGATGCAGAAGAAGGAAGGTACGGGGAAGTTAAATTTAGAAAAGAACAGTCAAAGCTAAATATATACAGGATTATTTAATGATAATTAAATGCTGTTGAACTGTGAATTAAGCATTTTTAGTAAACAGAGTTATAAAAATGTAAGTCATACAGAGCTGAGTACTGTAGCGAAGGATGTTTCATGTTACCAGTGTTACTTGTCTATTGGCCCCCGTCGTATTACACAATAGATGTTTTGATTATATTGTGTAGCCCTAATCATACTTGTTACTTGTCTATTGGCCCCCGTCGTATTACACAATAGATGTTTTGATTATATAGTGTAGCCCTAATCATACTTGTTACTTGTCTATTGGCCCCCGTCGTATTACACAATAGATGTTTTCATTATATTGTGTAGCCCTAATCATACTTGTTACTTGTCTATTGGCCCCCGTCGTATTACACAATAGATGTTTTCATTATATTGTGTAGCCCTAATCATACTTGTTACTTGTCTATTGGCCCCCGTCGTATTACACAATAGATGTTTTCATTATATTGTGTAGCCCTAATCATACTTGTTAATGTCAATATTGTTTACAGCTAATGCTATGCATTTTAACTAAAATACACTGTATTAATGAATTATAATTGGATTTCATACGGATTACATTTACACAAACCTCTTGGTCTTTTACTAGATCTGCAAGTTCAAGGCACGTCCCTTCATCTGTAAATTTGAACATGACTTTAATGCACTTTTACATAATTCATGTAAAAATGTAAGGTTAATTCATGTTTAACATGCACATTATTGTGAAAAATTAATATTTTTTTGTTTAATCCAACTAAAAAAGAATTTTCTTCTAATAAACCAATCTTGACAAAGGTTTTATAATTGTTCAAACTATATTTATGTAAACAATAAAGTAATTTATTAAATAAATTTAAATATATTTTGAAAGTGGCCATTGGAGAAGTCCAACTGTTTATTACTAAATTTATGTCCAGACATGCAGATCAGGCACTTGTCTTGATTTGGAGATCCAAATCAATTGTCCACTCTAAATACTTTTCCAGTTTAATGACAAAAAAACAAAAACATAAGGTCAGGTAACAACGATTGATATAAGGAAAATTTAAACTCATTGTACCTAGTAGATATGCAGTTGATGTAGACATGATTGATTTAAAAAATTTACAGTGATCATGTTTTATTTAACTATCATAGTGTTTAGCACTACTGTTGGCGCACAAATTATGTGCATCTGAGTTTGAAGGTTGTTTACCAAGAAACTAAGAGGCCTATGAAAACTCCAATCACACCATTGTTTTTGTGGTTTAATTTTGCGTTGTGACATATGCATTTTTAAATTTTATTACAAGATTTAGTAATTTTTATCCTAGTTGGAACAAAAAAAGTACCGGAATTTTAACTAGTTGTTGCTGTACATCAGGTTTACACAATTATTACTAAAAAACCTTATATGTGTGTCATTGTATCACACTTATATCTTAATAAGTAGTTGATGGGAATGTTTTCTATAAGTTCTATGAATTTTAGAATTTTGACTTTTTGAGAAAAAAAGTTTGTTATCAATTTCCTGAAACATTGTTTTCTTGGCTTTTGGAGGTCGTAAAATTATTTACTTGGTTTGGTTGTAATCCTTGTGACATGAATTGTTACTATATATTACTTTCATATGTGTAAGTAAATGCAGTGATTTTATATTGATTTATATCAATTGAAAATAACTTCAATTTGATTAATTTCAATTGATTTAAATCAATATATGTCATAAAGATTACAACAAGACCAAGTAATTAATTTTACAACTCATAGAAGCCAAGGAAACAAAGTTTCAGGGAATCAATAAGAACTTTTTTATAAAAAAAGTGAAGTCTAAAACTTATAGAAAACATTCCTATCAACCACGTATTAACATATAAATACGATACAATAAGGGGTTTTTTACTAACAACTGTGTTAATTTGAAGTGGGATCCAATTAAAATGCTGGTCCTTTTTTGTTCCAATTATGATAAAAATGATTAGAACTTATAACACAATTTTAAAATGCACATGTCATAATGCAAAATTAAACAAGGAAAACAATAATATAATTGGAGTATTCACAGGCCTCTAAGTGTCTTAGAAAACAACCTTCAAACTCGGGTGCACATAATTTCTGCGCCAACAGTATGTAAATAACCCTAATTAATTGTTTCATATATTTAGATTTGCTGTAATTTTCAAATTCTGTTGTTACATTTTCTGTCCACATAGTTACATATCTGAATGATTAAAGAGTGTTTGGTATTAAGTAACTGTTATTAAATCAATCATGTTATTTTTTTGTTTTATATTAGGTTAAAAGGCACTAGGCCATTGAAGTTTCAAACTTATTTTGAATTTTTACTAAGACTAACAACATGCATTCATGTTTCTTAGATAGCCGATGAAGGCATAACTGGATGTAAGGTGATATTGTTATTTGGTGGGAGTCATGTTGGCTAACAAAATAGTCTAGCTGGAAAAACTAACAAAATGGAATGCAAAAGGTTTGAATAAATATATAATACTTAATAATATATAAACTAGTAGTGGGCTGAGCTGAGCTAACTTAGATTAAAGTTTTGTCATTATTTTTTAAGTGTTCTATAATTAAAAGCTATAACTTATGACTCGTTATTGTATACTATTTTATGCAATTATTTTATTTGCATATACTGATGATAGATAATTTGCAAAGATTGTAAACTGTTGACATGAATTTGTCATACAATTTTACTTTATTGCAACAAAAAAGGTAAATGAAAAGTCCCAAGCAGATGAAATAATTTGCTTAGTAATAATTACAGATATTAATATAAAGATGAGATAAAAACCTGAATTTTAATTATGGTTAAGCAGGATTGTTAAATTTACAGTATGAGAAATATAATGTATAAATTGGCAGTCTGCACTTTACACATATCCAGAAACCTTTCAACAGAAATGCTATTCTTAACCTACAGCTAGTAAAATGTATTCATTAGCCAGAGCAGCCTCTTTGTAGACAGTTTACAGTACTGCTTTGTTTAATCAGGTTATTAATATATTTATTTATTTATGTTTTAACAAAGAATATGTTTCTAAGATGTATATTTTTAGAACAAAGATAAATAACATTGTAACACAAAAGTATGGTGCGTAGTTCATGCCAAGAGCATTCAAACAGTTTCAGTAACAGTTTAAAGAGGTGATGATGCAGTACATGCATCTTCCTTTCCTCCTATAATCTACTATCTGGGTGAAGACACACCCATAATGACCAATACCTGACTCAGTTAAAAAAAAACTGATAAACAGGTATTGTACCAATTTTAGTCTTATGCACAGTTCCGTGGCTAAAGCCATAATGGTTTAAGGCCTACCTTACATACATAGCTTACTACTTGCATTCAAAAAGAAACCACTTGTAAATTGATTTTAATATAAATACACTTATTTTCTAATCTTAAAAGGTTAAATAAAATACCAAATTGCATTCATTATTTATTTATACCTGCTTTTATGAGTAGATAAGCTTTCAAAGTTTTGTCAACTGCCTTATTCTAATTTGGAATTATAATTTTCTTTGGGTTTTCTCATGTTCATATAAAATTTATTTTGTTAGCCTTATTTATTAAGATGCATTGAATTTAACCACTGTTACACAGCTTACAACTAATGCACTTTTATGACTTAATTAAATATCTTATTACTTAATTATCTTAGATCTTTTCTCTTCGTTGCTTTCTTATCACTAAAGCTAATTCTTCTTAAGGTGTTGGAATCTATCATCCAACTGTTTTTATGTAAATGAAATATCAATAGAGTTTATGGTGGTGGAAAATAGCCTTTATACTTACTATTGAGCTTGTGTACAGTAGTATTTGTGTATAAAACAGACCAAGGACGGGGCCGCAACCTTCACCTTGTCGTGCCTCTCATGATGATGGTCAAGCTGATGAGCATCAATGCCTTGTTGATTCCAACACTGCTCGGAGTTGCTGCTATCAAAAAGTTCATCATACTGACAGTGATGGTGCTGCCAACATTCTTGCACAAGCTGAAGGCATGTAAGATAGTACCCCACCTGGTGCATTACGCCCCCCATCACACACACTCACATGAGTTCCATGATGACTATACCGCTTATCATGATCCCCACTCCCATCACCATAGGCGCACAGGTCAATACAGATCAATAGATGTATAATAACCTGCCAATATTGCTTTAATGTTCAAATTGTAAATAAGAAGTTATAGCAAAGTTTAAAGCCAGTAAGTGTCTGTAAAGTGTAAAAGCTATTTTATTTATTTATTGAAAATTACTTTAAATGCTATTTAGGATATTTCTATGAAGATATAAGATAATGAAATGTTTATGGTCTATATAATTTCATAAATCAAGAGCACTCACATAAAGATAGATATCTTTCATGTTTTAACTTTTTAAAATCAATTTTCAGTATCTAGAGAAATAAATCTCTCTTTATCTTATAGGTTCCTTGATAAAATAAATCATTCAGCATTAACATAATATAATTTAGTTTATAATTTTAGTAAAATATTTTATAGTTCTTTATAAGAAATAATTGTTTTCTTCAAGTGTGAATTTTTTGTTGTACATTTGATTTCTAATATTTAGAAAGGAATTACAATACATACAGTGCAATAAGATAAAGTTAAAAACAACAAAGAGTAAATTATTGGAGAATAAGGAATCAGCTTGAACAATTTCTTAAGTTAGTGCCATCTTACATTATTTTTATGAGATGTAATTGACATAGAAACCAAGCTACATCCCCCCCCCAAGCTACATGTAATGAGCCTCATACTCTATGGACAGTAAACAGTTTCAGAGAAATGTCACTGACTAGGTTGAAGTCAAGGTGAAGCTGATAAGCACATAAATATGCACAAAAATTAATTGCACAATTTTTACCCAGCCATTGGTAACTGATTTTCAAGAAAACAAATTCTTGTATGGGGAAAATTTGTTAATAACATTACTTTAATACAATAAAATTCTGTGTAGTAATATTAATTTAAAAAAATAAAAAAGGCTATCACTTTGATATTAAAATCCATCTGAATTCCATTGAATATACTCAATTTTCATACTAAATAAAACATTTAAAAATGTCTTTATCTTAGTTTGCTTAACAAATACAAGGGCTGTCCAAAAATATAGTTTTAAAAAAGCAATAAACTATTCAATTTAATTTAAATTAATTTAATCATATCTATAGGCCATTTCAAATTCTTTTCATCATTTTAATTTCATATTTGTATAAATCTGCTATCTGACATTTGTACACTAGTTGTTTATACTGGTTTGCTATTACTATCTGAGTGCTGTTTCACAAGTTGGGTAGTCATTCCATATCAGCAGTTTCTTAGCTTCAAATGACTATAAACATCCCAGTCAGAAATACTAGAAGTCAGTGTTTTCGTGATCTTTTATAAGAATTTTTACCATGCAGTTAGCACAAAATATGTAATAGCTAAGCTTATCACAATAATTGCATAACTTTATCACTTCCGTGGCTAATGGCATAAAAAGGGTAAACCAAGTTTGGTGACTGAAGAAGAGGCCAGTAGCCCCGAAATATTTCACTATCTAATTCTTTGTGATGTAATTGTGTCTCTATTTACAGTGTACCAGTTTATCAGGTCGGCTACTTTCCTTTCCTTTCATTACTACTGAAATCTAGGCCTAGTGCCTCAAATTTAACCTGAAAGCGTAAACTAAGAAATTGTAAAATATTTTCATTGAATTTTTTTAACAGTTCATCCGTACTGGGCTAACAAATTGAATTCTCCTCATTGATATGCCCATTTTAAAATAAATGCATCACAGTCTCACTCTCATTTTGCATATTACTCCGTACAACTTTACAAAATTGGTGATCGATTATAATTTGTAGTTTTTTTTCTTTAAAAAAACACAATTAGTGAAAAGCCTTATAAATGGTGGGATTCTCTTTATTGCAGTGCACATTTTAGCAACTCACAGCACAATACTATAGCTCGATAAGTACTGACGTAGGAGCTTGTTATAACACAAAGATGGCAGTCCAAAACATCATTTACTTTTTGAACAGCCCTGTGTGTTCAAAACATTTACTTAGTGTTCGGTGCGTGTACCTGCTATGACGCACAAGTAGCGTGAACGTGAACAAATCCAGACCACAACTGAGACTGTTCACAAACCTTTTCTCCTATCTATTACAGTGCATTAACTTAGTGTTTGGTGTTTATACCTGTACATGAACGTGAGCAAGTCCAGAACACAACTGAGACTGTTCACAAACCTTTTCTCCTATCTATTACAGTGCATTAACTTAGTGTTTGGTGTTTATACCTGTACGTGAACGTGAGCAAGTCCAGAACACAACTGAGACTGTTCACAAACCTTTTCTCCTATCTATTACAGTGCATTAACTTAGTGTTTGGTGTTTATACCTGTACGTGAACGTGAGCAAGTCCAGAACACAACTGAGACTGTTCACAAACCTTTTCTCCTATCTATTACAGAGCATTTACTGTCAGAACCTGTATGTGAACAAGTCCAGATCATAACTGAGACTGTTCACAAACCTTTTCTCCTATCTATTAGAGTGCATTTATTGTCAGAACCTGTACGTGAACAAGTCCAGACCACAACTGAGACTGTTCACAAATCTTTTCTCTTATCTATTACAGTGCATTTATTGTCAGAACATGTACGTGAACGTGAACAAGTCCAGACCACGACTGACACTGTTCACAAACCTTTTCTTTTATCTATTACAGTGCATTTATTGTCAGAACCTGTACGTGAACAAGTCCAGACCATAACTGAGACTGTTCACGAACCTTTTCTCCTATCTATTACAGTGCATTTATTGTCAAGAGTGTATATGACATTAAATATACATTTAAGCTCAAAGCTTTATTTATTTTTATGAAAATGGTAAATTCCACTCTGTGTGAATACATATTAGTTTTGAATGTATACTAACTTTAACTACACATACAACACAAGCCATAGTTGATTCTGTGATATTTATAACTAATTTTATATATTTCTTACTGGTTTGGAATAAGACTGACAATCACATATTTCAGCAAACAAAAGCTAATGAAACAATAAAATCATTCTTAATGTTTAATTACTCATCATAATTAATTACTTTCAATGTACAGTAAAAGATACTCTACAAACTGTGTATACTGTTAGATAATATTTTCCGGTTTTCTTCTTTCCTTTTTTTCTTCTGTCTGTTTAAATTCTATGCTTTCTTAAAATGTTACTCTTTAAAAAAAATTTATCTTTAAATATTTATGTATTGTTGAGTATCTTTGAAAAAAAATCTTCTTTAACTGTAACTTTATTTAACGACAATTAGTAAAAATTCTTCATTTTTCTTTCATAAATAAATATTGCTTACTTTCTTCTATGCGCTGATGCTGCTTGTATAGTAAAAAAATTGTATAGCCACGAGATGCTTTTTTCTAATATCATAAGTTAGAAATGTTTTATGTTCTATTTAAATAGAATTTGTGACCTTTGTTAACAACTTATGTCAAGAAATGAATATTAAATAAAACTGAATAAATAAATATTGTAAATAAGTTATTTTGTTGTAATTTTGTATACAATGCACTTTCAAAAGTATATAATGTGAAAATCTCTTTTAATTCTGTAACAGAATTTACAACTATTAAGTAGAACTAAGCCCATTTTTTTAAAACTTGTACAAAATATATTCCAATGATTAGAATATAATTAGTCTTTTAACACAAAAATGAGTGAATATATTGTTGAACTATGTTAATTTTTACTCATTTGCTGGTGCAGTACAAAGTTCAATGATAACATTTATTTGCACCCAGGACTCAAAATGAAATTTCATTCATACAATGAAGCCAGTACAGAATAGAAACATGTCAACTGGCAGCTAAAGTGAAAAATTGTACTGTACTTATTAAATAACAAAAACCATACTAATGGTATATTTTCTTCACTTTGAAAAATTGTTTCCCCTCATTGTTTATTTTTTTCACAGTTCAATGATACAACAAATGTAAATATATTTATTTGTAATCTTTAATATATGTCTCCTTTAACATATATGTAGCCCTGATCTTTCACATTCATTGGTATTGCAATTACGTTTAGTTGATTGCAGATATGTACAAAACCTGATATTATTTATTGTTGTATTTATTTATTAATAAACTATAGTTAAAGTATATAACAAGTTTATATCTTAATCCCAAAAACCACAGGTTTGATTAAACTTTTGTAAACGTTTAATATCATTTGACGTATATATATAAATATAAACCTCACCAACTCAACACCTGAGGAACTCGACAGTCAACAGCAGATGGGGTGCAAGTCTAGCTGTCTTTAGACAAATGATATTAAATATGGAAATAGCCTTTGATATCACAGACCCCTCCATATATATATATATATATATATATATATATACACACACACACGCACACAGAGTGGCTGAAAAGTAACTTGCACCCCACTCTATTTTATTTCAGTTTGTGGCAACCTTGGTACGGTATGGGTTGCTATTTAAATATTTTGAGTTGCCCCCCAACCCCCCTTCAGGGGGAAAAATTTTAAAATGCTGTCATTAATGTAGCCTCTCATACTCAAGAAGGTTGCCACAAACTGAAATAAAATATTTTCAGTATTAAAAATGTTAGAGGGGGGTGCAAGGTACTTTTCAACCACCCTGTATATAAATAAATGTTAAAAAGGATTTTATAATTGAACACCTTTACAATAAGATAATAGTTTAATATTGTACTATTAATTATATACAAATACATTTTTATAAAAATGCTACATCAAAGCTTACAAAATATAATTAACTTTGTATTTTGTAGTACAAAAATTTAATTAAAGAATAGTAAAATCACAAAGGCAAATCATTTTTACATCTATATTCAATAATCTGGTAACAAATAATGGCCTAAAAGGGCCTTGTACTTCACTCGTCGTCCCGGACTATGCATCTACTGAAAGACCCCAGTAATATTCCACATTATTGATATCAGTTAGTTTGAAAAGATATAAAACTTACATGCACAATTTGTATAAAATTGTAGTATTAAAATATAATTTCTTTAAACATTAATAATATAAGGCTTGAATATTGTTGTTATTGACAATAAACACAAAGCACTGAAATGATCCTTGCTACAAATTATTACTAGATAAAATATAAAAACCTCACTAACTTGGCACCTGATAACTCCACAGTTAACAGCAAGTCTAGCTGGCTTTGGACAATGTGTCAAATACATTTAAGTAACATTGCGTTATATGCAACAACAAGGATCGTCTACAATAGATGTTTTATTCTTCTGGCATAAATAACTACTTCTGTTTGATAAAAAATTGAATATTTTTAAATATATCATACAGGGGTTGTTATTTTATTGCTCTCGTGTTTACAAGCAAATCGGTATTTGTGTTTGGCACTCTTGTGTCATTTTCTTGTGCTTTAATATACAAAAACAATTTTTGTAATGTTTTAAAGACATAAAAATAATATCACAACATACATTTTCCTCTACATACTGCTAACAGTTTCATGGTATATTTGTATTGTTGGGTTAATTATGAAGAAAATTAGTTGGCCTATTCATTGTAGGCAAACTATCAATAATTTCAGATGTTGTAGGGTTAGTAAATTTTATAGTGAATTTTTCAAAGTCGAATGTATGGTAAACAGTTTTTTATGTAGTAATTGTCAAATTAATGATTATAAGTTTGTAAGAAACTATTTATTGTTGGTTGTCTAGGGCAGGGCTTCCCAAGCTTTTAGCAACTGCGTTAACACCTGGCAGTTTTGAAGATTTTGCCGTACCACCAAATGCAGGGGGGGGTCTATGGGGTATGGAATATCCCTTTGGATATGTGGGGGTCTGGGGGCATCCCCCGGAAAGTTTTTGAAAACAAAGGTGATTTTTTCAGCTTTCGTAGATGTTAAAAAGTTAAAGTTAAAGTTTGTCTTATTTTACCAGGCGAAGTTAGGGCTAAGGAGCCCTCTCTAACACTTAACCTGGGGACCAACGGCTTTACGTGACTTCCGAACCACGGGAGCGGCAGGGCAAAATCTATTAGTGGTCACATCGGGAATCGAACCCGGACCGGCAGCGTGGCAAGCCAGCGCCTTAGCCTCTTATCTACGGCCGCTCCATGTCAATGTCAATTTGTTTATCCTTGTTTATTGCAACAATGATAAAAATGTTAGTAGATATATATAAATTACTTATTTAGGATAAGTCTATTTAGTAATAAAACTAACAATTTGGAGGCAAAAATATTATTAATATTAATATTCAAAGTAATCATTATTATACAAATATGGATGTGTAGTATCCTTGTATGTGTGGTATGGTAATCACTCGTTTCACCCACGTGATGTGTGCCACCAGTTGGAAACCCCTGGTCTAAACGATGGTAGAAGTAAGTCAAGCACATAGGTTCCTACAGTATTGTATTTTTATCTATGTTGTAGAGCCTGGACTGTAACTATAATGAACTTGATCTCTGATTTGGGATCACTAACCACAAATACAGAATAAAGTGATTAGGAATAATTCCAAGCTTTATATTTTTTGCTAAAATGTTTGTATTTAAGGAATAAAAATCAATTTTTCGTCAATTATTTCAAAGAATATGCATAAGTGGAACCAATATGTCATAAAATAATCAACTGATTAATTAGAATAATAAAAAACATATCATTTAATTCTTTTAATAATAAAAAATAAAATTTTGAAATTTGGACTGTAGGTATTGTAGATCTATATCGACCTCAGAAAAATTCAAATACTTCCACATTTTCATTAACAGGGTTAACCTACTTTTATGGGGTTAAACATTAGGATGGGCTGTTTAACTAAGAACATTAATTTGATGGTTTTCTTAGTGGTGATTTTTAATTAAATCGTTAATACAACGAGGTTACCATCATCAATTTTATAAGAGGAAATGTAGTTTTAATTTATAAAATAACATTTTCAAGAAGGTACATTTTTATTTCAGGATTACATAAGCTTCACCAGCATATTGAGGTTTTCTAACTAACCATAGTAATTTATAAATATGAAAGAAACCTTAGAGGAAATCCTTTTTTTACAATAGATCTTACAAGTAAAAAATGGAAACAGAATTTCGATGTGTCGAGTAAATTGAGTTTACCGGTTTTTATATTTCAGGCTGAACTTCTTACATATAAATTTTATCATTAGTTCTACCTAAAACCTTCAAATAAAGTGAGTTCCTATCTAAATTTTTTATAGTATATGAAAGCAATACAGGGCTTTACGCAAGAGCCAGTTTTAACCTTATGAGTGCCAAGTATTTTTTTAGGTGTTGTACCCAAAGGTGCTGGGTCTTTTTTAGTCAGTTTGTAAAGGCTCACAGTGCAGTAATTTTGTAAGGCATAACATTATTTGTGTGTTTTTCTAAAAAAAACTACAAAAAACAACATTTTAGCCTTTAACAATTAAGTTACCAAAAGTTCTGGAGTTTTTTTTATTTTTCAATAATTTCAAACAAAATGTTTTTGATACTTTGGATTGGTAATAATAAATAAAAAATGTATTGATTTTATTTGACTAGTAAATGATCTAAGTAAAGTTAGTTTATTTGTTTTATTGTGTTTTTATATGATTTTTGTAGTTGATATTGCAGGTATAAGAGAGGACTTAATAGTACTAACTTCACCATTTGTACACTTTGTTAATAAAGCTATTTTCTATTTAATTTCATAATGGAATATATAAAAGAGTACCGGTCCTTATTGAAGTGGCTACTTCACATTAATTTATTTAATAGTAAAAGCACTTTTTTATAATTAATTATGTCAATATTCATACTAAAGGTTGCTATGGTAACAGATTGTTATTTTTTCTTAAAATGTTAACTAACCTGAGTTTGTTAGTCGGACTAGAGCAGGAGAGGTCATCTCTCAGAATTTCATCTTTTTTATAAGTTTATAATATTCACAAAAATTTGTTCACATGTTCTTATATAATTTCAATCACATTCAAAATACAATCCACTTCAGTATTCTTTATTATGTTTTTTTGTTGAATTCCAAAATTTTGTGCGTTTCATACACAGCAACACTTATATGTATGTATATTGACATTTACACACAACTATCTCAAAAATTCACTTATTTATGCCACTTTTAACATAATTTACCAACTTTACATATCCTTGGAAGCCATGGCAATTAAGAATACAACTATAAAAACAATATAATCAAACTTTCTTCATATAAATGTATTCTTCTTCAGATATATTTATATAAAAATGTTGGTAAAATTTATACACATAAAATTTGCCTAGTGTCTTCAGTTATATTGAATATCTCTTCTCATTGTATTTTCACCCAGAGGAGACCTTGAGCAATCCATATGTATACAAACAACATACAAAACTAAATTTCAATCAAAGTGTAAAAAACTTTATTCAGAACATAACCGTTCACAATTAATGATAACTGACATGCAATGTATAAAAATCAGCTGATGGCATTGTCAATACTACTTATATTGTTCAACGGCTAGGCTTACGTTAACAGCAATTCTTAATTAACAAATAGACAATATATTTAGGATAAATTATTAATGTTTGGAGTATTGGTGATTTTTTTTCTGAAAGACCATCAAAATCACACATTGGCACATTTTGGACAACTTTCGATCACCGCAAAATCAGACGTTGGTACTTTTAGGACAATTTCTGACATTTCATAAAACCTGACATTGGCATTCAAAGAGTTCAAACATTTTACATTATCTCACTGAATGTTTGTGACATTATATTTGTGCAATTCATTTATATGCAAATGTCTGAACACTACATGCACCAAATTCAAAATGGTAAAGAAGTATTGCATTTTTTTCTTGGCTGAAAATGTTTTAAGAAAAAAATGTGATATGTTGATAGTTCTGTATCAAGGATAATCTGTAAATTTTGACCAGTATTTAAGTACTTGTATTTTTGGGAGGAGTAAAGATTCATCATAATTATTTTAATAAAAATTAATAATATGACTTATTTATTTGAAAGGGTAGATATGTACAACAATCATTTTGTACTCAAGTAATCTTGTAAATAGAAAGTAATTTTTTAGTAAAATTCCACAAATTTAATTTTCATTAAGAGCGCTTTCGCCAGTTAAGGCATCTTCAGTTGTAAAAATTCAGTATAAACAGAAAATATATGTGAATAAAAATATATAAAAAAAAAAAAAAAAACGGCAAAAGCACTCTTAATGAAAATTAAATTTGTGGAATTTTACTAAAAAATTACTTTCTATTTACAACCTAACCAATTCCATCAAGAATATACAGCAGAAAATCAAATAATGTTTTTGTACTCACAACCCAATGCACAAAAAAATGTGTTTAAGTGATTCAAATTGGTTTGAATTACTTTGAAAAATGGGTAAAATAAGGAAATATTTTAGGGCTTTCTAATGCACCAAAGACAAGTACTTATCACACTATTAATGCCTTACAATATTAATACTATTTTATATTATTCAATTACATGGTAAGATAACTGATTACGCTCTAAATTAATAAAACATTGATTTTACAGAATTTGTTCATACTAGTAGCATTGTTATACCTTACAAAAATCAGCCAATTGTTCATATTAGGTATTTGTTGATTTTCAAAGCAATGTTTTATTATATTTTGATGAACTGAATAAAAAAAAATAGTTTTTGCCAACTTTACCCTAATAAGAGATATTAGAACTAAATTAAACATAGCAAGTTACTCACAATAATCATTTATGGAGTAATGCTACATACAGTGCTTATATAGTAACGTTGATCGATGGCAGGGTATTGATCAAGGCACAAAACTATTAATGGATGTTTTGCTCTTTAATTACAAAAAGAATAGTTAAATATAGGTTGGTTTAATTAAACATACCTAGAAAATCCAAGCTGATAAACTGGTAGTAGTTTGTTAAAAATATAAGCATGTATTAATTGTATACAATCAAATCTTTTTTCTCAGAATGATAAAAAAATCATAAAAATTTTAAAATCATTTACAAAAGCTAACAGAATATGACATTTTTATTGGTATTACTATTTGTATAAATATTTATATAAAAAATGTATCACACTTAAATTATGAAAAAGTTTATTATCCGTAATGTTCTTTGTACATTCATTTTGGAGTTTAAACGCAGTTTTAACTTTAAACATATGCACTTTATACTTATTAAATAGAAATTTATTTAATTAAGATTCATATCTATGTGAATATGAATAAGCTTTGGTGTAAGTAAATTTCACTTTACAGAAAGTACAACTTAACAAATCTTACTGGTATCAATATAACATTAAATATTTATAAAATAAAATATAATATTATACAATAGAATATGCTAAACTAAAATAAACAAAAAATAACAGCCTTAAAATAATTAATAACAATTAAAATACACATATTGACATAATTTACTTCAATTAAAAAGACATACAGTACAAAAATGCTCCAAATTATGTGATCAAGTCTATTTTTTCATGTTGTATTTAAAACTGTTGTACATAAACAATGTAACTAGATTTAAAATTAGAAAGTTATTCATAGTTCTCTCTAATTTTATTTATATAAATAAAATGAGAGAGTAATTCACCTAGTTAAAAATTAAAATATTAAACTATCACGTATTTATTATTGGTCTCAGATTTTGTGCTGCAATGTTCCGATACAAAATAAAATTAATATGAAGCAATATTTGAAAATTAAAAACTAACCTAATTATATGTTACAGCATAAAACATATTTGAAAGATATTTTTGTTTCTGAGTGAACTCATAAATAAAATTTCACAATTGAATAACACAATGTATATTAAAAAATCAATACCTTAAAAGCCAGAACTCTGTGGCTTTAAGGTATAGGTGCTATAAACCCAAGACCCAAACAGTATTGTTATTTAAAAAGTATAAAATATTGACACTAAGAAGCTTGATATGGATTATTATAAGATATTACAATAGAAGTGAAGGAATATTTCCATGTGTAAAAAGGCACCGATAATAAGGTGTTTCTCATTACAGAAATAATTATTTCATACTTAATACTCTTCACAATACCTCGAAGCGTTGTTGACGAGTTGTCTTGCATATTGAAATGACGTCAAACACTCGGGTTTGCTGTCTTACATATTGAAATGATGTCAAACATTTGGGTTTGCTGTCTTGCATATTGAAATGACGTCAAACACTCGGGTTTGCTGTCTTACATATTGAAATGACGTCAAACACTTGGGTTTGCTGTCTTGCATATTGAAATGACGTCAAACACTCGCGTTTGCTGTCTTACATATTGAAATAACGTCAAACACTTGGGTTTGCTGTCTTGCATATTGAATTGATGTCAAACACTTGGGTTTGCTGCCTTGCATATTGAAATGATGTCAAACACTTGTGTTTGCTGTATTTAGTCACACTAAGATCATCCAAAATTGTTGAATATTACACAATTACTGAGGATTAAATATTTAGGTTTTTTGACTTGTACTATGCTTAACTCATTCTGTGTGAACGTCTCAGATTTATAACGGGGAGGGAGGACGAGACAGTCTGTAATGCTACACACAACACTTCAGTGGGAGCTCAGTTTATGATCAGATTGAACTGTACGATGTACACATTTTGTAATAAACCAATATGATCTTGTGTTGTTAGTTTTTGTTAAGATTTTTCAACTGTTTTTAATAGCATACCTATTTTCATGATAGTGTACGTGTATATAGTGTCTCAAATATTCGTTATTTGTGTATTTGTGCTTGTATATAAGTTTTTAATTCAAAATGTAAGAAAGTGATGATTCTGATTATGTTAAAAATAGTATGAGGACGAATAGTGACTCAAGTAATGATTCCCTGGTAGAGAGTTCTTCAGGTTAAGTTGACAAGTTAGTCATGGACTGTGACCCTATTTGGTGTAACAACACTTGGAAACAATACTTTAAGCGAAAACAGAGCTCAATCTAGGGGTGTGCAAGTTGTGATTTTTAAGTTTGAGCCGAATCGAGTTGAGTAGTTGGTATTTTTTTCAAGTATCGAGTATTTTCGAGCGAACATTTGGAAGGATTTGCTTTTCATACAAGACAACTGTAAAAGCAGACACCATCTTAGGTCTATGTTAAGTTTAGCCTAATTTGTACTTTTGTAAAAATATATATGAGTGGTCTTAAAGTGGTGGTCATGATATATATTTAGTGAGTGATGTATCTGAACTGAACAAAATTATTTTTAATTCAATTTAATATTTGGTAAATAGATCCTCTTATTTCCTGTCTTCCTACATGTTTACCCGACTCTGTTTAGTTTATGCTTTTTCTTTAACTTATGAATAATATGATGTGAGAAAATGTAACTAATTTAAACAAGTGGATCAGGAAGATTACACCTGTTGACACATATAACATTTCTATGCAAGCCGAGTATACCATTAACAATTTTATTTTCCAGCCCTTTTTGTTAGCTATGTTACTTAGGCCCCATTATAGTATGTTTCCTATTTCCCTTACTACAACTGAACTGTGAAGTGGCATTGAAATAAAAACAAAACAATACAATTACCAATTAAGGTAATTATACAGTTTCTTACCACCTAACAACATTTGAAAACTTTGCCTGAAATAGATCAAGAATTGGCTATATTTTCAAGATATACGCTTTTATTCTGCGGAAATCACAGATTTTACTGAAAAATTACCAAAAAAACCAATGTCACAAAGTTTAGTATTTTTGACATATTTTATGAATTGAAATGATATTTTAATTTGATTTTTAATTTGATGTGTTTTTTTATTAGAGTTTGAAAACTATTTAGATCTATAACAATTATTTCTCAGGATATAACGGAAAAACCACTTAAGCGTGAATCGTGATTAGCGGCCTTTACACAATCATTATAAACACTAACTATTAATCACAACAACAAAAATTCACGCCAGAGAGACGGCTGATAGGCTGTCCTTAAGGCCAGACACCCAAATTTAATGCAAATTACGATTTGTTGAGTAAATAGACAATTAGGATAAATTAGGTTATGGCTGATTAGGTAAGTAAAGAATGTCTCTTTTGCCCTGATAAAATAATTTTACTGAAAACCAATTATAAATTCGTATTCACCATGAAAAAAATTGAAGTGATAAAATTATTGAAAATAACGCTTTTTCAAAATAAGTTATTTTTTTATCTTTTTATAATAACAATGAAAACCTAGTTATTTGATTTTTCGGTAAAAAATGAGTTTTCCGCAGTTTAAATCAACATCCTCAAGAGATATAACTCATATTTCACCACTTTTTCAACAAGAAATCGTATTTTCAGAAGTGGCTGGAAAGTTCATAACTAATTAAATTTAATTCAACATCTTTCTAGTAACCAAGAATACTATAATATTCTTCAACATATCTTGGACATCTTTTAGCCTGTTTTCAATTGAATGAACTGTTACAACAGGTCTTGTTGTACAACCTTCACCATCTGCCGTCATTTTTATTAAAATAGTTCCAAATTATTGCTGCTGGATGTTTGGTGCGACCTTGATCTTGACTCTGGAATGTTTCTGGAGAACTACTTGTTCCTGGTCTCGTCGATGGCTTGTCAATATCTTCAATTTCCATAATCTTATAAGTAAATTATTTGATATCTTTCACTATTCGCAAAAACTAATTTTTTGTTCACCACATAAATCTCCAGGCTCACTCACATTTCACGTCAGATTTTAAGTTACTATTTAGTGTTTGTTATGTTGTGCAAAGTTTGTTTATGTTCACCTCGATTCAAGAAGCTGGTCAAAGAGTCGGTTTGTTTCATCTAGTTCATTCATTTTATGTAGTTCCTTTGTTCGTTCAGTGTAGCTGTGAGTGTGCAATCCCTTTCTTGTGTCATACAGACACTAACAAGCACTTCTGTTCCATCACACAATTTTAGGTTACAACTGAACTAACTGAAGACTCGTCCATCGTGTATGATTGCTTCCTTCCCAGCTCTGTTGTTCACTGTAAATTGAACCAGTTCAAATCACAGTGAACAAATTAGTTCACTCCTTTACTAAGTTGACTAGTTCATCTGACTATCGTTCGTGAACTACTCATTCGACGGCGTATTGTTTAATTCATAATTACACATATCAAACTTAAAGTATGATTAAGGATAAAATAAAACACAAGAATATGTACATTTTTCATTCGTAACTTTAAAAAATGTTTATGCTTAAACCTAAATTAGGATGTAAATCTAATATTTTGAGAAATACAACTACTCAATCGAACTTCGAGTAGTTTCGGAAGTTTCAAGCTGAGCTTGAGTTGTAAAATACTTGATAAAATTACTCTTTGTGCACAGAAATTCAACCTTGCGCAGTTGAAGGTTTTGATTCATAACACAAGCAAATGTAAGAAATATAAAATTTTGGTGATCAGTAAGCTGCATATATTGTAATTAAATATTTAATTGTATTTAAATTATTTAATTGTAATTAAATAATGCAACATATACTTCTTTAGTTCATAACGACAAACTTAGTTTTGTTAATTTTGTCAGACTTAAAATTGGGACACTTTTGCAGATGGCAAACAACGCACATGGATCACAGAGCAATGTCATAGAAAACACCATTTTTGATCCACATCATTTTACACAAACCTGATATAATTACACCTATTTGTCAGTGTTCTATACAGTTTTTTTTTTTTCATATCATAATATCTAATTTTTTCAGCACTGAATGTGTTAAAATTCCAATGTTTCTATAACGGATATGGATTTGCTTCAATATATTACATAATCTTACAGATAATTAAAAATAACTTAACAACACTCTTATTAGTAATACATATTTTTAAGGCTTTAAATTGCTTGTTACATCACTTATAATTTACCTTAAAACTATTAAATAAGACTTTTCTTGCTGTAAATTAACTATTACCATAAATCACAATAAATACAGAAGCTACAGAGCAGATACTTTCTTTGTATTAAAATGGTTTACTTGTGTATTGTAGATGGCAGGAGGTCATACCAAAGGCATATTGAGAGGAGGCTTGATATGTGGACGCTTTGGTGGGGGGGTGGGGGGTAACAGCTCTTCAGTCGGCTCAGGATGTGGGGGCTGCAACAAACAAATACATTATAGTATGAAAAATTGCTTCTTACCTGCATTTTATAGTACATAGCCATCCTGAATGGCTCGAAAACTTGGCACTTAATGTAGGAAGAGCTATGTGATTTATGCAAGAAAGAGCCCTGGCATCTTTTACTTTAAATGCATAATGGAGAACATTTGAATCAAGTTTAAAAGATCAAATGGATAGCTCTTTAGGGAGCCTGTAAAATATTAGGGGGCCTGCAATATTTGCTGACCTACGTCTCCTAGACTTGTTCGTGTGGGATATTAAAGAGACTAGTCTATCACAACCCGTAGGAAATGAGACAATTAGACGGAAACCTGAAGAGAGTTAATGATAATTTGTCTTGGATGATGCACATGCATCAATCAGTACACAATGTCGAGCATTTGACGTAGTAGATTGGCCTTACCTTAGGCCTGATAGGTGTGTGTGGTGAAGACATAGGACTGACTGGGGAGCTTGTCACATCATCTGGCAAATTGCAGTAGTCAGCCTCTCGCAGCTTAACTGGTAGAGGAGGGGGGGTGTTATCCTCCTCGCTGTTTGTTGAGTCTGTCGTCCCTAAAGACAAATAAATTACACTGAAGTAACAAAACTATAATTTTTAAATGTTTCAATAATTGATTTACTATGAACAGAAAACCTACCAAACTTCACAGAGTCTGCATGTTAGAGATACCAGCTCAGGCAAATTTATAATTTTTTGCACATAATACAATATGCCTTTTTTATGATGTATTTTGCCTGGATTAGAGTACTTTATTAAGCTGAGACTCTTGAAAAGCTTATTTTGTATTTATTTTAAGTTGAAGACATGGAATTGGGTATGTGAAAAATAAATTAGACTGGAGTCACCTTCAATGTAAAAAATTATTGTGAAATCTAAAAATAAAATAATTGCCGGATTCATTACTACTTATACATAAATTTAATTAGTAAACTACAAATTATTTTTTTATAAATTTTAAGCGAGTCTGATGATAATTTATTTATACCGTCATGTTGATAATACCTTTTTAAAATAATTTTCCATTCCTTCAATCAAACACCCAACTTCATAACTGGCTTTTAAAACATATTGAATTCCCACTAAATATCACTGTTTAAAAAAGTTAACCTGTCGCCATTTCTGATAGGGTGGTTCTTTTCACTTCAAACTTGCGATGTCTTACTTAGAAAATAACAGGCTTTATAATAATGGACTATTCAACATAGGTTTCAATTAGAACTTTTTAAGATATCCTCCATAGACTCTGTCTTCTAGGTTAGTAAAAATACATTCTACTTCAAAAGATGAAAGAAAATGTTCTCCAGCTATATACCAAATCTCAGTTTTTTATCTGGACCCACTTAAAAGATATCAAGGTGGTTCCATATTTTATACATAAGGGACCACCTCGATTTCCATACTATATATATAACTCGATCAACTACAGTTTTACGAACTGCTACTGAAATTCGACATGCACCAATTCATCCATGCTCTGAAAGACTACGCCCCTAAGATGTCAATAAAGGATCCTCTCAGCAAGATTTATGAGTACAAATCGATGAACAGCGGCATCGTGTTGGAGGGTAATTTAAAATCATACAATATGATTTGGTTGGCACAAAGATATGCCGTTCTGTGGGAAACCAATATAACCAAACATGTATTCCAATGCATCAAACGCTACATGAAGTACATGTACTGTAAATACATCTCCAACACTACCGAAAAAATACTCAAGAAGTGTTGTGCCTACTTCTACAAGATTGGTGGGTGTGATGGTGCAGCCACAGAGGAATGTGCTACAAAGAAGTGGTTCATGCAATAAGACCTGAAATGTGACTACTGGCGTCTACTTTTTCTTGGATATTCAACGACTGTTGAAAAAGTGAAGTCCTTCAATGAGTTTCCAATCTTTGGGCATGGTTTCAAGTACGATTCCAACTGTTTGTACGAGCTGATGCAATGTATCCAACAGCAAGAGTACAAAGCCTCACTTGTAGCATTCAAGGAGGACAGCCCACTTGGTGAAAACTGTTTGACTTGGGTGAGTTCGCAAAGAATTTAAGATACTGCATCAGCACCAACAGTATGGCAGTGAATCCATCCATTAATAGACTTACAAAGAAATAGAAAAATTATATGCCAAAGAGAAGAAAACTAGAACCGGCCAAAGAGGGAGGTAATACGCTACTGAAATATCCACTAAGACTACGATCGTGGCCGTGGATACGATGCTAAAATGCTGATCCTCACATGTACCAGATCTCAGCAAATTTCACTTACCGATCACTGAGCAAAGGAATGGCCTGTCATGGAACAAATCGAGTCATAGAAGAGAGAAGCGATTGAATATCACACGTAACATCAACAATGATCTATGTCTGGATATTGAGATGTCGGAGAAAAAGTTACACATGGTGTACATGCTCTTAAAGTTAAAGTGTTTGATTGGAAACAGACTGTGTACACAAGGCTGCAATGCCTGAAGTTTGGTAAGTTCATGAATGATCAGAAGTTTATAGAGAGGATCGTGAACGAGTATTTTGGTAACAAGAAAGATGACGAGATATCACTCAAAGTGTCGGCTCTGGTGTGAATTTCATGAACCAATCGTCGTTAAGAGGACATCGTAAACGTCACATTGAATTGCAAAACGCCACAAGGAGGCGAACTGATTTAGACCTGATAGTGTACACAACCAAAACTGTAGCAACTGTAACAATCAGAATAATTTGAGAACACTACTTCATTTCTCCATGTATTCACACTGTTAAGTTTATTGAGATAAATGTCATAAGGGTATGCACATGGACAAGAACAGAGCAAAAATATGCTGTTGAAATTGAAAAAGGAACAGGCTAAATCAACGTGTTCAACCTCTTACGTCGTTATGACACCCAATCGGTAGACTGTAAGGTCGAAAAACGTAACTCTTAGCTCTTAGGTGCCAGTCTCAGCACACTACAGGGGTTAAGTCATATTATTTATTTATTGAGCTTATGTACAATGTATAAATCTATCAATTTTTATATTTGTACCCACCCTTACACGTACACCCCTTGAACCACCTACCCAACCTTACATGTTCAATATGCCAAATGTGTAATTTGGGCATTCGTGTTGTCCAGAAATACAACAAGGTATGCTGGATAAAGTAGTCCCATATTTAAACTACTTTGTTGGGACATTTTATATGGTAGTCCTATATTAGCAACAATATTTCTATTTAATTAATGAGGGATTTCATGTTGAAAGAATCCATTGTTCAGTTATAGGCTTAATACATACTGGTTTGTCCATTTAATGATATTTCTGGTTGGCTTGTTTCTAAAAGTATATAAATCAATTTAGACTACAATACTAATTTAACTAAACTAAAGTAATGATTTTGTTAATGTGTAACATCAATTATAACAAAAATCACAACTGCGTTTTATTTCATATCTGTAAAGATGTTTATCTCCCTATGAATGCAGGATGTTTTGTTCCTCATCACTCCAGGGCATTCATTTTGACTAACTTCTTTGTGAATTCTAAGTATTAAGTCTTATTTATTACTTCAAATTGCTCTCTAAATACCTATTTACAGTTATGGTAATTCTAATAACCTTATAAAATTTTAAACTTACCAATTGAGTCCCGACTAGAGCCATTTACTGCAGTGAGTCGCTGGTTGTTGAATATAAACTGCCCACTGGTTGGACGGCTCAGCCGCTTTTCTTTCTCTATTTCGGAACGTAACGGGCGAGTAGGGGTCAACTGGAGAAGTGATACAAAGATTTTTATAGAAATGAAAAAAAATATATATATATATATATATTGCTTTTAATACATCTCCTTTATTTACACTTTTTAGCCTAACTTGAAAAGCGATTTAAAAATAACATAAACTGATCAATTAATGAAATTAAGAACCAATACGAATACAAGGTTCAGTTCTGATTCCATTCACACCTGTTGATTAACAATACTTACAAATATTCAGTTAGTGTATTGACAACTAGAAGTCATATTCAAGAAGCCTGAACTGTAAGTGCAGTAGGGGGGGGGGGAATTTGTGATCAGTACAGATTAACAGCAATAACCTGCTACACTTTAAGGTTCTAAACACAATCAGTTGCAGAGGCGTTGCATTAAAAGCCAGCTTTCTACTTTACAGTTCAGATGCAAGGTGGTTTACAGTGTCTTTTTGAACAACTTAGAACAGTTTTGTTTCACTGGATCTTTATTACTCATTGGAAAAAAAAAAAATTTCCAAAAATGGGTTGAAACTTCTAACCCCCCCACTGTCCCAAACTCAAAATTTTCAAAGTGAAACCCATACCTTGTAATACCTCTTATGAAAGCCCATAAAAATGTGGCCTTTTGGTAAAACAATTTTGATATCGCACCAACTGATAATCTCGGTGAAGTTCAAATCAATTTAGTAATAAAAATATAAGAAAAATACCCATATTTTTTTCTTAATTTAGCTAAAAATTTTCAAATAGGACGTTATGGATCTGTGGAAAGCCCTAAAAATGCAAAGTAATTTGGTATAACAATTTTTTTAATCGGTGCACAGGTTGTTAAGTTGTGGTTGAAATAAACGTTTTAAATTCCTCATTAAAGGTTTCTTTACACTTTCTTTTAAAAACCTAAGAATTTAAATGTTGTAAAGTTATATTACATGCAGTGATGTATACTTGCCAAACTGTGAAGTCTAGGTTTGGCCTTTGTACTATTGGAAATACAAGTAACAAGAGAAACTTATATTTTCGTGACTAGTTTAGTCAATTGTGTTTAGTTTGCCAAAGGAAGTTACTGCATTTTGTTTAGTTATAAAAAAAGTTTTAAAAACGGTTCACACTTCAGAAGAACGAGTTGAAATAATCATCATTCATGGATCTCAACATAAATGTTACAGATGAACTGCAGACGAATTCAATGCAAGGCACCCAGAAAAATGTATTGCATAAGTGTGTAGAGAATGTAGTTAGTAAATTTGTTGAAACCGGGTCAGTCAATAGTAAAGAGATCTGGAAATAGAGATTTAGATGAATTAGCTCCAGTTGAAGTTGTTAGAAAGTTTTTAGAATTCGATACATCATGTTGCTGCTGAAACTGGCCTATGCTCTATTTCTATCAAAAAAGCCATGAAAATCAATAAATTTTTCCTTAGTAAAATTTGTCACTCAATTAACGAAATTACTTTTATACAAGAATACAGTTCTGTGAAGAAATAAGTCAACTTATCAATAGAATGGTAATATTTTGAAAAATATTTGTTTCAATTATGACTGTACATTCCAACTAAATGGTTTTGTGAACAAACATAATTGCCGTTATTGATCTGAACAAAACCCTTACTTGTTTGTAGAAGGTTCAATGCAATGGCCAATAAAGATAAATGTTTGGGCAGGAATTTTGGGTGACACTATTGTTGGACCCTTGTTTATTGACGAACATTGAATGGAGAAAAATTTCTAGATTTCCTTGAAAATGCAATCGAACCTCTTTTATATAAACCATTGAAAATCAGGAAAATGAGATCGGACAGTTAAATTTGGATGAAAACATTCTTCGTTTCCAGCCAGATGGAGCCCCTCCTCATTATGATCTTCATGTGCGTCTCCATTATCCTGGCCGGTGGATCAGTAGAAGAGGAGCAATTGAATGGCCTGCAATATAACCAGACTTAAGTCCACTAGACTTCTTTTTGTGGGGTGATTTGAAATTTGCCGTTTTCAAAACACCTCCAGTTGATATTGAGGACTTAAAATAAAGAATCATAATGGTTCCCCCAATAAGTAATAAAGATCCCATTAAACAGAACTTTTCTAAGTTGTTAGGTTTTGAAGCAACAAATGTGGGAATTTTTCAAATGAACAGCCCTGTATATATTGCCGGTTTTCAAAGCTCATTGGATGCTTAGGCCTAATATACAGACATAGTTCTTTATAGCCTTCCTAATAATGATTCATGACTAGATTAATGAACTTGTCATTACACTTTGTTATTTCAAATAGTCGTAAACACAAATATGTACTGCATACATTACATACAAAACACAGGGCTAGTTAAAAGTCTAGAGACACCCTGATTACTTTTTGGTGTGTTAGTTCACAGTAACCAAACTCATGAAATGTTTACAAGGCACAAAAAATGACAATGAACACCCCCATCATTTTTGTGACTAAAAACATTTTATAAGTTTAGATGTTCTGCAACAATACACTAACGAATAATCAGAGTCTCTAGACTTAAAAAAAAGAAAAAAAACAGTACACAGACAAATAATAAAAACATTTTCAAAGTTGTTTATTGGCCACTATTCGTGGTAGTGTTCTATTGAAACATCTAATTTGCACTGTTCATTTTCTGTAAGCAAGACCTTTTAAATGAGGAGTACCATGATAGTGGTTTACATTTAAAAATTTTGAGCTGCCCCCTGAAATATCCAACGCTAGTTTTTAAGGCCTAATTGTACTATGCAAAAAAGTACATTTTTAAGCCTTATAAACATGTTATGAGTTTGGTTGCTCTACACTAACACACTAACAAATAATTGGGTATCTCAAGACTTTGGACTAACCCTGTTTATTGTATATGTTACTCGCAATTGCCCAATTCGGGCATTGTCCGGAAATGTTTTACCCATTCCGCGTAGTGTTAACTTTATTTTACTCAATCCGTGGAATTTTATTTTACTCAATCCGTGGAATGAGTACTTTATTCGGGCAATGGCCGAACCAAAATATTCAATCCCCGGAGTAATTATTTTCACTTACTCAATACCCGAAGTGAAGGTTTATTTCGGGTTCTGAGCAAAATTAAATACACTCTCCGCAGAGTGAGCATTCATATTTACTCATTCCACAGAATGTGTATTATGGATTTACTCAATTGCAGAAATGATGTTTCCCACAGTGTATAGAGCTTTTGTCTGTTAGATGTCGCTAGGCCTTACATATTTCTGTACAAACTCGTGTGCGTCAACATACACGTATTTGTACAC
Source organism: Stictocephala bisonia (assembly GCA_035578905.1). Lineage (NCBI taxonomy): Eukaryota > Metazoa > Arthropoda > Insecta > Hemiptera > Membracidae > Stictocephala > Stictocephala bisonia. Next base: position 830,753 of record JAQJVL010000050.1, read on the forward strand.
ACCATATACGTACGAATACATGCACGTTTTCTATTCTGTACAACACTAATGAAAAATACTTCACTGCAACATACACAGTTAAACACAAGGAACTCACTATTTAGTCTCAAACAGTGGGCCACTCGGCCAATCATACACTCTGAAATGATGTTTCACACATCGTACAGAGCCTGTTCAGACATGTCTCTCGCCACTCCTCTGTAAATAGTGTATGAGTGGCCCACTGTTTGAGACTGAATAGTGAGTTCCTTGTGTTTAACTGTCTGTGTTGCAGTTTAAACTTTGTTGCAACTTAAACATTTGTTTTAATTCATGTAAAGCTGATGATTTTTTTGAAAATATTTCTATTACTTCAGTAATCTAATATATCAGAAAAATATAATTGTGTAAGCAACATATATTTAATCAAAATATATTTTATTACTATGTAAATTATAAAAATATTATGTTTATAATTTATTGACTATTACAAATAATATTTATATAGTTAAAAAACTACTGAAGATTCCTACTAAACAAAATGTATCAATACATTTAATATACAGTCTTTCTGAAACCAACCCATCATTATTTTATTTCATCAAGAATAATTATTTATAAAATATTACATTATTAATTGTTGGAGAGCAAAAATCAGTGATACTAAAAGTTATGGACAAGTCTCAAAAGACTTTATTAAGCTGGTATTGCCTCATCATCATTACATCACTGATATACTGAACTTTAACAATAAGGAATTAAAACAAATGTGTATGAAAGATATACATATATTGATTGCCTCTTAAGACCTCAAAAATAAAATAAAATTTAGAATGCACTTTTTTTATTATATCAATGGCTTTATTAGTCTAATATTAGTCAGTATATATGTAGACTTTTTATTACTGCTTGTTTGCTACTTATTATTAATTTGTTTGCAGTACATTTTATTTAATTTAGCTGTACTTTTTAACTTAAATTTTGACTTACTTTATACTTGATTGTAATTTAATTGAATGCCCCAACAATAAACTTGTAGCCAATGTTCATATTTTCTTGTCATTTTCTTTCTAGTTTAATATTTTTTAGTGCTAATTATTTATTATTTTATCTAATTTATATTGACTGCTTGCAGCTATTTATCATTATTGACAACTTATTTTAGCTTTAGGTAATTGTAACGTTTTAGGATTTAAGTGCCTAAAAACTAAATGAATTGATTTAAAGAATCAGTCAAAGAATTGTATTCAGCCAGTATAAAACATTGCATCGATGTTCATGGGATGGGTTATTACATAAAAAAGTAAAGTGAAGTCTGATTATTATAACTACTCATAATTTTCTCTAGACTAATTTGTATCTTTAGATAATAGATCTTCCTTGAGCAGTAAGGTTTCATCTTTATATTAAGCTTGTATTTTACACAACTAGACCCTATTTATATACTGAAATAAACAATAATCCATGGTTTAACGGCTATATGTCATGGTCATAGCAAATCAATAATTGATGGCCATTTGCTCAAAAAATAATATGCAGTATACATTAAATAGATCTACAGAGGTCCTAAATAACAGTAAACAAGTGCTAAGATTAAATTTCAATCAAATGTGATTAAACCTCTTCTCTAGTAACAGAGGATGACATTTACGATACTGACTGTTTGGCTGCCAGCTAACCATTATAAAATAAAGAAGTACAAATTCATACTTGTACTTACTTCAAAAAAAAGCAAGATTTACTTCATGCTTGGTAACTGTTATTTACAATGTTAATCACAAGTTTAATGCATGATAATTCATTATCATAAATAGAAGTATGTAAAACTGTTTTGTTAAAATATACTTCCTTAGTACAAATTATAAAATTATAACTTCAAACTGCTGCTAGGTTAAAAACTACAAAACAAACAAACCTCCTGAGTCAGTTCAAAGACAGGAGTCACTGGTAGGGTGTTGGTTGATGGAAGGACCAAGGTCGTACTGGAAGTATCGGATATGTCTGGCGAAGTGTACCATTGACTGGAAGCGACTGATTCTCTGTCGGAAAGTTTGGTGCTACTGCGTCTCATGGTCCGACGCTTTTTGTCCTTCTTGTTTGGGCTCTGTGACTGGCTAGGCCTGGGAAGGGGGGCAAACTAAGTGTGAGGAATAAGCGTGGTATAGTAGTGATACAAATCAAGACAAGCTGACAAGACATTAGCAAACAAAAATTTAAAACTGCTTAAGCCTACTTAGTGCACTGTATCAATGAAGAAAAGAGAAGATGTGTTGAGTTTTAAGGTGATCAGGCTCTTCCACTGATGACCGACACCTATAAAATAAATAAAAATAATGAATAGATAACGCTGACAAAATAATTTAATTTCCTAATATTTGATTAAAAATATCAAAAAAATTAATTGTTATTCACCAGTGTTTAGATTATTTTAAAACTCATCTTAATTGGCTGGTAAGATCATAAAGCCCATTATATGGAGGAGATTCTTAGTTCGATATTAGATGTGCTTATCATTAAGTTTAAAAATGCCTCTGGCGTAGATAGACTAACAAAGAAAAGAAAGTGGTGAACGAGTATGATGAGAATGGATGAACACATATAGTTTATTCTTAACCAACGACTTAGAAAGAAATATATAGTTATAGCTCTTTAGCCAGGGTAACTAATACAAGTTTAAAAAAAATTACAAAATTTTATTATATTCTACAGCATATTGGGGAATCTGAACCACATAATATTGGTCTGATTATCTAACAGGCCTGCTACTCAGTTCTCTCCTTTTAGAAACGTCCAAATGCTGCCTATAATCCCACAAAGAAAACATCCTAGACCACTCCAGTAGTGTCCTTGCCCCACTGAGTCGAACCTACAGTACCCATCGCTTATTATCTCCAAAGCACTCAGCCTCTCAAAGTAGGTGAGTTACAACACTAAGCCACAGTACTGAAAGCAACTGGTTTCCTCAGGGTGCTAATTTGTTTGTATTGCTTAGGTAATATTAATATGTTACCCAATAATTAATTACAGAGATAAGTTGACGTTTTTCTTTTCATCGATAGTTGAAAGTAAGAATAAGAAACTTCATATCTAATAAGATATTGAAGCAATGAAAAATGTACAAAAATAATAAAATACATACAGTACAACCTTGATTAACTGGCCTTGCTTTATCTGGCTATCTGTGTAATCCGGCTTGACAGTCAGACAAAAATCATTTTTGTACTATAGATAAAATGCCAACAGCACAAATCTCCAACATCTTTAATAATTCAGTTGCTGTTCTTTAAATTTGTCATGCGTTTCTGGTTGTCATTGCGTAATGCCCCTAAAAATCCGAGCTAGCAATATGTTTAGTTCTGTAACAGAGCAGTTGGAAGAGTTCATTCATTTGTCATATTGAGAAGTGAAGATGTCATTACTTACACACCCTCTGCAATGTCGGCCTTTTGTTAACTGTGGTGGAGTGAATACACATTTTCGTTCTTTAAGTGATATTACTGTACATCCTTACGAAATCATTAAAATTATACTGCATGACAAGTTTTTATCTAAATAATATACAATAACTTAAAAAACGTTAGAATTTTAAAAACGTGTGTCTTATGAAACACAAGACTTAGACAATATTTAGTCGGCCACGATCGTCTCATCAAAATTCACCATGCTTTCACGATAAGCATTACATGCAATTGTACAAGATTTCCTCTCTCATTTGCCATACAATATGAGTTATTGAATTTGTTTTTTTAAATTAAACCATGCTATTTGTTACTTCTGTTTTATCCAGCTTTAAACATATCCGGTTCAAAATGCCCCTACATTAGGCCAGGTAATCGAGGTTGTAATGTTCTTTTATATTGGGTTAATAAAGACAAAAAGAGCAACAATCAGAAACATTATTAAAAAATATTACAAACATGTCCAAGATGGTTGTTGCATGTTTCTGAAAATATCAAATAACAATAAACCTCTTTAAGTATCATTACATGCTCCATGTATAAAAAGGTTTAAACACAATATCTTATCCATTTTGCATACAACCTACTAATATCAATTTAAAAAATGTTATTTAGATTCAGTATTTATCCTGCTCACCTCGTTAGAGTCCCGGTGGATGAGAAACTGACCAAGTTTTTGAGTCCAACAACTTGGGCTTTGGTGAGGCTGGATACACGGGAGCTACTGCTCCTGGTGGCACAAACATGCACTAAGCAATGCACAAAGACAAGCATAGGTGCAACAAGCAAACAGTGCATCACCAGCACAGATTGGATGCTCTATTATAACATTAATCCAACATCAACAAGTGTGAATTTTAAGTTAAGAAGCAAAGTTCAAAAGTCAATTGTAAAATGAAAATAGTCAATAGAATATTCTGTCCATGTTGTGGAACAAGTTTCTTCAATACAACAATCTAGAATTTAAATCAGTTTTTGCAATGAGAATTTGGATCTCCTCATAGCTAGGAATTTTTGAAGTGTTATCAAGTGGAAGAGATATCAGATCTGTAAATGTGAAATACAAGTGGTTAAAATGTATTTAAAATATGTAAACAAAATTAATTGTAAAACTCTGTTTTACATGCAGCAATGTACATTGTGCAAAATAAGGAGAATTAATTTTATAATTCACTTTGGAGATTAAGTTATGGGATACTAAACCAGGAACTAACATAATGGGGAGATAGAACCAGGGCCGGCTTGTCCATATAGGCAGACTAGGCGGCTGCCTAGGGCGCGCCAAAGCCTAGGGCGCAAAATTGAGATTTTTTTTATATACTTATTAGTTCAGCAACCTTGCTGTGGGAAGTGTGTAGCGAGCGCCAAGCGGAAAGCAAAGTGTTGTGTGTAGCAACCCTGCCCGCACTCACCCGTCACCCCGCCCCACCGCGTGACCTTCAACAAGTCAGTTCTTGAATCGCATTCGGTAAAGTCGGGAGGGCGCTCTGCGCTGAGTTGTTTTGCATTGACAGTTCAGTGTAGTTGTTGTTTTTGTGCACTTTCACAGTTAGTCAGTGAGTTGGACTGCTATAATTACAAAAACGAAAGAAGTTTGTCTTGACAGGTAAGTACGCTTTTGTTCATTATTGACTATCGGTAACTAAGCATTACTATTTCATAGTAAACTATACAAGAAGTGCCTTCTAAACCTGCTTCTTTCACTTAATGCACTACAAACCAACAATCACTACTAGGCCAGGCCTCTATGACAGTTTGGAGGTTATGTTTCTGTTTACAAAATCAACCAACCAATCACAGCCATTCGATTTCCTTCCCGGACAGTTCCGGTAATCAGCTGTTTTCAGGACTAAATACACAAACAGGAAGTAAGTTAAAAGAGAGTAGTGTGGCGTAAAACTATTTTACACATAAAAATATAAAAGCTCATTGATGCCGGTTCATTAAAACATGACAAGACACAAGACAATCAACTCAGCAACAGGTGATTAGGAACAACACAGAACACCAGTTGTAATGTTCAGCTGATTTTTACATGGAGTAAAAGATGTAACCCACAAGAAACTATAAAATACGTCTTGCTTAAATTTCAGCTGGAAGTGACAAAAGATCTTATACCACACGTGATTGATGGTTACGACCTTTTGTCAATATTATTAGTTTATCGTAAAAACTTGCCAAATGGTCGCATGCCACAAAATAAGTGGCTTACGACCTTATGCCTAAATTAATTTCTCTGATACTTATTTATTAGCTACATGGTCTAAAGGCATTCGGCCTTTTGCCTCTTTATAGTTTGAGGATTAAGTGAGTTACGTAAAAGATATCTGGAATTTCGGAAAATATTCTGTTTAAGTTTTCCACGTTTCACGTCATTTTAAACCAAAATAAAACTGTCTTATACATTTTCTAAAGAAATATTTTTTTTACAAAAAACTGTTTCAATCATAACAGCCTGAGCCGGTAATCTGTCTAGACTCCAGCTGATAAGCTTGTCTTCTACGAGTTTTCATGTGGTGACTTGAGCATCTTTGTTCCTCAATTTGATTATTATTAAATTCGGCGGTGGCGGTGGATGGCGAGGTGACTTTAGGTACAGTCTGACGCTCGTTGCTTGGCGGCTGAAACACATGTCTATTGTCTGCCGTCTTCGACATCCTGGCACCAAGCTCAGTATTTAAATGTATAATATTGTACTACCTTTTTTTATATCCGACCAACTGAGCTCGCTTATCAAAATTAATAAAAATAATTATAGTTGTGGAAAACATAAAATAGAAAGAAAAATAAATATTTATTTGAAAGTTAGTTTACTTTATCCATTGTTTTCAGATACGTGTATCATGTTAGGAAAACCTTCAGGCGCTTGGTTTAAGAAAAGAAGAAAGGAAAGAGAAGAATCAACAAAAAAAGCTAAAGGGTCTTTTGAAAAATACTTAACTAAACCAAATGACACATCTCTACTAAATGAGAAAACAGATAATGAATCACCATCTACTTCCAGAGATAAAAACCAGCTCCAGCCTCAAGAATGTCCAAATAATGATAATTTAGTTGAAATGGACATTACCGATGCCGATGCACCTAAGGAATTATCGCCGGAAAAATCAAGCCTTGGCTGACAATCAGCAAATTGATTATGCTGACCCAGCCTCTTGGGCCACTCTAAATATTAGTCGTAAAACGTTACTGACTATTTTAGTAGAACATGGACCTGATCAAGTAAAAGGCAAATTTCCAAAAGGTAAGAATAACAGAAAATTTTCTGATTTCCATTACAGAAGAAGGCTTCCGAATGGAGAAGATGTATACCGAGACTACCTTCAATATTCAAAATCTACCGACAACGTCTTCTGTTTTTGTTGTAAGGTTTTTTGTGTAAATGTCTCTTCTTCACTTGGCCAAGGTGGTTGTAATGATTGGCAAAATATTTCTGCCCTCCTTGAAACACACGAAACATCAAATGAACACCTACAAAACTTTGAGAAATGGAAAACCCTGAAGACAAATTTAAAACACAATTCAACGGTTGACAATGTTAATGAACAAAAATTGAGAGAAGAGGAAATTTACTGGCAGAATATTCTAGAACGGCTATTTGCTCTCGTCAAAACTCTTGGTTCCCAAAACTTAGCTTTTCGGGGTACAACACAAAAATTAGATGCCCATGACAACGGAAACTTTCTAAAAATTATTGAATATTTGGCCAAGTTTGACCCAATTATGAATGAGCATCTACGAAAAATCAAAAGTGAAGAAAAAAGGCACACTCATTACTTAGGAAAAATATACAAAATGAAATGATTGAAGTGTTAGCTAATGCCATACATTCAGAGATTTTGTCTTCAGTTCAAAAAGCTAAATAATTTTCCATAATTTTAGATTGTACCCCTGACATTAGTCATATAGAGCAAATGACAATGATCATTCGATTTGTACAGCTTCCTCTTCCAACATCTTCTCTGGCAACGTCAAAAGAAGAGTCTAGTTGTGATCAAGTACTAGTGAAAGAACACTTTTTGGGGTTTATACCTCTAAAAGAAAGTACCGGCGAGTTCATGACAGAAGTAGTACTAGACAAGTTAAAAGACATGTCATTGCTAGTAGAGAATATGCGAGGGCAAGGTTATGACAACGGCAGCAACATGAGGGGAAAAGAAAGTGGAGTTCAAAAAAGAATTTTAGATGTCAACCCACGTGCGTTTTATGTGCCATGCTGCTCACACACTTTAAACCTTGTAGTCAACGATGCAGCTTCATGCTGTGTAGACGTTAGTAGCTTTTTTGATGTAGTTCAACGAACATATGTATTCTTTTCAGCATTAACTCGCCGATGGGAGATATTGCTTCGTCACGTCCCATCTTTGACACTGAAACCCTTAAGTGACACAAGATGGTCTAGCCGAATTGATGCACTAACACCTCTGTGGTACCAGTTATCTCATGTTTGTGATGCTTTGGAAGAGATTTCTGAAGACATTTCTCTAAAAGGATCGAGTGGCAGTATTGCGAAGGTAGAAGCAATTGGGTTACTTAAAAATATTTTCAACTTCAAGTTTATTGTCGCACTTGTCACATGGCACAACATTTTGTTCCAAATTATCATTACCAGCAAGATATTGCAAGAAAAGGACTTGAGTTTACAGAGAGCAGTTAGTCACCTAAAAAAAAAACTGAAGAGTTTTTGGTCACAGCAAGAAGTGATTTGCAGTTCAAGAAAGTTTTGGTTGATGCTAATGAAGTAGCAGAAGAAATTGGAGTAGAACCAGTTTTTGAGAAAGAGAAGGTCCGGATCCGGAAAAAGAAGAAAATGTTCGATTATGAATCAACAGATGAATTAGAAAGTGTTGCAGCTGACCCCTCAGAAAGATTCAAGATAAATTTTTACTATGCTGCTTTAGATACAGCTATTAGTTCGGTAAAAGAAAGATTTTCACAGTTAAATCAAGTATCTGATGTATTTGGATTTTTATACAACATTTCCCAACTTAAAAACAAGACTACATCAGAAGTTAAGTCTATGTGTCAAAACCTGGAAAAATCACTAAGTATCAAAACTGCTGAAAGTTTTAATGAATCAGACATTGCTGCTACAGGACTGTGTTCGGAACTAAGAGCTATTTCATATCATATTAAAGATTCAGTATCAAGCCCTGAGAGCGTCCTGAACTACATGTACAAACATAACCTTGAAAACGGATTTCCCAACCTTTGTGTAGCCCTACGTATTTTGCTTACGTTGGCACTATCTGTAGCTAGTGCTGAACGAAGTTTTTCTAAATTGAAAATGATTAAAACCTATCTGCGCAGTACAATGAGCCAGGAGAGACTTGTGGGTCTAGCGACAATATCCATTGAAAATGACTTAGCAAGACAGTTAGACTCAAAAGCCCTCATAAAAGAATTTGCCAAACAGAAAGCTAGAAAAGTACCATTAGGACTTTAAATACTGTGAATAAGTTTATGAATATTAAATAACATGTGTTGTATATAAAGTTAACATTCGTTTTATTTACACATCCCATTCATTAATAAAAAAAGGGTTATAAAAAGAAATGGTTATTATTAATAAAAACGGAAATATGTTTTTATGTGTTTTTATACGTAAAAAAATCAGAAAATTTTCTATTTCCGGCACTAAGGGGGCGCCGAATTTTTTTCCGCCTAGGGCGCCAAAAAACCTAGAGCCGGCCCTGGATAGAACGACAGCAAATTTATTTCTGAAGACAAGTCCAATGTTACAGTACACAAGACAACATATTTAGATGCAACAAACATTACAACATTTGAGGTCCACTGGCACCTTCTTCAGGTGAGGATTGAGACATTCTTCAGGTGTATAATTGGCAATGTTGGGGAAGTGTTAGAGTATTTATTTATACATTTTAATTTACAGATTTGGCCCCACCAAGATTGACGTAACTTTTCAGTGAGGTCCATTTAGTAAACATTATATAAATACACATAATTCTTTTATTTTACATCCAAAATTAGGTGGTTTAGAGCGGCAATACAATCTTATCACTTATTTCAGGCAGTTACGATGAAAGTAAAAGTTGGGAATTATCAGCTATGGTTGCACTGTCAGTCAATATTTAATTTTAACATAGAAGAAACTGGTTTTATTTTAAATTCCTGCCTATTCTATTGTCCTCCTTGCCCATAATAGGTGTTCATCTACAGCCATACCTCAATGTAAGTTGTATTCGTCTGTCTGTTCATTCTGGAGATACATGAAGTGCGTTCCATGGCCAATACTGCCTAGCACAACCTGCTTTTTCTAACACTATATTGTAATATTCATGAAAATTCAATGACAGTATATTACATTTATAATGTGAGCAAAATATAAACTTAGTTAAAGTAAATGCTATTCGATATTGGAAGTTTAACTTGTTTGTGTTATTGAATTTAATACGTTATTATAAGTGAGGCAAATACCACCGTTATTATATTACAATATCTTTGTTTGATATGATTAAAAACAAGAAATAGTACAGTGAAATGTGTTAGTTTATTAAACTCAAATGTAGTGTTGAATGTTGTGCTGAAGCTGGAACATTGTGAGGCCTAGAGGTCTTTGCCCTTGGATGACATAATCAAGTACTTGTTTAAACTAATATTTCTGAAGAACGTTAGCCATAAAGACAGCTCTTTTAAATCCTGTGAAATTAGATATTTTTTCAATTTCTTCCAGTAATAAATTGTAAACATAAGAAACTATAAAGTGAGGGAGTCTTTGCCTGTAATTGATCTGGGGAATGAAATATCATATTTTAATTACGATTTGTCATTCTTCGTGATGGTGTAATACATTAGTAAGCATTAAAATTAAATAAGCTTCTCATCACTAAAATAATAAAACTTATTCCATTAGAAAATGGATTGACAATGATTTTAATATTTCTAAATGTATCCTGAATAAGTTTTATTATTTTAGTGATGAGAAGCTTATTTCATTCTAATGCTTATTAATATCATATTTTCTAACGTGTCTTCTGTATGTTGGGAGTTTTATAATTATTCCTTTTAAAGCTACTTATTGTAACTTGTGGTTCGTACAACCCTTTTGGCGTCAACTGTCCCATAAAATTGAATTCATTCAAATTTATAATGTCATCTGGGTAAGGCTGAATTTCGTTACCGTACAGTATTCTTAAAATTTTTTTGCAGATTCATTATCTGGTTAAAATAGCTCTTTGCTGCTGTACCCCAGACTGATATTCTATTCCTTGTCAATGATCCAAAAAGGCCTTGTATATTGTATTTTTAACTTTGAGTTGCTTTATTTTTTAATTTGTTCATTATAGTAGTAGATGGTGATATCATATGATCCTTCCACGTTGGTTTATTGTTAACCATTAACCTTAAATATTTTGTGACATTTACTTGTTTAATATCTTCACACTGGCACTGCTCCTCTCTATCTAAACAACAACAGTTATGAAGTTTTATACTGATCTCTTTTCAATATTTATATATTTTTTTAATGAATTTGCATTCATTATTAATTCATTTTAAGAATGATTTGTTTCATCTTTTGTTACATAATTTTTTGTATAAATGAATTATGAATAGGCTCATTATTATATTATTGTAGACGTTAATGTATCTACATGCTCTGTACTTACATTATCCCGACGGACTAATGTAATTACCTTCTAGTACTCTCTTGGAGAGGAACCACTCAGCAGATGTTCTATGATTAAGGATCTTGGGATGACTATGACATCTTCACTTAATCCTACAAATCACCTGGACTGTATTATCTGAAAGGCAAATTCAGCTCTTGGATTTATTATTAGGGTGTCCAAGAACCGATTTTCTTCTGAAGCACTTAGAACACTGTATGTTCAACTTGTACGTCCCATCTCAGAGTACTGTTCACCATTGTGGTCACCATATCAAGTGGGACATATAGATTCTCTTGAGGGCATACAGAAGAAATTTCTTCCTATTCTTGGAATGCAGCTTGACTTTCGATATTCGGAGGTTCCCTTCAAGGACATCAGCCGTCATTTTGGTCTTCAATCTCTGAGCACCAGGCGCAAGGTCAATGACTAACTTCTTCTTAAAAAGATTGTCACAGCTACAGTGGACTCCTCTGACCTATTTAGAAGAATAGATTTTTTCTGCTCAAGATTGTCTAGAACTAAGCATATGTTTGAGAGGAAATATCAAACACTATATTCTTACCACAATACCATGCCTCCATCACCAAGGAAATATCATACCTGACCCTGTTGATTTCTTTGCCATGTCTGAGGTGACTTCTTGTTTAAAAACAGACAAGGTACACTGTGCTTGTATGGGTGGGCGGGTGGGTCATTTCCACTGTACATGTATGGGGGTGGGGGGCGGGTGGGTCAGTAACACTGTGCTTGTATGGGTGAGCACTCCAGAGATTATGCTTAACTAAAGTATATTGTGTGTTTTTAATGCTAATGGTGTACACACGTGTGTGATCAATATCATTGTACGTGTATGGGTGGGGGGTGGGTCAGTACCACTGTACGTGTATGGGTGGGCGGGTGGGTCAGTACCACAGTACGTGTAGGGGCGGGTGGGTGGGTCAGTACCACTGTACGTGTATGTGAGGGCGGGTGGGTCAATACCACCGTACGTGTATGGGAGGGCGGGTGGGTCAATACCCACCGTACGTGTATGTATGGGAGGGCGGCTGGGTCAATACCCACCGTACGTGTATAGGAGGGCGGGTGGGTCAATACTACCGTACGTGTATGGAAGGGCGGGTTATTTTAACCAAGGAACTCTTCAAGTTCTTTGGTTAATGAACTGTATGCTTCTTTAATAATTATAAAAGAAATTATTTTTATCATCTTAAATAATTAAAACTGCATTATCTAAGTAAAATGGTGTAACCTATGAAATGAATAAACAAATATTCATTCACTTGATCATCATTGGTTTGTTCTATTGTTCAGTGAATACAGTTCATGCTTTAGGCACTCTATACCTTCAATAAAAACACAGAGCAAAGCCATTTACAATTTCTTCTTTCTTCATAGTTTTCCCCATATCAGTTTCTGTTCTTAAATCAATACTGCTTTTATTTCCTCTACCTAATAAACAGTTAATATTTTCCAATAATTTTTTCATGTTCTCCTTATTTTTGTCAAAACACTGGTGATTATAACATAATTTTCCTCCTCTTTATATATAATTATTTAATCTGTTTCTAAGCCTTTTGGTCAAATTTCTATATATATCAATTGAGGCCCCTTTTCACAGTCTAAAAATTTGATCTCTTTTTCAAATTAGGTTTATTATTTCAATATTAATCCAGTTTTTGGTTAGCCATTTCTTATATGAATGGATTTGCTCATGATTCTCCATACCTTGAAGTTTACTTATAGGCCTTGAGCAAATTTCATAGTTTTTAGACACTTTTTTGATAATCTCTTCAAATACCTTGTTAACATCTGTATGCCCAGTTTTCTTCTTTTAATTTTGATTTCATTGCAAATTTATTTATTATCGTACTTTTTATCTACCTCTGCGTTTCCTATTCCTCCCTTCGATATCTCAAATCTGCAGGTTAAAGGGTAATGATCCGATATATTTGTTTTTGTAACACCTGTATAAATTCTTTTTGTAGGCCTATTCAATATGTAATAAATATGATCACTACAATATCTAGTTTGCCTTATTTCTTCTCTTGTATAGTCCCATATACCCCTTTCTAAGACCCATTTCGCATTAATGGCTTCATATGTCAATACAAAATTATTAGTTTTGTCCTTTAAATCTACGTGTCTATATGAAACCATAACTAAATTGCTGAATTCTGTCAAGGACCTTAGGGCATTTTCTGATTCTTCAAAAGCATTCGGAAGTGTAATATTGCTTGAGGAGGTAGGTGGTTTGTAAATAGCATGTATTGCAACGTTGTATCCTGTTTTCAACAATAATTCCAGCTCACCTGTAATGTGATCATAGGAAAAAATATCCCTGTAAAAGGTTATTTTTTGCCTAAACTCGTTTCTGTGTTAACGAACATGACAATATCTCCTCCCTTCTTATCCTATTTGAGCTTAAATACTTTACTGTATTAAGAAATGTTGAAAAGGTTTACTCTATATTCATCACAAGCAATTTCATAGAGAATTATTACATCGAAAGAAGCATTGTCTTGAAATAGTTGCAATTTAAGTGAACCTCAATTTTTGCATACTGACCTAATATTTAAGTGAAATATACTAATTCCTAGCCTATTTGTATTGAAGTCCTTGCTCCAATCATTAATGTTATAATAATTATAAAAGAATAACTGCTCATCCTCATATTAATACCCATGCAAAGTTAGACAAATGTATATAATTACCAAATACTGTATAGTATAACAATAATATAATAGAGGAAAATAAAAACAAGAGTATAACATAACATTTGAGTTATTTTCAATGCCACTATGTTTTGAGTCTTTAAAATTTCAAGTTTCCTTGTATACTGTGTGAGTGGACTTGTCTTCTCAGGTAACTCTACTGATATTCCATATCTCCTATTATTTTATAATTCTCTGTAGTTGGTTTAAAAATACAACATTTGTCAACTTGATCTTTAATCTGTAGACCTGTAGATGTGCCTTTGGTAATTTTTCAAGAGTTAAGTAAACTAAAACACCAGAATATGTTTGTTGTTATATCTTGCCAATGGTAACACGATATCCATGTTTCAAAGGAAGTTGTAATATGAAGATAAAAACTGACACTCTTGCAGTCATGTGACTGAAGAAAGTATGTCCAGGCCTATGATATTTACGAAATAATCATCTCTGAAATTTTGATTAGATATAAAAGGTAATTTCAACAACATTTATGAAAAAACTGAAAAAGTCAACAATGCGCACTACAATGAATGGGATATATTGTTATGTCTGTACTGTACATGCACATAACAGCTATGTGTTTTACAAAAAAATGTCAGCTAATTGTTTTAAGCACTCTAAACAAGTTTTGAGTGATAATACATCAACAGTACAAGTTTATGACACCAAACCTGTGTTGGACCAAACAAAATTTAACAAAAGCCAAAGTTTGTATCTGAAAGTATGATGTCTGTAAAGGTGATATTTCATAGACTGCATCGGTTCGTATCGTATATGGCTGACGAAAATAAGCTCATTTTAGAGGTTCTTAATACGATGAGGCAGGAGCTAGTTTAAGCTAAAAAAAGAAATGAATTCTAATATTGATAGTTAAATGTATGTTGTGCAGAAATCCAATGATTTCAAGAAAAGAAGATTTCAAGAAAATTGATTTAAAAATAACAAGTCTGGAGGAGGAACAGGGGAGTCTGTTAGGGGTTCTCAAAAGGTGGGTCACGACCCCCAGGGGGTTGCGGAATGTGTCTAGGGGGGTCGGCGAGATGTGGAAGAAAATTTTAAAGAAATTAACTTTATTGCTGTAGTGTTTATTTAAAAAAAAGTACACAAAAAGCTTTTAATACACATACAAGTTGGTTTTTGGGTTCTATTAGTTATTGGGATACACGAGCTTGTTTGGAATTAATCACATTTTTAATGTCTAGGATGAGCTTTGTAACACACAAAAAATGTCATTTTATAGTGTCATTATTTCCTGATTTTGTTTTTAAATTCATCATTATGGAGAATCCTTGTTCACAGTTGTAAGATGTAGAAAATGGCATCAATGTTTTTAATGCTGTTGTGGACAGTTCTGGGTATTCCTTTTTAATACCTATCCAAAATTTGTCGATATAAGCTTTGTTAAAAGTTACTTTAGCTGACTGATCACTTGAAATCTCAATCAGTTGATCATGATGACGGGCACTTAACTCAGCTTTTGTTACGGCTTGCTCACTGAACAGATTGACTACCCACACAACCCCACTCATATCCTTAACTGGAATGAATCTGTAAACTGTTCAATCAAAGCTTTGAGATGAGATGATACAAGTAAGGAGAGAGATGAAGTGTCAAGGGATGTGGCGCCAATACCAGACACATACTCTACAAACTCTTGAGTAAGTGTAACATTTTCAAAATCTTCTTTCTTAACTCCTGTGTTCCAAACACTAAGTTTTTTTACATACGCATTCACCCTGTCTTGAACATACAGGACAGTTTTGTCTGGACCTTGTAGGGATAAGTTCAAAACATCAAGATGAGAGAAGATGTCTGCTAAATAAGCAAGCTTTACCAACCACTTTTCATCACTGGAAAAAGACAAAATTTTGGGTTTACTATCAACCAAAAATCATCAACCAAAACCAAAACCAAAAAAAATCAACAAAAAAAAAAACATTTCTGACTTTAATTCAAACAACCTGCTCAACACATAACCACGGGATAGCCACTGTACTTCAGTTTGAAAGAGAAGATGTTTATTCAAAGCTCCTACCTCTTCACACAAGTTGTTCTCAAGCAACCTACTCTGCAGCAGACGACTTTTGATGTCGTTCACTATCTTGACATCTTCATTTAAAACTTGTCACAATTCATCTGGCATATTCTTAGCTGCCAAAGCTTGCCTGTGCAAAAAGCAGTGGACCCAGTTTGCATTCGGTATTAAAATTGATTTCAACCTGGTAATCATGCCACTCTTATTTCCTGTAAGGGCCTTTGCTCCATCACTAAAAATTGAAATGCACTTCTTCCAATCAATTTCAAAAGGTTCAGTTGTTTCAACGAACACCTTATACAGACTTTCACTTGCTGTATTATTGGGCAGGGGCTTACAAAACAGTATGTTTTCATGAATAGAATTATCGCAATCATACTGGATGTAGCAAAAAAAAATTGAGCACAGTTGACCACATCTGTTGACTCATCCAATTGAATTGCAAAAAAAGTTCTTTCTTTTATTTGCTTTTTTAGCTGACTCTGAACATCACCAATCATGTCAGATATCCGTCTTGCTATAGTATCATTTGATAGCAGGATTTTTTTAGCTTTTTAGCATCTTGAGGGCTGATTATATTTTAAACCATATCAATTGCTACGGGAAGAATTAATTCCTCTGCTATTGTGTGGGGATTCCATTTTTTAAGCAATCTTGAGCGCTACCTGGTATGAAGCTTTAAGAGCATTTTTACTAACATTAGAAAGATCTGTAATTTACCTGCTGACTTTGAAGGGATAACAGTTTTCTTTGGAAAAATTCCACTGGTTTGTCTTTCAAAGCTAAATGTTCAGTTTCAAGATAGCGTTTCATTTTTTAAGGCTTCATGCTTTCGGTTGACAACATTTCACTACATACAACACATTGAGGTTTGTTTGGTTGTTCAGTAAAACCGAATTGCAAGTACAACTGGTCATATTTGTGGCACTTTGTTTTTGCATACTCACTTGCGCCACTACTTGAGAAGGCTCTTTTCAAATACTTATCCATTGTTATTTTGTTTCTAATGGTATTCGCTCACAATACTACTCACAAGAATGACTCAAGAAACCAGACTGTCGACTGCTGTCCCAGAGAGTGTGCGCACAGACAGCTGATAATGTGCAGGCGCGTTGATGTCATGAGTCATCTTTGTTTGTTTCTTTTTCATACTGCGTACAATGATAGAACTTGAAGGACCGCAAGGTCAATAACTGGCATAAAACTACTGCAAGGTTATAAAATCATTAAGGTCTCCTACTGTCTCTTATTATAAAATAATTCAAGAGAAAAAATTCATGTTTATTTTACTAGTTATTTGTGTTTCTAAGGATAAAACTTAACCATTTGTGTAGTATTTTGTTATTGTTTTAGGATTTAGACAGAGTTAAAACTTTGGGGGGTCGCCAAAATACTTAGTCTAAAAAGGGAGTTGCAATGTCTAAAATTTTGGGAACCCCTCGTTTATGTAATTCTTCAAAACAAAAGCCAACGTTGTGAAGTAAACAATATCAAATGGTTAATTCCATCACCAAAAATACTTAAAAAAACTAATTTAAGAAACAATTCAAGTACTTTTACTGTGCTTTAATTTTAGTTATTAATGCACCACACGGTTTATATACTAACAAAAATGTTTAGACATGCCCATTGTCTAGATAGAAAAGAGAAGGAGTTGAACCTAAACCACACTATAAAATTGTTACAGTTCATGATATTTACCAATATAGAAATATAGTCAACATTAGTGATTAAGTTTTAAAGGTCTAAGTTAGAAACTCAACCTGTATCAAGTTTGTAATTTGATACCTTGGCTATTGCTTAAAACTCACCTCCACATTTTAATTGGGATAAAAATGAAAAAGATTAATCTTGAAGCAACCTCACTGTTCTTACTTTTATGAAAAACTCCATGATGAGCAACTTCGGTGTTTAAAAAAAATATAAATTATTTAACTGATTACTATTAATTTTATCTGGCTGATTCTAAGTCATTTATCATAGTTACATTACAGATATGTTTTGAAACCACATTTATTATTTTGATAATTTATAGCTGGTCTAAAAACAATAATCTACTAATATTTAAATATATGTAGTATATCTACTAATTTAAATATATGACACAAAAGATAAACTCCACTGAAATATAAGTACTTGTTATACTTTCCTCATTCTCAGGAGAGGTCCTTATGTATTTTAGTGGAATTAAAATTGCTCTGGTAAAATTGTTTTCCTAAACCTTGTTAGAATAATAACAATAAAGCTTGGTGGGTACTCACCCCTTTTCTGTGCAATGTATATGCGGTCAATATCCCAAGGAATCTATCCTGGAGTTCATTTATGCTGATGATATTACATTAGCTTATCAATATACTAACTAACAACAGTCAGATCTGACATTCATAAAACTGGTGGTTTGAACTTTCCTCGGAAGGAATGTGTTCTACTGAACAAATTTTAAACTGACTCTGGAACACTTAGTGAAGACTGCACACTGTGATGTTTATCAAGAATTATTTTTCAACTAGCTCATTCACTATAAATTAAATTACAATAGGTCATTGTAATCAGTCTTCTAAAAATCCTTAAAGTTTTAGAGAAATATTAAAAAAAATATTTTCCAACCCTCTAACTGTCATGCATCTCCTAATAACTACTCACGATACAAACAAATTTGGATAAAATTGTCTATATTGCTTTATATTTAAGTTCAATAAAGAGCAAACAAAAAGTCAAGCAAGTCACTGAAGTGTAAACTCAGAGAGTAACTGTCATAAAATACTTACTCAGTTGAGCCAAAACTTGTGCCAGACAAGCGATTAATGTCTGCAGCAATAGTAGCTGAGCTGAACTGGCGACGCAATGTGACAGGTTCCAGTTTTATATCACATGACTGCAACATTACATTTATACAGTTGATATTGTCTTATATGAACATTACTCAATAAACCAAACTATGTTAGCAAACAAAGTTTAATGAGGTAAAGAAATTGAATTAATGAACTTAATACTATATAAAAAGACAAATTCATATTTTAAAAACCATTTAGAATCAGGAAAGCTGCAAAAAATTGGTAAAAAGTTATTCTATTAAAATATATAATAGTAGAGATAAGGCATCAGCAAACTTACTTGAAAAGACAAGTCCACTTACACAATATATACACAATACATAATACAAACGTTCAGTGCCACTGACACCTTCTTCAATTTATATACAGCCCTATTCTGTGTGTACAATGGCTTTTGTGGATGATATCACGCTACTGGCAGAAGACGATAGTAGTCTCAAAAAATTAATAGAGGAGTTGATCTCAGAAAGAAAATAAATGAGACTGGAAGTATATGAAGAAAAGACAAAGTATCTAAAAGTTTTAAGAAGAGATAATAGACTATTTAAATGAAGGACCATATCAATTTGAAAGTAGTGATAAATTCAAGTATCTACTTTCAATTTTAGTTTAGTTTACTGAGGGGGAAGGAAAGCTCTGAGGCCGTTCCTAGATTGCACTTCAACCTTAGGTTTATTGTGCTCCCCTGTTGCCTCCTAGAATGGTGTACCTATTCCAAGCGGCTTAGCCAGGTCTAAAATCTTTTTCCCCAGACAAGCTACCATTCTTTCTTCTGAGAGCTCATCTCCGAATATTCTCTTTTTCCTGAGCTCCAGAGCTTTGCACTCATTTAATAGATGTTTGGCAGACTCAAGAACCTCACCACAAAGCCGGCAACTTGTGTTTTCTCTGTAGATACCAATCTTTACCAGATGTTTCCTGAAGTGGCCGTGTCCAGTAAAATACACAATCACAAACCTGATGTCATTACGATTCATGGTGGTGAGTGATTTGGTCAGCATATTTGGTTTGATCCCCTCACCAGAGATTTTTTAATCCTTTAAATTTTACATGAAGATGACATTTTCTATTCTAAAATTCTACTTCTTTATCTGGAATTTTATAGCATATGAAGAAATTGAAATAGAATCAAAACTTAAATCGTTGCAGATGCTATTGGGCTTTACAGAACATCCAGACAGCAATATTTTGTAAGAAAGACCTAAGAAATAGTCTATAAAACAATTACTACGCCAGTAAACCATATGGACTATCAGTAAAAAGAAAGTGAAGAAACTAATTGCCATAGAAATTACAATACTAAGGAACTGACAGAACTCTTTACAAAAGCAGACAAAGTGGGGGAGTTGAAGGCCATACACTTAGGTGGGCTGGTCATGCTAGTAGGAGAGTATAAATTCCCTGTTGAAAATAGTAAAACCAGCAGGGAGACGAAGATTAAGATGGACAGACCAGATGCTAATGGCCATGAGTATGTTAGGAGTTGATGAGGACATCATGCAAGACCGGCAGAGGTGAAGACAAGTTTACCATTTAAAAATGGCAGCTATTTTTAGTTTTCAAAGCTTAATATCTTAAAAAATTAAATTTTGTAAAAAACTACAACACAAACTAAAATCGTGAAATTAGATTTCCTAAAAGATGGTATAAAGATTGTTAAGATTGTATTATTAATAACTGATAAGTAATTTTTGTAATACAGTAGCCTACATGCTAGTTGGATAAAATTGCCACATGAGCATGTACTATATTATTAAAATTACAACTTGTCAGTTATTTTTTGTGTATCCTATATTTTTTCAAAATTTATATTTTTTAAGATATTATGCTTTGAAAACTAAAAATAGCCACCATTTTTAAATGGCACAAAGTAGGAACTTGATACTCTATACTAAATTAGGTCTTATTATTTCTGATACATCTACCAGGTTTGATAGAATATCTTGAGGAGTTATTAAGATATGATAAATTATGTAAAACATACATTCAGACAGACAGACTGTTATTTAGTTTTCGTGTAAATAACCATATCCTGAAGTTTTGAAGAGGTTTTTTTTTGAAAACCCTGTATATATTTTAATCAAGAGCCATAAATATAATTTTACAATTTAAAGATTTGTTTATTTTTGAAGAATCCTAAAAATAGTAGTCTCTGCTTGATAAAAAAACTCAGAATTGCACACCTCTAATTTATATTTTTGTTTGTCAGAAATTGATTTAAACCATGCAGAGAAAATTAAATTCCTGTAACTCACCTTTTTGCCATATTTAGTTTCAACATGAGAACGCATGTCATTAAAACATGACTCTAGGCGCTGCTGTAGAGGTCCCAAGGATGGAGGAGCTCTCTCTCCATGAAGACGGATACCCACCTCAAGCAAGGGAATCTGCAGAGCTATTAGGTCCTGAAGCCTCTGTACTAATGCTGCATCTTCTGGGTGGCGCTTCAAGTAGCCATCAGTAAAGAATGCCTGTGATTACAAAACAAATGTTTCTACACTAATCATAACTTTGACTCTGTGACGTCAACAATGACATGATTATCAACCTTTCAGATTAACTTAAAAAAGCACGCAAAACAACAGTTTATGCTATATTTGCAATCTATGCCAAGATGAACATACATATAACCTCTTACTTCATGTGTATAATTTTACTAACGTTACTTGAGTAAGGAAATATCAAAGTTTCATCTTCTAATGAATATATAATTACAACCTCAATCAATCTAAAAACCACCCTAGTAGCTTCAAATTTTGGTTTAACTTCAGCATCAGTAATTACAACACGAGTCTACTTGCAGATTACGGAATTTGTCCCTTCAACCCAAAATATTGATGGTGGAGGTTGGTTTGTTGCAGCGCTGAGGAACTGGTTATCAACAAATGCGTGGGGTTGTGCTGTCAATGTTGGGCTGAGTGTATGATGTATGTTTGATGTAGTTAAAATTTGGATTTAAAGTTATGAGCTACCAATAAAAAATTAAAAAATGTGAGCTTTGAATGTTTAATTGAAAAAAGGCTATGGTATTGTTTGCTAATACAGCTTCTGATGACTACAAAAACATCTAAATGAATAGAATCTGTGGCGACTCAGTGGTTAGGGCTTTGGACTACGAAATCCAAATTCTAAGGTTAAATGGAATCTACTTTTACTTACTGAGCTGAAGGTTGGTATTTTATTCGTTGAATAAAGTTCATATACAGGCCTGCGGCTCATGAGAACTAGCAAGAGGTTTTTAATTAAATAAAAGTAAGTAGACAGAAATTTATGACTTCTCTGTGTTTTCACACACATAATTTATGCATTTTTATCACTGCTATCTAAAATGAAACCAAATCAATTTACTTATATCAGTCTTGAATACTGTAAAGAACTTTAAATCAGTGTCAGCATGGCTATCACCACCATTACAAAATAAAAAACGAGATTCTTCACAGTTAAAAGGTTTTTAAAAGGTGGAAAATTCTTGTAGCTTGTTGCAGATGTCTGTGAAGGAGGATAAACGTGGTCTTGCAACAGGTAGTTGAGCATCACTGTAGGCAGTATGAAATCTTGATTACATTACAGAACTGGTGTAAAAATGGCTAAAGGAAACTGGAATTTATTCTTTGGGACACTTCAGCCCACCACTTCTACTTACTTAGGGGCAGTTTACCTGAAGAAAGCATCAGTGACACTAAAAAGGTGTGATACATGTCACATCTGTATTTGTTTTATTGTGTATGGTATTAGTAGCTTTATCTTCACAGGTAAGTTTGCTGATGCCCATCTCTCTCTCTCTTACTAGTTTAACTGTATTCGAAATGACTAACTGCACAGAATTCATTTGTATGACGGTTTGGGATTTTCCAATAGAGACACAGGGAGCATTAACCACGTAAACCTTGTGAATGTCTTGAGCATAATTTTATGGCATTAATGCAAGAAAAGTCAACAGAGGTAAATGATGAGCTAGGATAACCAACATACTAAATTCAACAAACATACGTAGTTCAAACTCCACGTAAAACTGTAGTTCCCATAGTTGTCTTTGTTAATTGGCTATTAATAAATGGCCATTTCTAAGAAACAGTCCTACTCAGTTAGTAACTAGACTACACAGGTCATCCACACTCATGTGACCAGGTGTAGAATGGGTGTATGATGGTTAGACAAGTTGAGTAGTACTAATCCACCCGCCCATACACGGACAGTGGAATTGAATATGTACATAATACAAGGTAAAATGGACCCACCCAAGCTGTGCGTGTATGGGTGGGTGGGTCAATACCACTAAACGTGTATCGATGGGACAATTCTAATTTACATATAAGAGTGGGTCAATACCGCAGTATGTGGTTGGGTGGGTGGTACATAATGACTTGTTTTCATATTCGCCTTAAAATAAGCACAAAGTTGTAATAGCGTCTCATATGTAAGAAGTTATGATGATGTTAGATATCTCAACCATTTGGAATGTTTATAATGGTTTTCAGTAAAAAATTATTCAATTCTAAGGAAACATTAAATTATAGTTTTTAACCTTGAAAACATATTAAAGAATAAAGTATCTTACTTTTTCATAATTGTTGATACCTCCCATGACTGCAGCATCAACGATACCATTCAATTTCAGACTAAGAGGGTTGATTGGCAGTGTGGGATCATGACGATGAGCAACAATCAACTGACGTAATTCCCTATGAGAAAAATCAAGGTATTATAAGATGAAAAAGTAGTTAGTCTGCCATTATTGCATGATTATACTTGTTTGTATTGCTTTATTTCATTCACACCTATACCTGTAATTTGATATCTGAGACACAAATAAATCAAAAACAGATGAAAAAGTAATATTGGTTTGGATTAATAAATAAAGCCTTATTTATTTATTATTATTTTAACAGCATCCGACAATGTAAATTGAATTTACAAATAAACACACATTACAATATATTTGTATAGAACAAAGAACAATGCAACATGGCTGGGAACAAA
Source organism: Stictocephala bisonia (assembly GCA_035578905.1). Lineage (NCBI taxonomy): Eukaryota > Metazoa > Arthropoda > Insecta > Hemiptera > Membracidae > Stictocephala > Stictocephala bisonia. The sequence goes on from JAQJVL010000050.1 coordinate 854,387, forward strand.
ATTATAAACGCACGATCAATCAACAACAATGATCACAAAAACATTATAGCTATGCTTAGGTAATAGCTATACTATACAACAAAACATATTAAAAGTTAGTTATATCATTAAAATATTATACTATATAGTTGTAATTATATCACTGTATAAATTCTGAAGCTATTTCAATTTTGTTTCCAATCTTGAAGTAAGTATTGCAATAAATTTAATTGACGCTGATGAACAGTCATTTAGTAAAAAATAATCTCAGGCATCCAACAGGACTGTTGGCCTGTAAACTTTTACCCCAGTATTTTACGTAGTATTTTGAGCAAGGATTTTTTCTTATTTCATCCAACGTAATGAGGGACTGCTCACATTATTTCCTGTTTACAACTTGGTTCTCACACAGTAATTTTTGTCTAGTTTGTTATCACGTTAAAAGAAATTTATAGTTGAAGTATTTAAAATGAGTTTTAATGTTTGGTTTTAAAAATTAAAACCAAACATTAAATTATTAAATTAAATTAAATAATCTTCAAAATTAAAAGAACCAACAATTAGTTTATTATAAAGGTTTAATTCTTATCTTCTTCATTTAAAAATCCATTTCCCGTATTAAGCATAACATTTTCTTCAAAGTATGAAAATATAGTTTGATTACAAAAACTGAAAATGATCTGTTTATAAAACAAAATTATTGTAGTGTACCATATATTTTACATTGGATCTGTGTTGTATTACTATCTAATCGGGGAAGAAAAACCTCAAAACACATTTAACAGATGAAATAATGTCTCTAATATAAAATTATACTATAAAACAAAATTCAATACAAAGTATGAGAGTTACAACCTCCAATTCCTACAGTTTTTGCTCTTTAAATTCTTGTTACTACAGTAGCTGCAAAAGAGTTAGAACCAAGTTATTCAGCCTTACAATTTCAGATATAAAATGTCACAAAAACATAACCTTGAATTTTATAATAAAAACCAATTTTATAAATTGTGGTCTGACAATTTTTATATAAAAAATTATCAGACTACATAAAATTAGAACAAAATATTAAAACAAAAAATAAATAAATGAAAATAAAATGTATCAAAAAACTTGACAGAATTGGCACTTAATTCAATAGAGAAGAAGGTTTTCAATAAAATATTCAATAGTCTATTGTAATTTATCACACTATAAAAATCAGTTGTAAACATGTACACTCATGACTAATTGTTCCATAATATTATTAATACTTTAAATTTTTATGTACAAATATATTTATTTAAAAATAATTATCTATCCACTTTGGTGCTTAAAAATACGTTATGTTTTTACGAATATTTGTGGCATAGTATTGTTAGGGCTAGACAAAGTAATCAATGAACTTGTATCAAACACTATTACCATGTGTATACAAACTTCATTAATAAAAGATATTCTTATCTTATAAGTGGAGAATACATACAACATACTCAACTGGAATCCTCGATAGCAAAAAATTCCTCCTCACAAGGCAAAAATAAGTTTCCTCAGGAATTCCTGAAATTTCAGAACCCACCCATCGATAACATGTGTATAATATAATGAATCCAAATAACGGAATCCTTAAACAATCTGTATTGACTGGAATGATACTCTTGGTTAGCCAATTTTGGAATGTTTTCCTTAAATAGTAAATAATATTTTGCATTTTTAAGTTTACACAAGTTAGTTTTAAACAAAATCTAATGACAAATACTTTATTTGCTAGAACATTTTTCAAAATAAGCAATTGTGATTGATACAAAACATTTATGGCAACATTTCCTGAAGTTTTCATTTAAATACTACTCACTGTAATTAATCTGCCAATTGTCATTCAGCTTGCCTATATATTCTACCATACTACAGGATTTTTGTGTGATAAAAAGAGGGATTTTATTGACTTTGTTTTTTATGCTTTTAGTTCTATAAAAACTGTTAGTATAAAGTTTACTAACTTGTTGGTAGTCTCCATAGTCTCTATGGCATTGCGCAAAGGCGAAATCTGGAAGGTGTCTGCTGATGTAACTGGGAACCAACGCAAAATACCAGGTAAAGGATATGAAGTTACTAGAACTGTTCGCTCTATCCACAAAGATGCAAACTCATTCTCCTCACAACCCTCACCCTCTTCTGAGCGGTGAAATGGCCTTGAGAAACGAAACTTTTGAACATCATTTACTCTGAAAGGAATGAAATTAGATTACAACAATTTAAAAACGAGGTTTTTATTGTCATTTGTTTTATAGCTAACACTTCAAATATTTTCTTTTGTGGTATGGGCATGGTAAAACAACTGAAAACACCCCTTGCTAATAAACAACTGAACATTTCCACAAAATTGAATGTATAAAGTATTACCAGATCCCAAAAGAGGTTCAACATACTGTTGGCCTGTTTACTGAACAAACATTATCAACACTTTAAGTAAATTAGTAACACACAACTCCAGTATATAGATTCTGACAAAATTATCAAAACCATTAAAATTTGAGGAGCAAGAATGGTCACATCTCTAACAGATGGGAAGGCAGCCAAACCTGACAACGTCCTCCCAAAACTTGAGGAGGAAGAATGGTCACATCTCTAACAGATGGGAAGGCAGCCAAACCTGACAACGTCCTCCCAAAACTTGAGGAGCAAGAATGGTCACATCTCTAACAGATGGGAAGGCAGCCAAACCTGACAACGTCCTCCCAAAACTCCTTAAATATAATAGCAAACTAAGCTGCCCATTGGCTTTTTACAGTTCTAACAAAATGTTAGAAATTAGTGATTGCATTCAGCTTACAAAAGATCTAATGTAACTAATACAACAATACCGGCAGACACGAAGGTCAGGTAAAAGGGAGGGGGATGATGGCGCAAGCCCCATAAAGTTTTAAATGTAACGGTTTGAAGAAGCAGAGCTGAGTCAGACTCTGACGTAGATTGATCGTCCATACCGTGATCGGAAAATAAATACACTTTTCATTAGTGCCAAGCCTAAATCAGATTCATTCATTATTATAAAACTAAGTGCGAAAACTCTAATAGAGTTAATTCACACCTTATATAACGATTTGTATTTGAAGCATACTCAAGTAATTTACAAACGTATGTAGGCTTGATTGCAGTTGTTTAGCAACACGTTATAAAATTCAATTTGCTGAAAATCAAAATTAAATTGAGCCGATCTCACAATTCATTGCTATCTCTCAGTCTGTAAATATATGTTTACGAGGGCGGTTCAATAGGTCCTTAGAAAATACAAGATAAGTCACAAAAAGTATCAATATTGTTTTATTTTTATTTACTATCATCTGTTGCTTGACAACTGTGAAAGTTTCAGTTGATTTCATCAGCTGATTTCATTGTTGTCGTTGATTGAATCAGGAAAGGTTTGTTTATTTAGAATGATGGACACAAGTGAGTTTCGTGCTGTGATTAAACACTTTCATTTGAAAGGCTTAACACCGAAGGAAATCAAAGTTGAGTTGGATGCTGTTCATGGTACATCTGCTCCTGTGTTGGCAACTGTTTATAACTGGGTAAACGAGTTTAAACGTGGCCGTACATCCACAAAAGATGAACATCGTTCAGGGCGCCCAGTGGAAGTGACAACCCCAGAAATGGTTGACAAAATCCACGATATGGTTTTGAGTGATCGGCGAATCAAAGTGCGTGAAATAGTTGAAGCTACAGGCATATCACAAGGCACAGTGTTCACAATTTTGCATGAAAAATTAAATGTGAAAAAACTCTCTGCAAGATGGGTGCCGCGCTTGCTCACAGAGGAGAATAAACGCATTCGTGTGGTTGATTCTAAGGCTGTCTTGACAGTATTACGTCGCAATTATGGTGAGTTTCTGCGTCGATACATAACTGTAGATGAAACATGGATCCACCACTACACTCCAGAGTCAAAGGAACAGTCGAAACAGTGGGTTTTTGATGACGAACGGGCTCCAAAGAAGGCAAAGACAGTGAAATCCGCCGGCAAAGTTATGGCCACAGTTTTTTGGGATGCACAAGGAGTAATCTGCATTGATTACTTGGAAAAGGGAAAAACGATAACTGGAGAATATTATGCATCGTTATTGGACCGACTAAATGAAGAAATCAAGACAAAACGTCCGCACTTGAAAAAGAAAAAAGTTCTTCTGCATCAAGACAATGCACGTGTACACACCTGCGCAGTTGCCATGGCAAAAATAATGGAATTAAAGTATGAGTTGTTACCACATCCACCTTATTCACCAGATTTAGCCCCCAGTGACTTTTTCTTATTTCCAAACCTGAAAAAATGGCTCGGTGGACAAAGTTTTATGTCAAACGAAGAAGTGATTGCCCAAACGGATGCCTATTTTGAGGAATTGCCAAAATCCTACTTTTTAAATGGCTTATCCATGTTAGAGAAACGCCTAATGAAGTGTATAGAGCTAAAAGGAGATTATGTTGAAAAATAAACAATAGTTTACCCGAAAAAATGTCTTTTTCTATCTTATTCTAAGGACTTATTGAACCGCCCTCGTAGTGTTCACTGTATGTGTATGTAAGCACCTGTTTGTCTTATTGTATTGTATATATATATATTATTTGTTCGTCATTCTGATCAATATTCATGTAGATTGCTTGAGTAGTCACGTTGTGACAAGACATTTCATATCTTGGTTGTAAGATCTTGTATCATTTATTCAAAATTTACTAGCTTTAAATATACTTAAACTTGACTTTACTGGAAAACACTCAATGTAATATTGCAATAAAACTTAACAAAAATGTATTTAATGGTTTAAATTGATGTCATAAGATCTATAATGCGTTATTGAGGAGAATACAATTGTAAACTGGAAATTAACCTCTTAGTTTCCCCTATGTAGACTGATTCCACAAGGATTAACCCTTTATAGAATGCTGGTTGATATTTCAACCACCTCCAATATCTCTCTGTGCACAGCCAAGTTTCGTGTCACTTGCCGTCAACGCTTTCTGGTTGAAATATCAACCACCTCAAATATGCTCTGTATGCACAAAGCTATATTTATTAAATACCTAATGTTTAAGTATCGATTCTTTATGTATACACTTAGTGAAAGATCAGAAAAATGTTTAAAAAAATATTACATGTCTGCATGTGTTTGGAGAGGGTGGTCGATATTTCGACCAGAATGTGTTAGAGCAAGTGCCAATGTAGCTAAAATTAATGGTCAAAATATCAACCACTTAGAAAAGGGATTAATAAGTTGGTCTAATTTGTTTACAAAATGTATTTTGACGATAAAACTTTATTATTAGATTTCCAAACATCGTACATTTTATAATGATTAAATAATAAACCCTCGAAATCTCATTCTCATTAGAAAATCTAGGAAAATGTGAAACTAAAATAAAAATATATACACCTTGAAGTTCATGATAAAAGTTTACAGTTAATAAGTTGGTCTAATTTGTTTACAAAATGTATTTTGACAATAACATTTTATTATTAGATTTCCAAACATTTTATAATGATTAAATAATAAACCCTCGAAATATCATTCTCATTAGAAAATCTAGGAAAATGTATAACTAAAATAAAAATATATACACCTTGAAGTTCATGATAAAAGTTTACAGTTAAGGTAAATACTAAACTAAATTAAAAGATTTCCAAAACAGTATAGCTGACCTAAATAACATCAAAACAAGAAATAAAAAATAATCTATGTTTTGTGGAAGGGTGCAAAACAATTAATGCAGAGAGCAATTTTGCACTTCTCGCACTCAATGCTACAGCGCTTAGGCTTCTCTTTTGTGCTACACCTTGCACAACGCCTACTGCTAGTAATTATTGGAAGATGTTGTCCTACTTCACTTTGATTTATTTCATTTACTGTCTTGCCGTGAATCTTTTTTCCTTTTGTACAGCCTGATTTCCTTGATTTACGACTGGAAAAGCCGTTTATTTAAGGAATTTATCATGCTCACTACTTCGAATACAGTCGAACTCGTCTCCTCTGTAGCCATCCGCTCTTCTTTTTTTAGGTGGATCCATGCAAAAATAAAACATAAGTTAAAGACTAAACATAATAATAATATAAAGTAATGTAAATATTTTTATTTAGGCAGACTGTAGTGGTGTATAATGCAACATTATAATAAACATTTAGTTGCCTAATAATGTATATTTCAACAAATTCATTGTAACATAAAAATAAAAATATTTTGTTCTCGTACTACTATGAATTGAAACACATTTAACATCAATAACTTGCGAGCGCAAATAGTTGGATAGTTATAAATATTACAGATTGAAAGCCAAGAGTATTACGATAATTTTGGTATATAATTTAGTAAAACATGTCATACTAACCTTATTTAATAATTGTCTAAACAGAACATGTTTTTGAATATGAGATATAAATACCAGAAATAATATTTTTCCACCAGAAAACCATTTACAGAACACTTTATTTAAAGACATGTCTATGTTCAGTTATTAACATAAAATAATATATAATAATTAAAATTTCATATATTCTTACCTTGAAAGAATGAGAAGTCTTCAAATTCAAACTTGCAGCATGTGCTTCTCAATGTCAGATCACTAAACGCATACTGGTTTGTGTATCAACCACCAGTTCACATAATCACCACTAGTCGACAGCACAAAGCAGCCAGACCAACAAAATGCAAAGTCACGTGTTGCCTAGGTGTAGCTGGATTGGCTGATAACCTTAAGATATATTTTCGCTCACCTAGTCATTCAAAAATAAACTTTATGTACACTGGTTGAAATATCGACCAGCATGCACTGGTGACATTGTCATGAAAAATCTTATGTGCACAGAGAGTATCATATGGGTGGTTGATATATCAACCAGTATGCGTTACCTATAACTGTCCAAAATTTGGCTGATCTATAAAGGGTTAAGGAACATATAAGACATACTAAGAATGAAGATACGGAAAAGTCTGCAGTTGCTGAACATAGCACAAAAGTATTCATGGAATTTTATTTGACAAAACTAAAGTCCTTGCCAACATCCCACATTACTACCCGAGAATCGTAAGGGAAGCCATAGAAATACATAAAAGAAATACTTTTAATAAGGATGATAGTATACGGCTGCCAAAGACATGGGAACCCATTTTAAGTAAATTGAAATAAAATGGAAGAGTCAGCCATATTGATTTTTCGGCCAATGACCGTAGGTCACGTGGGTCGTGCCTCCGCCCCCCTCTCTAGCATACCTGCCAACCAGTCCCCACCCCACCACCTGTTATAAAAGCTGGAAGGTCACTCCCCGATTTCAGTCTCAGAGAAACCACTGACGATGCCACATCACAGTATGGGCGAAACGTCTGGTCATCTTGTAAATATTGTAGATAGTACCTTGACGTGGTTGTCACCGGAAACTCTAGATTCTAGTTACATTTATGCTGGTGTCTTTTGGCCAATACGTGTGCTAAAGATTTAGCTTTGTGATAGGAGATTACTTTATTATTTCTATTTATTGATGACATGACTCTTGAATTTTCTTATGTTCAACATATATATTACTACTTTTTTATAATTAATAAATGGTAACTGACAACAAACAATACGCTATATGTAGTTTCTTAAACAGCATATAACATGTTGCTAGAAATACTATACAAGTGAACATTACACAAGACAAATTTTTTTGCAACATAATTACAAAATGTACAAATATTATGGTGATAAATTTTGGTAAAACACATTTACCTTGTATTCATTAATTTATGTTGTATAATATATATTTGTATATATACAAGGCGGAAAAAAATATGGAAACTCTTTCACAACTTTTGTATGACTTCACTTGTAAAAGTGAAATCTTGACATGATCATTTTGACGTAATTAGTGACATTTCATCTTTTCAGAGGGACGGCCCATGAGGAGTTGAACGATAATCTTCAACGTAAGCCTAGTTGAGTATGGTATCAAATGAAAGGTTTATCCTTTCCAGAGTAGCGGTCATTTTAATTTCAAAGTAAATAATTTTATCAATATTATTTCTTTGCTACTTAATGGTTTTAAGTAAATTATTCTGATCATAAATTATACTTTATGGAACACAATTATTAAAAAAAATTAAACTATCAAATTATCTATGGAAAAAAATAACGTTGTTGTGAAAGAATTTCCATATTTCACCCACCCCCCTGTATATATATATGTGCACATTATTAAAAGATAGATCATTTTTTTAACACCTTAAGGTCGTTTTTGGTGGTTTTTTTCCAGATATAATAGCTGAAGCAAAAAAAGAGACGTCTCAGTTGGATTATGTCCTAAGAAGAGGGGAAGAAACTATCACTAAAAAGATACTAAGGAATAGCCCAGAAGGGAGAAGGACACCAGGTAGACCAAAACTAAGATGGAAAGACCAGATGCAATGGGACTTGAGGAAGCTGGGAAGCAATGTGTGGATGAGGCTAAGTACCACATGGGGTACAGATGGCCACTGCAGTAAGTAAGTAAGTAAGGTTGTTTTTACCTCGTTTCCCTCCTACCAAAGATGGTACTCAGCCTTGTTATAACAATGTCTCGAGAAATTCTCACTATTCTGTAATCTGGCAAGGTCCTGTCCCATATATATTATGCTGGATTATTAAGAGTCTACTGTATTTTGTTTTGGCTTATATAATCAGCTTATGACAATTTTTGAACTAGACATTTTCATCAACCCAGATTTAGGCACAATGAAATACCCAATATGCTGTAAGGTACAGGTATTCAACTAGTTTAAAATAAATTGTTAGAAACAAGTAAACTAATAATATTTACCTACTGGTTAGTAAAAAAACAACAGCCCTGTTATTTATACTGAAAACTCATTACTAATTAACCGTTATTTATGCTATTAAAATAACATTACTCTAGCTGTATTGCAGTAAAACTCGTAATTTGTAAAGAGCACCTGAATGTGGAAAGAACTACTTACTGGTGGTATCTAAGTACTTGATCACAGATTGGTTTGCCAGAAAGGCGCTTCTTACGGTCATCCATCACGGGTTCTACATGATTTATCTGAACAACTAAAACAAATAAATAATATGATTAATTTTATAGTTTATGATTATAGGAAAGAGAGCTAACAAAAGTTGTATTGTATAAAATAAAGCAGGTATCAAACTGCAGCTGTTTTGCTTCTCCAATCTGAATCCTTGTGTTGTACTACTCTGTTTAATAGCTCAATAAAAACAGTGATTTCTGTAGGATATTATATGTGTGAGACAACATTTATGATAACTTACTGAAAAGAGCAAACCCTTTGCACGAGACAAATGTCTACAGACGCATCCTTTGTATTTGAACATAGTGCGGCAAATGGCTACAGACATCATTGGCTATTTTGTTACCTAGTAATAGATATTGTATTAAAATTAATTTATAAGTGACGTGTAAAATACCATTTCTAAGGTATATGAAAATATATGAGATTTGTTAAAATGTTATTAAAAAAATTATTTCTCTATCAGAAACAAAACCAAGTTACATCTGTGATATTATGTGAGCTTTATGTGATTATTTTTATTATTAGCTGAACTATGACCGCAGGATATCTTGATCACAGCGGTTCTTGTCTATTTTAATTAAAGTTTCAAATAATATAATTTACTAGAGGGTACTTTTGTCGTGCTGGTGGGATATTGTTGCTTTACATATTTCAAACTGTTCCGTAGCTGTAGTTTTACATCCTTTATTGCATATATGTAATGGTTTGGTTCGAGATTGGATTAATTATGGTTGTCGTTGACAAGATGTTTGGCAAAGTGTGATTTAACACATTTGTCAATGTGATTCAGTAAAAACAACACCAACAATTATTAAATTAACAGCCAGTCAGGTTCAAGTTGTTTAAAAATACAAACACTTGAAACTGAAAGTTTTGAAAACAGCACGGAACATTAAATTTAATAATGAATGCATTAAAAATCAAACAATTCCTAATTATATCAGAGTTAAAATTAACAGTAACTCATTTACTGCCAAAAAGGCTAAATCTGCCCCTGAGACTTCAGTAAAAACAACATCATAAATGAAAACTGATAGCAATACTCTTGACACCTATATTTTCTTAAAATACCATGTCAGTATTGATTCGATTATTGATACTAAGTATTGAATTGGGAGCAGTATCACAACCTAGTGGCGGAACTCCACAGTAATTGCTATCTCTCACCCGCTGACCTTACTCCGTCATACTTGACTTCCTCTCTCATGTATATCAATTCTCTTGCTCAACCTGCTGTACTGTATTTGTTTTTATTTTATATTGGGTGATGTTATGTTTATGATAGTTGTATTACTCTATGTAGGTTGCTTTTCTTATTTCGTATTGTACAACCTTTTTTCGCTCTCTCTATCAAAATGGCCATGTTTGGTTCAAGTTGTATTTAAGGCAGATGACAAAGTTTTTTTAATTATAAAATACTTATTTTTAAATGGAAACGATAAATGTTTATTGCATAAAATGAAGACTTTTATTAGTCCCACATGTGTCAGTTGGCGACGAGATGTGTGAAGTGGAAACCACGTATGAAGATATTTAATTTACTGGAAGGTAACATAGGCTAGAGCATGACTGATTCAAAGGGAAAAGATAGCAGGAACATGGAGGGAGGTTCTGTTTCTGTGACTCCTGGTCGAGTTTTAGGGAATATTGAACATTTCACACCAGGCTCTGAGCCTATTGAAAATTATTTAGATAGGTTAGAAGCGTTTTTTGCTGTAGTACAAGCTCTTCTGCCACTGCAGCAAAAAGGACAGCGGAAAGAGGATGGTTTCAAAATAGCATTCATTCATGAGTTGTACAAACTCAAACTACATCACAATAATACACTATTGCAACTACATCTACAAATAGGAAATAGCCTTCACCCATTACAATTTGATTGTTTTTTAAAAGACGTAGAAGAATGGCTCCATCCTCGTGCTATCCAGAAATCACACACTATTGACAAAAAACTAGAACGATTAATTGAAAGTCAACAGAATACCAAAGAAACACACACTTCTCATGTGTTTAACACCAGGACAGTTAATAAAACTGATATAGAATTCTCTCAGCATGAAATGAACCTTTTAAACAAAGGATTAAAGTACAATCGACCTCACCGTGATTGTACTCCAGTTCTAATAGATGCAGAGATGGCAGTAAGATGCTTGCCAAAACATCAACAAAATGAAGCACAGTTTTTAGTTCATGATAAAATTAAAAATCACCTAGACTCAAACAGTCATAACAAAAAGCCAATAAATGAAATAAAAATCGCCAATAAATTAAAGAAAAGACTGAAAGACAACAACTCTATACTTTTAAAAGCTAACAAGGGCAACCCACAATTATTATGGACAAAGAAATATACAATAACAAGGTCCTAGACTTTTTTGAGGAAAACAACATTTCAGAGATTCCCAATGAGCCCACAGACAAATACAACAAAGCAATTAGGAAAGCCATCAACAAATCAGTACTTTTAAGTAAAGAACAACCAACCAAGAACTGCAAAACAGCATAGTAAAACCTATAGCCCCAAAACTAAAAGGACTCTCAAAGCTCCACAAAGAAAATGAGCCAATCAGGTCCCTTGTAATCTTTATCAACGCACCATCTTACAATTTATCCAAAGTGCTACACACAATCCTTTCTGATGAAATTTTACTAGAAAACAACAAAAGTTTGAGGAATACAATAGACCTTCTGGACAAAATTAAGGATCTGAATATCCAAAGCGCACAGACAATGGTCTCAATCGACATACAGAATCTCTATATACAATCATACCTATTGAAGAGACAATCACCATAATCACCGACAACTTGAAACATCAAAAGAAGTTAAATATAAAAGATATAGGTAGATGAAATTACAGATCTTCTAAAACTTGTCTGAAAACAGAACTACTTTGAATTTGAAGGAAAGTTTTATACTCAGAAAGATGGATTAGGCATGGGCAACCCACTCTCAGGACTCATTGCTGACATCTTCCTCAACCACATCGAAAAGCATATATTGAATACAAACAACCGAACACTTAAAAAAATTAAAACATACCATAGATATATAGACGAAATTTTTGAAGTTATAGAAGAGAATAAGAGGCAAGCACAACTAGCATTAACTCAGCTCAATAATCTGCATAAAAATCTCAAATTTACACTCGAAACCGAAGAAAATGAAGCCATCAATTTCCTAGACATTACTATCAAGAAATCAAACAACCATTTAGAATTTGAAGTGTATCAAAAACCAACAGCAACAGATCACACAATTCATAAATCATCCAATCATCCATGGTCCCATAAGATTGCGGCATACAATTCCATGGTGCATAGATTACTGACGTATCCTTTAAATCAAGAAGTGTACATAAAAGAATATTTTACAATAAAACATATAGCTAGAGCTCAATGATCGACTCCATAATAAATAGACACAAACAAAACAAGAAGAAAGAAGGAGGTGAAAAATCTGAAAAAAGATATATAAGAATTCAATACTATGGGAAAATCAATAATAGCATTAATAGAATATTTAACAGAAACAATACTGTTCTTGCACATACCGTCAACAATACTCTCCAAAAATTGTTACAAAACAATCCAGCCACCTCATATAATTATGACAAATCCGGTATTTACAGAATCAAATGTATGAACGTCCCAAATTTTATATTAGCCAAACTGGGAGATCTTTCAAACAAAGATTTAAAGAGCATGTACCAAAAAATTCCCTACACCAAAAGTCCACTTACGCTGAACACTTAGTATCCGAATCCCATAGTTATACATCTATTGAAAATAATATGGACATTATTCAAGTCTTACCGAAAAGCCTTAAACTCGATGTAAAAAGAAGAATTAGCCATCTATAAAGCAAAAAAGACTGATCCAAACAATTTACTTAATGACCAGATATCTTTCCAATCTAACATTATATTTGATACATATATATATGTATATACAGAAACAAAGAAAAGATACATAGCTGAGAAAAAGGAAAAAAGAAAAATACAACAGGAAGATATCTAGACACCATTGGATTGCAGTAAGAAGAAGAATAAGACTCCAACATTTTAATTTAGTATTATATCATCTCTGATAGTGACAAGCGGCTAACCAACACAGTTTATTCTAACTTGTTAAATTTTTAACAAGTGTTAATTATTTTATGTATTTTTAGATTAGTAAGTTTTAACCATTTTAAAGTTTTATTATGAAAGACGCTATTGAACTATACAGTTTTATTCTATGTACATAGTCATAGTCATAGTCATAGTCAAACATCTTTATTCATATATCATGTACATTGGTGGTACAGTGAATAGTGTCTAAAAGTAAATAAAATATAAAAAAAAAACAACAACAACAAAAAACAACAATAAAACATCTAAACACAAGAAATTCCTCCTGTATACAGAAATGTTAGGGTTTTACATATGTTTCTGACATACACTGACCGTACTGATAAGACATTATTGCACTTTTTATGCCTTCATGATATTTTGTTGCAATATACACCTGAAGATGATCTAAAGATCGGAACATGTAGTGTATTAAATAAAAGTGATTGGACAAGGTAATATATTTTATTTCTCCATTATATATTATTTCCAATCCAGGGCCAATATGATTATTAGTTAATTTCAGTTTTGAAAGGCCACCCACTATGGTCCGGCTGAGTTAGAGGTACAAATTTAATTCCCGGACCCAGGGATCAAATGAAAGTGTAAGGGATTTTATCATGTCTCTCAAGCAGTTGGCAGTCAGCTGCAATTTTGGAACATTTTTAGATCAAGCCTTCAGGGATAGGCTAGTAGTGGGGCTGAAAGACAAAGTGATGATAAGACGTCTTCTGCTAGAAAAATCTCTATCGTTTGATGCTGCATGTAAACTGGTTCAGGAGATAGAAACAGTGCAACAACAAACTCAGAATATTGTGTACCACAGTGGTTCAAGGCAAATTCATGGGGTGTCTGCCAACAATCTGAGTCAAGCAAACCGGAACAGTAAAATTTCAACTCAGTTTCAAAAGAAAAATAGTAGTTTTAGACCTAGATCTAAAAGTAACATTAGTCGTAAGTCTAATAGTTTTAAGTTTTCACAAAAATGTTTCAAACGTAATAGGCAGCATTATTCTAATGAGATTTGTCCTGCTGCTACGTGGCTATGTTTCAAATGTTATAAAATAGGCCATATATCTAGTGTGTGCCGTAGTGTTAAAGTAAATATTGTTGAAGTTGAGTATAAAAATTTAAGTGAAAATGATGTACCTCTTGTACATAAAAATATCACCTCTTGTAAAGCCTAATTGTTGAAAATAAGGTTATTTATTTTGAAGTTGATAGCGGTGCTACTCTAACTTTTATGCCACATGTTATAACAAATAATAAGGTTAACGTACCTTTGTCGTCTTCAGCTACAAAATCCTATTTATAGGACTACTGGTTCAGAGCAAGAACTCCATGGTCACATCCATTGTACGTTGTCAAAAGAGTAACATTAAAAACATTATACAACCCACCTGCCCACCCTTAGAAGTTCAGTGGTATTAACCCACATGCCCACCCATAGAAGTTCAGTGGTGTCAACCCACTCGCCCACCCTTAGAAGTTCAGTGGTATCAATCCACCCGCCCACCCTTAGAAGTTCAGTGCTATTAACCCGCCGACCCACCCATAGAAGTTCAGTGGTAACAACCCGTCCGCCCACCCTTAGAAGTTCAGTGGTAACAACCCGCCCGCCCACCTTTAGAAGTTCAATAGTATCAACCCACTCGCCCACCCTTAGAAGTTCAGTGGTATCAACCCACCCGCCCATCCTTAGAAGTTCAGTGGTGTCAACTCACTCACCCACCCTTAGAAGTTCAGTGGTAACTTTTTAATGTGACTGTTTTGACAACGTACAATGGATGTGACCATGGAGTTTTTGCTCTGAAACCGGTAGTCCAATAAATAGGATTTTGTAGCTGAAGACGACAAAGGTACGTTAACCTTATTATTTGTTATATATATCAGCTCAGGAGGCTTTAATAATGAATAAACCACATATTATGTATTGCAAATTTTTGTGGCAAGTGCCTCTAAAACCATTTGATTGTAATTTGTCGGTGGCGAATCAGCAACCCTTAGGGACTAAGGGTATAATTCAAACTAATGTGAGTTACTAAGGTAAAACATATATACCTATGTCGGCCAAACAGGTAGAAACTTTGAAACTAGATTTAAAGAACACCTGCCTAAACCCAACCATAGCCAACAGAAATCAACTTTTGCTGAGCATCTAATTAAAAACAATCATAATGCCCATAGTTTCAGTGAAAATCTGGAAATAATACATAAATGCAAAAAAGCCAATTCCTTAACACATTAGAAGAACTGGAAATATACAAATCATACAAATACCATCCAAATGACACCCTTAACGAAAAATTAAACTACGGTTCCCATATATTATTCAATAGAATTATTGAGTTATCATCAGACAGGTCTTTAAACACAGGACAGCAAAGAATTGGGGAGGGGTAGTGATAACCGATAACATGCAAACCAGTCAGTTCGGTATCGCAACGCCGGCCGGCAACAAGTTTTAATACGTGTCAGTGTGCTAAATGTAAAGTATATAGATGTGTATAAGTGTTAGTGTGAATATGTGTTACAAGTCCACAGTTTTATTATTACATTTTAATTACATGCAATTGACAAACTTCAAGTCAGAAGTGAGATTGTGAAACTGACGCCTTGTTTGATTTGATAATGACCCAATGAGGTCGAAACTATAGTAATCAGCAATTACTAAACATCACTAGAATCGTTGACGGTATCGGGTAAGTAACCCTAGTTAAATTAGTTAAAACATATAACTTGCCATTGGTTGTTACTGAAAATAGCTTACAGAAAGCTCTCTTGGGTAGAGATTGGTTAAGTCCTAATTGGACAGATGTGTTACTTAGTGCTTACAGTGATAGTAAGGAAAGTCAAATGTTGAAAGATAATTTAGGCAATAAGTCTAATAAAAGTGATGTTTGGAGTCATGATCAAATAGGCCTATGTTGTAATAAAAAGTTAGCCTCAGATATTTTACATAGTTTAAGTAGGATGTTTCCTAACACATTTTCTGGTTCTAATAATGATCCTATTAAGGGTTTTCAAACTGATATTAGTCTTAAAGATGGTAGTTTACCCATATTTCATGAAGTGTACAGTGTGTCTTATGCCTTAAGGGAGGAAGTAATAAAAGAATTGAAATTTTTGGAGGAAACAAATGTTATTACAAAAGTTAAGTAAAGTCAGTGGGCTTCACCTATTTATTGTCTATGTGCCACGGAAATATGATAGAACAAGATTATGTGTAGATTTTAAGATAACCTTGAATAAATGTATCAATGTGGATTGCCATCCGTTACCATTGCCAGAAGTTATTTTTAATGAAATGGTTGACTCTTAAGTCTTTTGTCAAATTGATTTATCTAATGCTTATCTTCAGTTAGAAGTAAGTGAGCAAAGTAAAACATTGTTAACTGTAAATACAATTTGTGGTTTGCATCAATTTAATAGGTTATGTTTTGGCTTAAGTTCAGTTCCTACACTTCAATCTGTAATTGAAAGTGTTCTAAATGGTATACCAAAAGTAGGTGTATATTTATATATATATATATACATATATATAGATTATATAGAGCTAGGAGGTAGACATGAAAATTATTGTAGACAAACATTGTTTGAAGTTTTGTCAAGATTGAGTAGTTATAACATTAAAATTAATGTGGAAAAAGTAACTTTTTTGTATCATCACTTGACTATTTAGGTTTCACCCTAGATTCAGAGGGTTTAAGGCCTAGTGTTTCTAAAGTGGACGCCATTAGAAATGCTCCACGACCAGAAAATCTATCGCAAGTTAAGTCATACTTGGGTATGTTAAACTATTACCAAAAGTTCATTCCCATGTCAGGGGATTTGTTGGAACCAATGTATAATTTAACAAGAAAAAATGCTACTTGGGAATGGTCTTTAGAATGTGAGGAAGCATTCAGTAAAAGTCTATTTTATCTGAGAAATCTTTATTGGTACTTTTTAATTCAAAATTACCTATTACAGTGACTTGTGATAGTAGTTCTTATGGGTAGGTGCTGTATTAAGTCACGCCATAAATAAGGCAAAGTGTCCTGTGGCTTTTGTTTCTTCGACCTTGTCGAAGACTCAACAGAATTATAGTCATATTGACAGGGAAGCTTTGGCAGTAATGGTTGCTTTGAAAAAGTTTAATAAGTTTCTCTTGGGTCATTTCTTTAAATTGGTAACTGACAATCAAGCTAATCTGAAGACAATCAAGCTGAAATCTATTTTTAACACTAGAAAAAGTATTCCACAGCTATCTGCTGCACGTTTACAAAGATGGTGTATCACTTTGTCTGCATAAAATTATGAAATTTGTCACAAAAATGGTACCAGTATTTTTAATGCTGACGCATTATCAAGACTGCCTTTGCCTAGTGTAGTTGATATTGATACTAATGTTTGTAATTTTTTTCACATGGATAAACAACCTTTGTTATCATATAAAGAAGTGTCTGTTGCTTCACTCCAAGATAATGTATTGTCAAGTAGTATTATATACCAGAGAAGGTTGGAACAATTTTAACCTATATGTAAAGGTGTTGACGTTAGATTAAGTTTCTATTTTAAACATAGGGCTAAGCTTCTATTGCGCAAGATTGCTTAATGTATGGCAACAAAGTGGTTATACCTGACAGTTTAAAAAGTAATGTATTAGAGCTTATTCATTAGAGCCATGTTGGTATTGTTAGATCCAAATTGTTAGCCAGATCATATGTATGGTGGTTGAATATGGATGCAGACATTGAGCAATTTGTCAGCTTACTCAAAATGCTCATTCATTAGGGTTCCTTGGCCTAACACAGTTAAATGTTGGCAAAGAGTTCATGTCGATTTCTTGGAAATTGAAGGCAAGAAAATTTTTATTTTAGTTGATGATTTTAGTAAATGTATTGAATGTCGGGTCATGTCTTGTACAAATTCACAGAGTATAATTGATCGCTTGGATGAGTGTTTTAGCAGATTCTCGTATCCAGAGGTGTTAGTTTGTGATAATGGTCTTACTTTTGATTCAAACTTATTTAGTAATTATCTGTTTTGTCACAACATTAAGCTAATGCATTCTCCTCTATATCAACCACAGTCTAATGGTTTGGCCGAGCGTGGTGTTCAAACTATTAAAAAACTGTTGTTGCGCTCAGTTAATTCAAATGTATCTGGGAGGAATTTATCTCAGCGATTGAATAAATGTTTATATATTTATAGTTTTACACCACCACAACTACTAAATGTAGTCCTGCAGAGTTAATGTTTAATTTTAAGCTTAGAACTGAGCTATCTATGTTGAAACCACCACTAATATCAAGCTCAAAATCTGAGGCTAGATCCAGTATCACTGTTCATCTAAATTTAGGACTTTCAATATTAATGACAAAGTAAATATAGTTATAAGAGGGCAAAAGAAATGAATACCTGCTTGTATAACGTCGAAAGTTGGTAATGTAATTTATTTAGTCAAATTGACAAATAGTATCAATCGTAAAGTTTATCTCAATCAAATTAAGTTGAGCCATTTAGATGATAGGCTTCACTCACAATCTTGTGGAATTACTGATTTTGTACCTTCTTATATTCTCCAATCAGACCACTAACAGATAAGTCATTAAATCAAACAAGAGTTTTGAGTCCTAATTCACCTGTCAGAGGGAAAAATGTACATTTTAGTAGCCCACAACTTGCTGTTAGGAAGCCTTCAAGGAATATTGTTCCACCCAAGCGTTATTCTCCTTAACTATGGATTTGGTTACAAACATTTCTATTGTTTATTATAGATTGCTTATATTTGTGAGAGGTAAACGGTTTTTGTTATTTTATAGGCCAAATGCATATGATTTAATCTATTGTTTTGTAATTATCGGTAGGCTACTTATTTAGTAAACAAAAAGATATTTTATTTTCTGTATTGTATAATTTTTAAATTCAAGTGGAGGAAGAATGTTATGTTTATGATAGTTGTATTACTCTATGTAGGTTGTTTTTCTTATTTCATATTGTATACATTTTTTTCGCTCTCTTTATCAAAATGGCCATGTTTGGTTCAAGTTGTATGTAAGGCAGATGCCAAAGTTTTTTAGTTTTATAAAATACTAATTTTTAAATGGAAACAGTAAATGTTTATCGCATAAAATGAAGACTTTTATTAGCTCCAGATGTGTCAGGTGACAGAGAAAATGATGGTATAAGATAATGGATTAATTACAATTTATTTTAGACATTATATATAAATTGATGGAGAGGTGAAAGATTCAAAATAAAACCTTCTAACCAAGGCTTTCTAAGTAGCTATTTTTACAGCTTAGAACTCGATATCCATACTAACTGCATAACTAAATACAATTTGTATATTTAAGTGTAATACAGACACTGATAGGGTGATTCCAAGATGTCCTCACTGGGAGGAGTCAGTTTAGTCATTACTTCAGCACTAGGCATCTGAGTCAAAGTCCGGTTGGTGAAGTCCATTAGTCGCTCGAATTCCTTGCCCCGATAGATGAACACCTGAACAGCATTTGATAAAATGACAACAATGACCTTATTGTGTTTCAATTTAAGTACTAATTACAATGGGAACAATAATACATTTCACAATAACCAATAAATACATGTCCTAGTTTTATTGACATGCACACTAAAACATTTTGTTTAGTAGAAACCCGAAATATTTTCATAAAATACCTATCTATCCCATTTCAACTTACTATCGACAGTAAAGGAAAGAATCCTAGTGGTTAACTGTTCACTAGTTGAAGTGGGACTTTTTATTTTGTTGGTTAGTACCTACTGAATGTGATTATCATAATAGCAGACAGTTTCCGTAAGGACCATTAATAGATTGTTATAGTTTATGTTAGTTACACAACCTCAAGACGGATAGTGTCACCAAATAAGAGAATAGCTATCATTATAGTCAAATAATATAATAAAAATTAACTGTTGAATAATAAAAGACACATTGACTAAAACTTAACTATTTGATTGAATTTTTAAATACATATTAATTCAACTAAATTATTTATTTTTTAAATTTGAAAACTGCTACTATTCTTAACATATTCTGATTTAACACATATGTTTGTAATTTTCATTTTTGACTTTGTAAAGTGCCTGAGGATGATTTAAAATAGTTTAAATGTACCATAATAAAATATTTATAAGAGTAAACGTTAATATTGTTATTAATTTTAATTCTAGATATTCTTGAGGTCACTTTTTAAAACTTGTAACTCTCACAGTAAATTCTTTTTCTTTCAGCTAATAAGATGGTTATCAGTTTAATTTTTTGAATGTATATTCAAAAATATATTTTAAATAAAATAACAATATTACTCACAGTTAAATTATTTAACTTTTGCTAGTAAAATGTACCAAACATTATTCTTTTTATAAATTTATAATTGTTAATTTTTATAAATAAAAAAATTATTTTTATTATATGTATTGTGGCTTTAGTATTTTATTTATGCTACATAAAACTATTATAAATAATGTCATACCAAAAATGATAATATAGCACGTTATGTATATTAGAGGATTTATGAATTTTTTTCATAATGCTTAAACTTTGGTCAGTTTTGGCTTCAAATTTCTTATACACTTTTCATAAATTGTGTCAGAGATTTTTTGCAGAACAAATATTTTTAAGTCCAGGGATACTAAGTGTAAAAAGGTATCAATTTTTTATAGAAAACCAGAATGAGAATATCCAGGAGAGTAAAGTTTTGCCAATTGATTTTAAATCTCTAAATTGTAATGACAAAATTATTCAACCCTATTTTTGGGTAACTGTATATTTATTAAAGTGAGAAATATGATTCAAGTAATAAAAGGTATTAAATTTGTGAATTTTAGAAAAATTTCAATTGAAGGAAAACAAAATATTAAGCTAATAACTGTTAGATACAGTGATAAGGGCCCAACTCGACAGATGCTCTTTGATATAATGAACATACCTAAGTTACCAGGAAAACATCTTTATCACTCCTTTCAACTAAGGAAAGCTCATGAATGGAAAGCCTCATTTTATTTACAGAAATAGAAAGCTGTAAATAATTACAATTGTAACAAACAATTTAAGTATTGGTTGTAAAAATGAGATTAAAAGATAAAAGTGATTTGATAGCAAAAATAACTTCATTAACAAGTCATACAAACTGAATATCATCATTAAAACTTCATAACACATATTAGAACTATCTAGATAATAAAAATATATGACATATAAGCTTAGTTTTTATTCTATGGCTTTTTATTTCACAAACAGATTTTAATTCTGAAACCAACAATAAATTGTGACATTAAATGTTTCATAACTGACTGTTGATGATACCGTTCATTCAAAGCAATGGTAATATAAGAAACATAAATTTATTTAATAATGACAGATGTATAGAAGTCAAGTAGTCGTATTTTAAGTTTTAGGAATACAGATACTATAGTAATTGCATAAACAATCCTACATGGATAAATTAAAAGAACATACCTTGTTTTGCAATAGAGCAGGGAAACCCCTACCATAATAGGCTACACGGAAGTACTCTGGGTTTGGCCGTAAATGTTTCATGATGTTATCATAAAATATGGCCATCTTTCGAAGTAACTCACTCAGCTGATGGTAGTCATAGATCTCTTCCTCATATTGCTTCATCAATTCCTTGCATACACTGAGTGCACATTCCCACATCTGTAATATAATTTCAAGTTATTTTGAATTTGAATAATGCCTTACTGTTCAGCTTAAATTTTATTGTCATATAGAAGGAAATAAGCAGGTTTCATTACTGTACTGTATAAAAATGTGTCATCTAAAAGAAAAAAAAAAAAAACTGGACTTCCTTGGTTCAAAATGCAAACTATAAAAACACACAGACAAATTAACCCTCAAAGTGCTGGACTGCTAACTCTTAGTGCTAGCCCCCTTTTCAGTAACTCACAGACATGTTGAAATAAATATAAGAAAAATATGAACAAATGCCTGAATTATAATAGATTGCACATCAGAATATTCACATTTACATTCCACACATTATTTTAAAGCATGAAAATACTTATCTGATTTTATCTTTGATATAGCTTGTTCTAAGTAATTACACAAACACAATTTCCAAAATATTAATTTTTTAAATTCTAAAACCATAATTCTAAAAAATTTAAAATTTTTATAGTTTTGTACTGAATAAAATTAAATATAATAATATTACTTTATTCAAAAAACTATATTTTTAGTTTGATAAAAAAATGTGTTAGGTCCATAAAGGCAAAAGCTTTAAACTTGCGTTCATGTTAAGAAAAAATGTCAAGTTTAGATTGAGACTTAGTTCACTAATTTTATTATAATAATAACTCACTTTTAAAGAAAGAAACAAATGTTATCAAAACGACAATTTTATAAGAAAAAACCAAACTGTGTAACAATTAGAGTAGCGTAGTAATATAAAAGCTGGGCAATCAACTGACATTGCAACAACAAAACATATTTGTTTTCTTAGGTGAGGAACATACTAAATTCAAATCAATTTACAGGAATGTTAAGTTCTTCTAGTTTAGTTTACAATAAAATACAACTGGTTAGCATTATAAATAGTTCCGATACAGCATGTTTAGCTATCGTCTCGGTCTAAGACGCTAGCACTTCACACGGGCATAACAACATCTCAATTGGAAGGTTTAACACTGTTATACATAGTCTTAGTTAAATATTCCATTGTTTTCACTAAAGAACGTTCAGTTTTGTGTGATTATCAGAAACTTTATACAACTTTTAAATTTTTCCTTAAAATTTATGTTTCAATAAGATAAAAGATATCATTTAAATATTTGTTATTCAACAATTATGTACCTTGCCTTTGTCGAAATAATTAATCATGTCCAGGTACAAGGCTTCCTTGAGTTCACGATGAGTCTGACATTTGGGATATTTGTGGCTTCTCAAAAGAGGTGGCAGCAAGTTGTCTGTCCAGTTTAACAGCTTGCTGTGCAGTCGCAGAGTAAATGCTGCTTCTGTGAAGTTGTCACAGTCTAGGTGTAGATCACACAATTTGTTTACATATCGAATGTACATCTCCTTGCGGTTGATCTCACTATAGAAGTCCTAGTAACAAAATGGATCGTCAATTTACTTTTTAGTGTGTAGTGACTACAATAAACCTTTATTTACTTTTTTAAACATTTTGTATGATAAAAAGTACTATGACAGGATAAATTAAAAAAAATATAACATTTAAAACACTACAACATTGACTAAAATATAAGGACTGCCTAGAAAATAAAGAACTATTAAGCACAACCATTAGATGAAACACAATTATTAATAACTACATCTAACTTCTTTTAAATTATTATCCACATTTTTCTTCTTTTTACCTCTGTAATATATTATTTTAATTGTAACATATTACATTTAGATAGTTCTGATCAATTACTCTCCCACACTCTGAACAATTATTGATATTTAATGAAATTTAAACATAATGTCATCAACTTTCTTTATCACTTTATCAAGCTTTTCCTAAAATTTTCATTCCTTTATTTAACCATAGCAGAATGGTTGTCGTTAATTTTATCTTGCTCTGCAGTTCTTTTTAAAACTAACTGTGATGTATTGTACTTAACTGCATCTTATGAAGCTCTACATCTTACATTCCTTATATTATTTTAAATCGACCTCCTTTCTCTATTAGAAAGCACAGTTTTATGTTCTTGTCTATATTCAGGGTAATCAACTCAAGGTGGCAACAATTGGGATTTCAGAAAGTAATAATTTTACAGCAACTTTAAATGGGGAACTTTACCTCATTTTTTATGTTCATTACAATCTGAGCCTAAATATTATGTAGTTTAAATTTAAAAATTCAGTCACCATTTTCCAATATGGCGGTCAACTTTGGAATTTCTTGTAGGAACTCCTATTTTTATGCTGGATTTAGGTCTTACTAATGATTATAAGAATTTTTTTACTCTTGGTATTATTTTGATATACTTAACCGTTTTGCCGCTAGGAGCACTGAAGGTTTCAGAAATCCTTATTACAACAATTTATTAATGAAGGGTGTTCTGCCATTACAAATAATAAAGCTTAACTCATAATGCATTATTTTAATTTAATGTTGAAAATATGTTGAAGTTTCGGAAATACATAATTTCTAAAAAAAAAAAAAAAAAAAAATATTAAAAAACCTTGTTAATACAATAACTTTGTTAGGTCAAGTACAAGTATATTATAAGTAGTAATAATTAGTAATAAATGAGTACAGTAGAAAAATATAATATGATTGTGTTGCTATGCAATAGTCAGCTGTTTCATTGTTGCAATTTTTACCATGTTTTACCTCATCTAACCTATTAATTGCTCTTTTACCAGAATCACAACGGTTAATTTTCATCTGTTGTAGTTTTTAATAATAAATAAATTTGTTTTGTTTCTTTGAGTTTATATGTACTTGAAATATTGTTGTATAGCTGTTTTATCAATAACTAAATGATACTGTTTTATTATGTTAATATGCTATTGTGTAAATGCTGTTTGATGTTTACTAACATCGAAAAAGTGAACATGATGGAAGTTTATTTCAATATAAGAATTTCTGAAACTTTCAGTGCTCCTAGCGGCAAAACGGTTAAGTATATTAAAATAATACTAGGAGTCGTAGAATCACTATTAAAATCCAAATACATCATGCAAAATACAGGTTACAATAAGTCATTTCAAAGTTGCCTGATAATTGGGACATGGCGACCAAATTTAAAAATTTAAACTACGTGATTGTAATATTTTTGCATAAAATATGTATTGTGAAACTGCAAGAGCATTTAAACATTCAATTGAATATAAATAATTCATTATAAGATAAGCTTTATTATTTGTAAATGGCTGAACACGCCTGTTTAATAAATTGCTGAAATAAGGATTTCTGAAACTTTCCTTGCTCCTAGCGGCAAAACGGTTAAGTATATCAAAATAATACCAAGAGTAAAAAATTCTTATAATCACTAGTAAAACCTGAATCCATAAAAAAAATATAGCTTCATATAAAGAAATGTCAAAGTTGACCGCCACATTGGAAAATGGTGACAGAATTTTTAAATTTAAACTACGTGATTGTGATGAACATAAAAATGAGGTAAAGTTCCCCATTTAAAGTTTGCTATAAAATTAGTACTTTTTTTAGAATTGTGGCCACTTTGAGTTGATCACCATGTATATAAAGCCATTTAGCACTCATCACTATTTCTCCAAAACTATACGTCCAATTGACATGACATTTTGTACAAAGGCTTATCTTGGCCCCTAGAATACTAGAAAGGATTTTCTTCTCCAATCTCAGGATTCCGTCTCACTGGCCTCTAAAATTCCAATGGTATTCTTATGGAGCTATTGATTGATTTAATTGATTAACAGCTGTTAAATAAAAAGAAATAGAATTAAAATGTGTAGGCTGAACTTTTAACCCTTTCAGGAGTATGTAATAATGCATGTAAAGCGTAATGACGTTCTGGAACGTCTGATATAGACTCAAAGGTGTAGTGACGTTCTGGAATGTCATGTGTATGTTTTTTACCAAACATCTTTATTGCTCTAGAACACGTATAACCAGAAGAAATGTAATACATTTTTGGAAAGGAGGAAGTATTATTCCAGCAATGACAATTCACATAATTGAGACCTGTGCGGGGTTTTGTTGAGAGGAGTCAAACTGTGTGTGGACCAAGTCAACTATGTAATCAGTAACCAACAGTGGAAAACAACAACAAAAACCTAACTCTGTTATCAAATAAAATAAGAACATGGGTGCCATAGACAGAACGGACATGATAATATTTTTTAAATATGTAACAAGAAAATCCTACCGAATGGTATAGAAAACATTTATTTCATTTGTGAGATTTCACCATGGTCAATATGTAAAAAATCTACAACAAAAACAGCAAAATTGTATTTTCGAATTTGGGCGAAAAAAACTCGGGCGGCAAAAACGATCACCCGAATTCGGGCGAAAATCTCCTAGAGGGTTAAAGAAAGACTGAAGCAAAATGAACTGTAATAAAATATGTAATTGTAATGTAACCAAAAACAACAGTATAAATAATAATGTTTTACAACAGCTGTTTTTAAAAAATAAATAAAACATATGTACAGATGGTAAATATTAGCATATTAGTTAAAATGCTATTAAACACTACTTAATGAGACCTTGACAAGATACACCTTGTATAGATTAGATCTTCCTCCTGCCAAAATAACGCCAAGATCAATAGACTATGTATGATGTAACATACGGAAAGAGGAAATTCAAGTCCAATTAATAGAAACAGGCACCTCAGACCATACAGCACAATTCTGCACCATATATCACAACTTAACCTCATGTACAAATCTAGCCAAAACAGAGAGAAGAAACATGAGCAACACAAATCTGCTGAAGATAAAATAACTACTTGGCCATCAAGAGTGGACAGAGGTCTACAATACTAAAGAAGTTGATGAAGTCTATAATAGGTTTAGCCTATAATATCCTTCTCACTGCACTCAATCAAGCACGTGCAAAAAAGATAAGAAAGACGAGGAAAAAACAAAGCACTAAATGATCATCCTGGCCATCAGCTAAAACAAAACTTCATCGAAGCCCAAAATATCTACAACATGACAGGCAGAGAAGAACACAAAAGAAATGCTGGGTGTCTTAAAAAAGACTATGACCTGCAACTGCGCCTCCTAAGACAACAAGAAACAATATCTGCAATATCTGAGACTCACAATAAAATAAAAGCTATATGGAACTGTTCTAATTTCTTGTTGTTAATATGTATGGACATAATATCATATAGGTTTCAGCTACGTTTTTGTTAAAATATAAACTTTTCTATAGTAAATCTAATTAAGTTTTCTTTTAAAAACCCTTCATATCATTAATCTATATCAATAAAACAAGGCATCATTTTATCCCATGCAATGAAGAATTAATTGGGTTTATTTCTATCATTGTTACTCAGAGTACAATGAAGAGGAGTGCAATTTTATTGGTATTTTGTAACTCTGAAAGAAAACCAATAGAAGACAACAGTGCACAGCTTAATATGTAACGTCATTAATGGGTAACATTAATGGGTCATGTAACGTCAGACCCATTAATAATAACCAACCATTTAAACAATTTTTTTGTCAATATAGCAGAAGAAACAATACTAAGCCACAGACCATACAGTCATCCAGAAACACGTAGTCTTAATCATAGAAACATTCCTAACCTAGTCTTAAAACCCACATCACAGAAGAAACGTCCAAAATTATCAGTAAGCTTAAGCCAAAAAACTGAGCTGGATACGAAAAATCTCTTCTAAATTGTTACAAACCTGCAAAAATTAATTAACAGAGCCTCTGGTCTACATTACTAACAAATCATTTTCTTCTGGAATCTTTCCATCAGCCTTAAAAACAGCAACCGTATACCCAAAATACAAACAAGGATGTACAACTGAGGCACCTAATTATAGACCTATGTCATTGATCCCAACCATATCTTAAGTAATTGAAAAACTAACACTGTCCCGCATCCTCAAACACCTGACAAGCAACCAGCTTATGACAGCAACAATATGAGTTTATAGCTGGTAGATCTACAGCTACATTACTGATTAGTCTGGTAGAAATTTTAATAGAACAACAGGAAGAGGGAAACACATCCTCCGCAACTCTACTAGACTACAGCAAGGCATTTCACTATGAACAACTCCTTAAGAAACTAACAGTATTAGGGGTTCAAGGAACTGCAAAAACCTGGTTTTCACGCTACATTACTGGACGAAGCCAAAAGATAAGACACAGAAAAGAGAAAAATTGAACAAGTAAGATCAAACTCAAAAAGGATTACAAGAGGAGTCTCTCAAGGATCAGTTTTAGGACCTGTGCTATATATCCTATTCACAAAATGACTTCCCTGACCATGCATGATTTTAGCCACTGTCTCATGTATGCTGACGGCACAGTTCTATTGCTGTGCAGAAAATCCACTTAACAACTGGAAGTAGATGCCTCCACAGCTTTGAGCATGGCTACCCAATGCTTCATAACAATGACCTAGTCATCAACGAAAAAAAAAAAACACACCTGGGGAGAAATAGGGCTTCAGCCACAAAAATTCCAGAGATCGATGAAGTTAGCTCTACCAAATACTTGGAGTTAATACTAGATGAAGACTTGTGGACTCCTCATATCAACTCACTCTGTAGTAAACTCATTGCAGGGCTCTATGTACTGAGAAAAGTAAAAAGTATAAGTGACATGTCTACAACCAAGATTGCATACTTTGCTCTCTTCGAGTCACACGTACGCTATGGAATAGTAATATGGGGAGGATCAACTGCTGGGGACCTACAAGGTGTTCTGTTGAAACAAAAAGAGCAATTAGAATACTAGGTAATCTTCAACCTAGAGAATCCTGCAGGGAGATGTTTATGAGCCTCAAGATTTTAATAGTGATAGGTCTCTACATCCTAGAAGCTGTGACCTGTGTACACATCAAGGAACCAGCGGTTAGAAATGGTGCTCAAATCCACAACTAAAACACTACCTACATCGGCGCCAATATGTGGAATTCCTTACCAGAGGAGCTAAAGAAGACAGCCACACAGCACTTTGCTCACCAACTGAAAATCTGACTACAGACTGACCCTTCTACAGCCTAACAAGAGTTTTATTACTGGAGGAATCTACCGCAGCATTAAAACTAAAACTGATATTATTATGACAAATCTTACTTTTCTTGTTTTGTTAATTTAGACATTTATCTGATTGTCTTGACACCATTGTTATTCTTAAAGATTGTGCAAATAAAGAAAATCTTCAAATCAATGCATTGAATCGAAAAAAATATATATATATATATATATATATTTATAGCATCAGACATCCTTACTATAGTTAATGTACTCTTCATCACTTATTACCAATAACTGTCAATTGATCACTAATTTGTTATACAAAAGAGATGTTTGTGTAGTATTGTCATGGAGATGGAACTGTTGATGATTTTACTTTATAGAGAATAGTTTTATGTTATGAATGAGATGATTTTTGTTATTTTAAATAGCAGTTTTTTAAAAATAAATTACTTTGTAAATAAAAACAAAAATGAAAACGTAACTCACCAATAAATTTACAGTGCAGCTCATCCGATTCTCTTTGTTGTCATCAGTGATAATTGAACGATATTCCAACAACCGCTCCATTAACCTTGTCACAATTTTAACAAACCGTACCCCCTGCCAGACACACAATTTTTATTGTTAGCATATTCACAATAAATCATAGTTGCAACAGCACCAAATAAAATATCTAGAGATAAATTTAGGGTCCTATAATTTTGGGAATTCCATAGGAAATTATATTTTTAATCTATGAGAAGGAATTTTTTAGTAATCAGGAATTCCAGTCAGGACTTTTCCAAATATTTTCTACTATGTGTAATAGAGTACTCTATCCAATTATGCTGATACATGCATTGCACTAGCAAACCGACAGAACCGTAAAATTTTGAGTTAATCATTTAGTGCTAAAGTATTTTGAGCAACCATTATGGTAGTAAAATCTTGTTATTTCAAAAAAAGAAACTGTCACTAAATGGAAATCAGTAAATTTACATGAATATAGTTTCAATGATCAATATTAAACTACATCAATCAATCTTATTATTTTAGTGTCAGTTTCAAGTTTAAGTAATGTATAAATATGGTTTTATATTTTTAAGTCAAAATAATAAAGTCTATTCATTTTGTTTTATTAGCCTCCAGAACTGTTATATTATAGAAATAATACTGGTTAAATTACCTTTTTTCCTGTCAACAGTTCTTCAAACATAATCTGCTATGTACATTTCGAAGCATAGAGCTTCATCATCAGGCTTTCCAAAAACGTCACTATTTACATTACACTAAACATTAAAAACATTTAAAATATAAACATTTAAACATATTAACATAGCACATTTGCCGGCCGGCGATAGACACCAACTGTTAATATGTTTAAATGTTTATATTTTAAATGTTTTTAATGTTTAGTGTAATGTAAATAGTGACGTTTTTGGAAAGCCTGATGATGAAGCTCTATGCTTCGAAATGTACATAGCAGATTATGTTTGAAGAACTGTTGACAGGAAAAAAGGTAATTTAACCAGTATTATTTCTATAATAAAGTTCTATTAACCAAGATTTCATCTTTAACACCAGAGATGTTCAGATATCAATGTTTGTTTTTATTACATCGATGTTGGATTTCAATTCAACTGATGTTTTTGAAACATCATTCTTTGTCTTTGTTGTTACTTGTATTTTTTTTAATGACAACAGGCTCAATATTGTCTGATGCCAATCATAGTTACTTGGCTAATTAATATCCTGATTTTTGTTCTTCCCAATTTCTTTGTTACTATTCCAATTGCTGTATTTTGTCATTGCCAGATGACACTTGTTGATGCTATTGTTGTTCATTAAAATAGTTAAATAGTTCATCGATAATAGCATTGTAACAATCAATGATAGTATATAAAATAAAGTATCTAGGCTGAATAACTTGTATTAGAGATCAAGTTTAGTCTTAGCTTGAATTAAAAAGTAAAGAACTAGTTTTAAACTTACTTTTTTCTCACTGAAAAACTGCCAGCAGATAGAATCACAGTAACTAGAATCTAATTTTACGATTGATTCTCAATTCCAATTCTATGGCAGAAAATTGGTGGGATTGACTTTTGGAACTGAGAATCGACTCATCCCGAACCAAAAGTTTTTCAGATTAGGTCAGTGATGTGGTTGAGTTGCAACAATCTAATTTATTCATTTTGTTTTATTAGCCTCCAGAACTGTTATATTATAGAAATAATACTGGTTAAATTACCTTTTTTCCTGTCAACAGTTCTTCAAACATAATCTGCTATGTACATTTCGAAGCATAGAGCTTCATCATCAGGCTTTCCAAAACCGTCACTATTTACATTACACTAAACATTAAAAACATTTAAAATATAAACATTTAAACATATTAACATAGCACATTTGCCGGCCGGCGATAGACACCAACTGTTAATATGTTTAAATGTTTATATTTTAAATGTTTTTAATGTTTAGTGTAATGTAAATAGTGACGTTTTTGGAAAGCCTGATGATGAAGCTCTATGCTTCGAAATGTACATAGCAGATTATGTTTGAAGAACTGTTGACAGGAAAAAAGGTAATTTAACCAGTATTATTTCAACAATCTAATACCTTTATCTGTCAATACTATCAAAATTTCAATGAGTAAAGATGCCATATGATGTCATGCAAATACAATATTAAAGCAGTACACAATTTTTAGCACAAATGTTATTCTGGAATAAGATTTTGTTCTAATTTGCTTCTTACTTATTCTAAGTGAAATTTTGGTTATAATTTTACCCAAAAAAGGTTTGTTTCAGCAAAATAATCAATTTTTAAAATAGATTAAAAAATTATTGCACTTTAAAGACGATATATGGTGTTCTGTTTACAAATGAAAGAGTAAAAATTACTGTACTTTTGAAATATAAATCTATACCATATTGAATAGATATAAAACATAGGCCATAGTGGGTTAGTAAGCTATACAGCGCTCAAGCATAGAAATGATGGACAACAATTGTTATGTATTGCAGTCTGATGGTGTAAATATATTACTTTACATGTGAAACAATGTTTACTTCTCAAGAGACGCGGTAGAGTCTTGCCCCAGGTACATTAAAAAACATTATGTGATTTTTATTTTAATATTACACTTCCATATTACTTTTTAAATATCATATTTTTAAATTACAATCCCTGATTATTTGTCATGATTATAATACTTTTAAAATACATTAGCAAAAACAATAATTGTTGTCTTTACTACTTTGGACCACACTCATGCAAGACGACATATGGCGTCTTTACTCTTTTATGGCAAAAAAGTGCACTCCTTAAAAGGTTAAGTAAATTAGAATCAATTCCTTCTAATAAAATAAAACATGTTTTTTTAACATTTCATTTCTAAGTAACAATTGTTATAGAACAAATAAATTATATTTCTTTAATCATAATAATGCCAAAGGCTAGAGCACTTGCTACTGTTTAAAATGTGAACAAGAAATACAAAGGAATGCAATATCTCTATAGTTTTTAGTATTACTTATCAATAAATATCATTAAATCAAAAGACTTTCACTCACCTGCTCCTTCATGGTGGAGTGATTTTCACACAGGTTCATCATAATTTCATAAAACAGATCCTTGTAGTGTTCATCTCCTCTCCCAGCCTCCACAAGGTTGTCCAGCTTGGCAATCATCTCATTCTCAAACTGCAAACACAGTAAAATCCTCAAACTTAACATTCAAAAAACTTTTGACAACTAGGTAATTTTGTTGTTGTGTGTTTTAAAATATGTACTTTATGTTTTTAAAATTTAAAAAAAAAAAAAAAAAAAAAAAAACCAGAAGAAAAGAGTGTGTGGACATCAATGATAATAAAGGACCAGTATTCTAGAAGCAGCAATATTGAACAAAAGGGTTGACTGTCACACCAGTTGTCATCTGTAATTTATACCTTTCTGGTGTTTTCCATCGATATAATTGGTTGGACCTGGAATTTGGTAAGAAAGTGGAATAATTTACATATTAAATTAAGCTGGTCAAGAAGAACAACTGTAGCTTGTGTTTGCTCATATAGTGGAGTTTAACATTGTTCATAAGTAACTTGAATACTTCTAAAGTTGGCCTAGTTTTAATCTCTAGAAAAATTATTTTATAAATTACTGTAAATGAAAAAAAAATCTGTGCAAAATTAAAGTTAAGTTGTTCTCCTTCAAGTTAAAGTTAAGTGGAATACAACATTGAAGGGCGATGTTGTTCAAGTTCACAGCAAATTTTTAAAGCTGAATGAACTCCCTGGGTAGTTATAAACTTGTAACAAATCTGGTAGCTGGACTGTCAAGAATTTGTTATCTCTCAGCTATGGCAGCTACCACACAAAATAAAAATAGCTCTTCTGAGGACCAAGCAAAATTAAAAATAATAAGTTCTTTTAATGTAGTGTTTTAGACGTGGTGCATTTTAATGCTGGGGACTTCAGCAAAGCGAAGAGTTAGTGCATCAATAGAGTCTTTCTTAAAAAACAATGTTATGTCCTTGCACTCCAAGAGACACATATTGAAGATATTAACAGTTCTAGAAGCAATATTTCTGGATACAGACTCATTGAATCCATAGGACATAAGACATATGGTATTGCAACTTATGTAAAGCATGACATAGACAATATGTCAGTCACCCATATGAGCTCTGATGGTGATTATTTTCTTAACAATCCAAGTGTCAGAAACTACGATACTTAATGTTCATCTCCTGATGTTAGGATTTTGCCAAGTTTTGAACACTCTGTTCTCTATGTGGAGGACTTTATAGTCACCATAGCCAATGGGGCTACAACACCAACGATGAGAATGGCAGAAAGCTTGCTGACTGGGCTTAAATGAACAACCTTTTTCCTGATGTTGGATGCTAAAGATTCAGCCACTTTTATTACTGAATAAAAATTAAAAAAATGAACTGTCATTGGCATCGAGTTTAATCACCTGACTTGCGCTTCTGCTCATATGAACGGTCATTAGGACCAAAGCCAATAAGAGTTAAGTTTTAAATGCTTTTTTTCCACTGTTGGAATTTTAATAATGCACACTGGTGGTAATAGCACCAATCCAGCTTTACCACCTGGATGATATTTTCTCATTGTATATATCATACAATGAGAAAATATCATCCTTTCAAAAGTCTTGTCTTGTCTATTGTTAAAAATTACATACCAAGAGGATACAGAAAGGAGTATATACCAGGATAGAGTAAAGAATCCAATTGCCTTCACAAAGAGTTTAATAACACAAAAAACTCCAACACAACAAATCTGATGCTGCACTCACTAAACAGTGCCAGGAGAAAAAAATGGGTCAAAACTGTCGAAAATATAAACTTTACCACAGCCAGTAGATAAGAGTCACTTTTAAAGGAACTCTCTACTAGTAAATCTCAAAATCAAAGAGAAGTGCTTCGCCCGAAGGCCTGTAATATAGCTAAACGGATAGTCAGCTTATGAAAGTCAGCCGCCACCCTTCTGACAAACATGAGCTTTAAAAGTTGAAGGAAACAAAAGAGCCAACTGGTAGCCATGGAAGTTTCTAGAAACTTCCATTTCATAGAACTTCTATTTCATAGAAGGAGAGATAGATAGGGTGATTTTCACTATTCCAGCAGAGAAAATAGCCGGCCTTGACAGTATCTTTTAAGAATTTATGTGGTATACTGGTAGCAAAGTGAAACAATGATTTCAAACAGTCTACAATAACATACTAGCGTCAGGATATTGCCAAAAGTATTTGAGCGATCAAAGTAGTAGCTGTTCTAAAGCCTGGCAAAGACCCCGATCAAGAGGAAGGTTATCTCCGTATATCTCTTCTTAGCCCTATATCTGTTCTTTTAGGACCTACTGGGTGATATATCGACGGCAAGGTATATTACGTAAAGGACCAGCTGAGCGATATATCGACAGCAAACTTTTTTTATTTATAAAATTATACACGTCATTTATTATAGTGCAACTATGGTATTAAAGTGTTTTCAAGAGGGCATAATGATGTACTGCCCTCTATTTCATCTATTTCAAAAATATATGAGAGGGTAATGTATAACCGTCTGGTAGATCATTTAAAATTAATAACCTGTTTGATAACCAACAACATGGTGTTCTGTTAACCCATTCACCTACTATTTTTTAACCAACAAATAGGGTCCAAAAAATCCATTTTTTTTTTTTTAGTTTTTGGTTAAAGGTTTTTTTTTTTAACTTGTAAATGACTATTCTAATAATTTTATATCCCCTTAATCACTCATAATAGCTAAATAATAAAATAACTTGGCTAAAATAAATTGGGTTTCTAACTACTGTCCTAATCTCCCTAAGGCAACTAATTCAATTATGTTTTGCACATTATCATTACTAGGAGTAGTAGGCCTATCTTGGTTTACTATATTTATCACTTCATCGTCCGATGTATCACTAATAGTATCAATATTAGGCGTAGGCCTACCTTGAACAATGTTATTTACCGTAGCAGTTGTAGGCCTGTTGTCAGTGACAGTATGTTCCTCATCGGAATATTTATCGTCAGTTGATAATAACTGTTCTCTTGTTATACGGTCACAAGCCCAATATCTTCATCACTCAATAAAGTATCATCTAAATCACCAATATACTGTTCTATTTCACAACGCACGATCGGCCACGATTGTTTACAAACAACTACACTGGTAGTGGTTTGGCTTGTCACACTAACAGGTGACGTCACTAACAGCTGACTTCTAACGTTCTCCACAGCCCATAAAATAAAAGAAACAACAAGATAAACTCAGTACGGAACCATAGGAACGAAACAGACTGATTAGTGCTGCTACCTGTTACGAAACAAACGTACTATTACAGTCGCGGAACTGTTCCGTCATTGTATAGCTGGGCCCCTTATCGGCGGCGCGGAATGGTTCCGTCAAAGTAGGGGAATGGGTTAACCAAATAAACATCTACTGCATTGTTGGAATGTTCAAATAGAATAATTAATTCAATTGATAAAAATGAAAAAAATTGCGTTTTTTATGGATCTATCAAAAGCATTTGACACCATATCCCATGAAATACTCCTTAAGATACTAAAACTTTTGGGTGTCTCAGATAAAGTGGTTTATGTCCTATATGTCAAACAGGACTCAGTATGTTAAGATAATGTCTATGAAATACAGTCAAGTAATTAAATCTAAATCGAAGACCCTGACAGTTAAACAGGGCGTACCTCAAGGCTCAATTCTTGGACCCCTATTATCTCTATGTTAACAGCCGCTCGACATGCTTTAAAGCGGACAGTTGACACACTACAAAAAATTTGTCAAAAATCTTTAGAATGGGGTTGAGCTATCTGGGCTCTGTATATATATGTTATATACAGTGATACCTGCAATATTAAAAAGAGATAATCAAAGCTAACTGGTCTTGTATGCAGATGACACTAACTTATTATTTCTGCTAAAAATTACCAAAATCTTGAATTAATTTGTAAAGAACAATTACAAGAGTTTCACAACTATTTTATTCTTAAATACTAAAAAAAAAAAAACTTCATGACTTTTTCAACAACACAAAGTAGAGAAACCCCAGTCATTTTTTTTAGCCTTCCACATATATAGACTACTTCTTACAATCATAAATTGACACTACACAATTACAAAAATGGTTTTTTGAAAAAAAAATGTTCAGTCATTGGGGTAAGTTTTTAATCACAGGGTAAGTGACTTTACATATCACAGAGTCAATATAAAGTCCCTGTACATGCCACAAGATACTCTGGCACTTAAGTTATGACTTAAGTTAACAAGGATGGGGTGCATACAGAGTGCAGGAATAAAGATACATGATAAACCATTGTGTGTGTGTGTGTTTGTGTGAAAGAGAGTGTTTTTGTCATACCGAAAGTTAACTATCTCTGTCTGCCTCTCTCTTGCTCTGGCTTTACTCAGAGCAGACCACTTATTCGGCAGCCTATAATACCTAATGAAAACAGACAGGCTTTTCGTCACCATGCCATCCAAGTTAAAATAATGTCGAGAGAGTTAACTAGAACCTTAAGGTAGCATGTGCATCTATCATCACGCCGACCACCAAAAACGTGGGACTAAACCTGCATTGGTTCCAGGTAGCCTTTAACTCTTCCCGGCACGTTAGCACAGGTGCTACGCCTACCAGCTTGTTCCTGGGAAGATAAATTGCCCATCCTTTTTAGCTCGCAATGGAACTTGGATAGTTTAGTTCCGTCCGATGGACAGGTATCCACCAAAATTAGAATAGGTGGTTTTAAGTTTTTAGTTAATTTTAAAATGTTTCTCTTTTCATTTATACATTTTATTCTTTATTATACAGTATAGAAAAATAAAAAAAATATAAATAAAAACTGTAGGATGTCCTGCAACACCAAGCTAGGGGACACATGTTACTATCCATAACTAACTTAAATTTATGCAACGCAACGGCATGGCTGGGGCACTACACAAACAACGCATAGCCTCAGATACCGAGCCCCCACCAAATGTGGAGGACACTGAGCCTTGGTGGCACAAGGTTATGCGGTCGAATTGTGGGTATCATGGCCACCTTCCTAGTGGGCTTGAGCTTGACTCCAGAGGAGTCTTATCCCCATCCTATCTTGTATCAGGACTTGCTATTTAGTATTTTTTCACAGCATTTGCATTATATTTATTATATCATTGGCACTCCTAGGCACCGTCTCGTAGCCAGTGTTAAACAATGCTAATTAGCATTGTTTAATAAATTTAATAAATATAGCTAATTTGTGGGTGGGATATTTTATTTTTCTATTAAATTATTTAAACAAAGCTGTAGTGATGACGTAATTAAGAATCCCATACAACGGCACTCTCATGGTTTAATAATTGCTTGAATTTTATTTTAATAAAATTGTTGAGCCGTTTCCATAACACTGTGTGTCGGACTAACTTAATTATAATATTTTAAGATCCGCGGCCATTGGCCAATTCCAATATTCCGAACGGCCACCAACCCACACCTTTGGTGAGTCTGTTTTGGCTAGTTTTCCATTAACCCTCTTCTGTGATGACTGAAGATAATGCCATTGGCCTTGAAATATCTCCAAGGCCATATTTCCCTTTTGTGCTTGTGAACTTTCAAAGGACTTACAAAAGAAATGTTAAAAAAACCAAGTCTGCTTTCCTAAATAAGTCCTGAACAAAACTAAATAACTGTAGGAAATAATTAATTGTAATAGAGTTTGATGGCACATTGTGTTTTATATTAGGGAAATTCATAAGTTACTGACACTACAGACAGAAATAAAACCTCTTCACTAACATTAGTCTTCTGAATATGTTGCTGGGTGAATCTGCATTACTTTTTGATACCAGTATAAAAGAACATAATTTTTTTTGTGAATCAACAGTATAAAAGTACTCAGAACCGAGAATCAGGACTAAATTAGAGTGAAAAACCAAACTGCATGTGAACCAGTTTATCATTAGATAAAAATGTCACAACTGTAATGCTTGGTATTGAAATGCTTTTAGTGTTATGGCTCAGTGGCTACGGTTTCAGACTGCAGAGGGCAAGGTCCAACGTTTGAATACCCACTGAGACAACAGTCGGTACTTCACTCGTTGAATAAAGTTCATGCACAGGCCTGTAGGTCCAGACTAACTGCTGAGTGAAGTTTTTAAAAGGAAAATAGAAATAGAAAATAAGTCTGAGTCTTAGGAATGGAAAATTGATTTTTGCATCAATAAAAAGTAGGGGTTAGTTTGTTATTTACCTCTGAGAAGTTAGCACGGATGTTGGCATCTCTCTTGGTGTCTGCAGGCCTGATGTAAGAGTCTCGGGAGGAGTAGAATTCACACTGCATCATGTCGAAGAATATTGGAATTGTGGCCCGCCTTAATTCTGTTTCTGGGATCAAAGTCATCTCTAAGAACGGCCCCACTAGACATGGCACAAACTGAATTTTGTGCTGACCTATAATATGAAACATACAAATTTAGGATTTTTATAAATAAAAAAGTAAAACATAATACCACAGATAAATAACTCTACCCAGATAGCTCAAAGTATGCAAGAAAAGCTTACACGTTGTTTAAGGAGTTTGTAAGCAGCATGCACTACACGACTATGATTTTAGGATGCGACGTTGCCACATTGAACAAGTGTCAAATCTCAACTATTATTATCAGCTTGACACACTACGACAAATTTGTCAAAACTCTTTAGAATGGGATTGAGCTATCTGGGGAGCGTTAGTTATCTGTGATAATACCCATTTAAATTTCATATTGTATCTTTAACAAGTTGTGTAATCAAAATAAGTTTAAAAAATATTGTTTTATCAATACATCTGTTTAAAGCTTAAATTAAATATCTAATTTAAACTTAAAATAAATATATAAAATTTAAACAGAAAGTGATCTATTATATACTGCACACTAAAAAACCGACTATTTTGTTTTCCAACCTATGTGAGCTAAAGGGTGATGTCTCATCTTCTTTAGAAACCTTTTTACTACATAAAATAAACTTTTGAGATATTATAAAGACTTTCAAACTTTTTTAGTATACTATCTCAAATCGGCAACAAATCGTAAGGTAAGGAAAACCTACAGAAGTAGTCAGCATATTGATTTTGTTCCTAATGGCAAATGATAGTGAAACTGTACTTTTTAATAAAGTCACACTATTACTTGTATTTTTTAATACAAAGCCACAGGTTAAACTACTATTTCTGAAGTCAATGTCATCTGACTTTGATCAAATATATACACCAAGGTACTAAAATGCATGAGATTAAACAATTATGACCTTAGCTACTTAGTACTTAATAATATATCTGTTAAGGGTTTACATATGTACCACCTCCATAAGTCTCAGAACTCAAAAGCTCTATTTATGAACTATCTGTCCTCTTTATTCACATATAACACGTGTCTCAATAAGAACACAGGAATTAAATTGTAAATAAAAGTGTATTATCTCACTAAAATAATAAAGTAACATACACATCTTGAAATACAACGTCTGATAAATGACCATCTGCAGCATGATGTCAAACTGTAATTTCTTTTTACAAAGAGTTCTATCGTTTATACACAAACTTTAAACTGGATTTTATGAATAACATGGTGAATTAAAACTCAATCTAAACTTAAATAGGCTCTTTAATACAAAGTTCAAGGGACCGCGGAAAAACTTTGAATTCACGACGATTTTGAATTATAAAACATTTTAATTATCCCAGTTCAACTGTATTATCAGGTCCATTTCTACATTTTTCACAATCACTCTAATCTGAGATAAAATTTTTCAAAACATGCTACAGAACACAATTCATGTTGGTCAGAGCGTTTGTAGAACATAAATACAGTATTTTTTATTTATTCTTCTTTGCATTAAATTCTGGATCTTTTTTGCTTAGTTTTATTCTTAATTTCTTTGAAAAAACAAATTTAAACAGTAATAAAAACTCCAAAAATAATCCTAAACTGAAACTGAAAACCACGTCCTAACTCATTGGATACCGTAGAATACTAGCAAATGAATTGTTAAACCGCACGGACCTACTAGCAAATGAACCCAGCAAAAGCTTGGCAAAGACTAATTTTATAATGTGAGTATGGCTGACTAGACAGCCATAAGCCACCACCAATGACAAACCGCTTGACCGACTAGACAGCCACTAGCAGTCGGACTGCATGGTCGACTTTACAGCCACACAGCAATGAACGTGTTAACTGAAAGTATTTTTACTATATTGGAGGTTTTTTATTTATCTAAGCTAGCCTATGACATAGCACTCCCTAAACCAATCTGAATCACCTCATAAAACAACCAAACTGGCTGGTGGCTTCCTTCTACAATTATAGATGATGTAAACTAAACACATTTTGGACATGACATCGATAGCAGTAATTTATTAATCTTTTAATTATTTGAATATTAGTTTCTTAATTAGCATAATACGTGTTGGTACATAAACAGTACAAGTGAACGTCACACAACACAAATATATTGTAATGATGTACTGTATTATTAGTTTATAAAACTATTTAATAATAAATAAAAGTATTAACAGTTAATACTGTATTAATACATAATTTAAAGGAAGCAATGAACCAATCATGGACTAAATAAGGTAAAAAATGATAATTATAAATGATGAAACCTCCTACATCTGGGACTAATGTTTAATAATTTGAGGTAGACTTGTAGCACTACCCCTATGTTTAAAAGTGCGAGCTACATATTTTGTATATATACGACAGGCTTGTTTATTTTACTGGCCGCTATCGATGTCATTTTATTCCAAAGCTATTAGAGAATTGATATATGGCCATTTAGTAGCCGATAATCGACATTCTATATTTTTTTCGTGTGAAGGAAAATCGAGGTTATATTCGTCTATTTGTTTTATGAAGTTCGTGAGTGCATTTTGTTGTTCAGTGTATGTTTATTTCAACATAAATGCATTTTATATATATATATATAGTTTGTTTTATAAAATGTTTATTTTGAACGTTTGTGTTACATATATAATAAATTCATTGTTTTTAACGTAGCTAATATAAACTTTGCCGTGAACAATTCCTTGCTACGCATTTGTTACTGATAAACAGCTGATGCTTCAAAACCAAAATACCTCCTTTACTGTAATAATTTGTTATTAAAATAATGGTTTTATAGAAATAAAACAGTGCAATGTCAAATACATATGATTGGATTGTATAGTTATTGCTTGTTTGTTCAAAACATATGTTTTAAATGTCAAGTTCTCAACAAATGTTTGTGAGGAAAATATTTTTTATATTTTCTCTATACTCCTTATTTTTTATAAAAATTAACTGAAAATATATGAAATTTGTTGTTTATTAGATGCTCTTTACAGTGGAATAGTTAAAGAAAATATAAACAATATTCAGGCACTATTATTTTATTCATAATAAAAAAAAAAAAAATAAAAAATAAATAAATAAAAACAATAAAAAAATTTTTTTTTTTTAAATAAATAAAATACTTTTGTATGTATTTTCTTGTCATGAGGCTGTTATATGTTTATTCTGTTACAATGCAAAACAAAAAGTATGAAGATATGACAACAAATAACAAATCTATGAGCGTTTTACCAAAACTCTAGATTTTCGCACAAAACTGCTTAGCACTTTTGGATATATCCATAGGCCAGGTAGCATAGCACTAAAAGGGTTAACGTGCATTTTAAATCTGGGGAACAGCAGGGAAAAGTGAGGTAAATTGACAAGAGGCAACTGCATGACAATCTACCATATAAAGCTCTTTCATAAAGCTACTCCAACTTAATTAATAATAACAAGTCAAAGTTCAAATTATGTATTTAGCATTATATGTTTCGTAATAACTACATTATTATACCTAGATTAAACCACATGCTGCGTATTTCAAAGCCTGTTTCTCGTCGCATATCTTTATATCTAGAGATTATTCGCCAGCGCTTGTTGGCAGAGAAGTTGTCCAGTTGCAGAGCTGGCTGAGTGAGAAATGCAATGGCACAGTAGAAAAAGTTGTTCCATGCTTGGTGTTCGAACTTGTTGAAGAAATAATCCCGAATGGTATGAGAGAAGAAGCGCAGTGATTTGAGTATAACACTGTTAACAGAAGATACATTATAAACTGCATATCATTTTTTAAAAGGAAAATTTATAAATTCATGGTTTATTGGTCTGGCATGTTAATTAAAATCTACAAATACTTAATTACCACATCTAGGGCTGAAAAATACAAATTAATGCATTTTTGTATTTTACAAGTTGCTTTAATCAATTATTGCTAAATATTTATTTATTATAAATGAAAGAACTATAAATTATTAT
The DNA here is from genome assembly GCA_035578905.1 of Stictocephala bisonia. Taxonomy (NCBI): domain Eukaryota; kingdom Metazoa; phylum Arthropoda; class Insecta; order Hemiptera; family Membracidae; genus Stictocephala; species Stictocephala bisonia. The sequence continues at coordinate 896,979 of JAQJVL010000050.1, forward strand.
TGTACACACTGTTAAAATACATTTTAGTACCTGTTTTGAAGCATTATCATTTCAGTCCAGTCTGAAGGGTAGACAGGCCGTGACACCAGGTCCTTAAAAACAAGAAGGATCTCCATTAGAAAATCCAACAGATCAGTGGGAGTAGGGAAGTGGCGGATGTACACTTCAAAGTGGTGAGCTGTCATCTGCCGGAATACAGAGATCATCACCGCCACCAAACTACCCTGCAAAGTAGAAATAAATATCAAATCTTGAAACTCTTAAAAACTTAAAGTGCTCACAACAGTTATAAGACTTTTAATATAAAAACTAATCCTACGTGTCATTATACTGTTTGTGTTTCTATTCAACACTGCTTATTATTAAGAAGTTTATGATTTTGTCAACGAATAAAGATTTGTCACCTTCTATCTTATTATAATAAAGCTGGCTTGGGATCATTCACTCACTGGACATAAATGTTTACCCACTTTGGAGTGTCAGAAAAATTTGAAATTTGGACTGAAGGTAGATCTAACCATTTCGACCAAGTTGGTGGCCTTTTTTTACCCCAAAACTGCCCCATTGTATTTCTTAAGGGAAAACCACAAAAAAGTTGTTTTTATAACCTAACTTGAGAAAAAGCTTGAGTAATACACCTTCATACACACTTAACAAACGCGGGCCCTTATAGATAAATTTTAGCTTAAAATTTTAAAAATTTGGGGTTTTGGGGGCTATATATATATGTGACATAAATATATAAAAAATACACAAATATATCACCACTTTCCACTACCTTACTGTGGTTGGACAGAATATACTATGTCTCATATAATTTTGTAACTCATGAATATTTATTGTAATTTTTTATGTTGGTAAATTTTTAAATGTTGTTTCACACTGTTAAAATAATACTGCATACAAACATTTTTTATTTATTACTAAGATCAAACTCATTCTTCTGTTATATGCAATAAAAATAAAATGTCAAATCATTAAGTTATTTGTATTCACTTTTATACTAATTACAATTCACATCAAATTTCCATTACTGTTTTTAAGTTTTTTTTTAATAATTCACCTTTCAATTGTATAACAAACATTTGCCATATAGGGTACTTAAATTATTGGTTTGCTACATGCAACTTAAACCTTCATTTTATTTAATTTAACTTACATGCTTCAATACAATTATCTAAACCAATTACACTGAAGCAGTTCGTATTGTAAACAATAAACGTAGGATTTATTTTAAGGTTTCACCACAACTTCATTTCACCATAATATTTGAATAATAAATTATAAACAACAATAATAACATTTCTAAAACATAGGTAATACGATTCTAACCATAATTCAACGTACCTTAATTCTTTAACATATTAAAATTAGTTAACAACGAGAAAATAAATATATAAATACATAACAATTAAAACAACCAACAACTAACACTCCAATAACAACTCAATAAACAATATAATAAATAACTCTAATAATTAAAAACAAATAAATACAACAACTAATAAATAAGAAAACAATAAACAACCAAGCACTCTAATTATACTCACTATTTGAGCCCAATGAAATTAAACATTTATTTTTGAACTTTCTGAAATTGTCATGAAAAATGTCGATGTCCGACTCTCTGTTGACGATCAGATTATAAGTTCTTATCAACCGGCAGAAAGGTGTATTAAATAAATGTCAATCAACACTGCTCATTTATTCAGTCATTCAATTTGAATCAAATCAAATCAAATCAAATCAAAATTGCTTTATTTTTAACAATTATAAAATTGCATAATAGCGTCATCCATATGTATTAATAAATTACGTTAGATAAACATCACACCAATTACATGTATAACACATACAATATCATTCTAATACTAATCACAATGATTATATTACAGCCACTTCAAAACAATAATTGGTCTACATTATTTTTACAACAATTATAGCACTATTATTTTTACTATTTTATTCCTATCCTAATTACTATCTAATTACTTATCTAAAAACTCCCTCACACTGTAACAGCAACGAGATAACAACATGCCCTTTACAACCCTGCCAAATTTGTTTATGTCCTTTTCTGCTTTGATAGGTACAGGAAGCGAGTTATAGAGTTTAGTGGCATTTAATTTTAGATGATTTTCAAAAAAACTTGTCTTGTGTCGGGGAATACAAATGTTTAGTCGACCACGAAGCCCATACCGGTTGGAAGAAGTGACAGATGCAAAGAGTTCAGGGTGCTTACGTACAAACATGATACACTGAAAAATGTAAATGGACGGAAAAGTTAAAATATTGTATTCTTTAAAAATTGGCTTACAAGAATATCTGTAGGGCTTTCTAAAAACGGCTCTGATGGCTTTTTTTTGGAGTTTAAATAAAAAATTAGTTTTTGAAGATTCGTGGCCCCATATGACAACAGAATATGATAAGAGGGGGTATATTAGTCCATAGTAAGCTGGCAAAAGAATCCTATCATCAACAAAAGTTGAAAGTCTTCTTAGAAGGAAAATTCCAGAACTAACACGCTTACTTACGGAGTCAATGTGGTGATCAAATTTCAACCCGTCATCAATGTAAACACCCAAGAACTTAGTCACCACACTAGGCGTAACTTGTTCGCAGTCAACAAAGAAGGTTATACATTCGGATTGCTTCCTGTCACTTATATGAAAATCCAGGATCTGAGTTTTGTTATTATTGAGATATAAATTATTATTTCGAAACCACTGACTTAGTGCATTTGAAACTTCATATACTCTAACCTCCAAGTCAGATCTGTTTAGTGATGTCACAGAAACTGAAGTGTCATCAGCAAACTGACAAACCCGTGAGCTGGATGAAACTTGGGACAGGTCATTAACAAAGAGAAGGAAAAGGATCGGACCAAGCACCGAGCCCTGTGGGACACCTCTCAGAAGAGGACACGCTTCTGAATAAGCCACTCGTTCAAATCCATCTGAATCAATAAATGAAACTTGCACGGTTTGCTCCCTTCCCGACAGATATGACTCGATCCAGGTCAGGGAAGTACCTCTAAGTCCCATAGCATTTAATTTCTGTAAGAGGATACAATGATCAACCATGTCAAAAGCTCTGGTAAGGTCAAAAAACACTCCCACAGCAGATTCACCCCTATCAAGGGCCTCAACAATAGTAGATATTAGGGAATAAATGGCGTCACTCGTGGATTTTCCCTTTGAAAATCCGAATTGACAACGGGACATAATGTTGTTCTTACTAACAAAATCAACAAGTCTGATCAGGAAAACTTTCTCAAAAACCTTAGAGAATGTAGATATTAAGGAAATTGCCCTGTAATTGCAACACTCCTCCTTACTGCCCTTTTTATGCAAAGGTCTAATTATGGAATGCTTAAGTGATTCAGGAAAAATACCATATTGAAATGAATGATTGATTATATGAGATAAGGGACTTGAAATCAAATCAGGAACTTGTTTAAGCAAATATGATGAAATGCCATCAGCCCCAAAAGAATGTTTTGACTTTAGAGACATAATCACCTCCGAAACCTCTTCTTGCCTTACAGGCCTCAAAAATAAAGACTGCAGAGGAGCTTGAAATATACATGGAGTGGATGATGGAGCATGCTGAGAAGAGAAGTTACTGGGCAGGTTGGAAAAAAATTTACAGAATTCATTCGCAACGACAACAGGATCGTCAATAAGATATCCATTGTCTGCCTTCAATGAAATATTTTGGGTTTTATTAGATTTTGAAGTTTTCTGTTCATTAATCACGTTCCACATAGTTTTTGCCTTGTTAGAAGAATGAAAAATCCTATCTGCTACAAAATCAGACTTAGATTTCCTTATTGCCCTTCTGTATTCCCGCTTGAGTTGTCTATACTCCATTCGAAGTGGGTGCACAGAGGCGTAGTCCTTAGTCGCCTCATAAAGAGACCTCAGCCGGTCTCTGAGCTTCAAAATATGCTGACTGAGTTTTGGTTTTAAGAAAGAAACTCTCGCCTTGATCTTGCTCTTAACAAAAGGAAAACAAACATCAAAGTGATATTTTATTAAATTAAAAAAGGCATTGAATTTACTATTTGAGTCAGTAGCATCGAAGACACTGGACCACGTCTCCTTCTGCAGAAAGTGTCTGAAGACCAATATGTTAGAGTGATTAATCCGACGACTCATCCGATATTGTGGGATAGAGAGGGTAGTGCTGGCATTCATGTTGATTGCGATTTCCTGAGCGTGGTGATCCGCCAGAGCAGCCACCAAAACAGTACTCCTGACTAAGTGAGCATCAATATTTGTAAATATGTTGTCTATCACTGTCTTGGAAGACTTAAACTCTCTAGTATAGGTTGTTATTGTATGTCTTAACCCATACGTTGACATTGTGTGGATAAACTTACTTGATGAGAGACCAGTGTCCAATATGTTTATATTGAAATCACCAATGACTACAATCCATAATTTATGGTTATAAATGTGATTGAGACATTCACCCAATATCTCCAGAAACTGTCCATAGCGATATCCCGGAATTCTATAAACAGCAAGGACCAATAGGTATTTACCACTGTCAAGGGCAAACTTTGCTGAGGCCAATTGGCAGTATTCTTCAGAACAAAAACTGGAAACATCGACCATCTCAAACTTCAAACTACTTTTAGCAAGAATACAGACACCACCTTTTTTCCTCGTATTTCGGTTGAATGTAGCCACCTTGACATAGTCAGGAATGTGGAAAGCCTCAAATTGCTCACCTGTCAGATTGTGTTCTGATATACATACAATGTCAGGACTCTCACATTGTAAATGAACTTGCAGGGCCTCACAATTAGTACGAATGCCATTTATATTTTGATGAAAGACCCTCAGGGTTGCCTCCACAAATGGAGAGATAATCCGCACATCTGACTGAAAGCCATTTGTTATGGTCTTGGTACCCGGTGCCGACCCCATCCTAAAAAATTCTTATTAGTGTTATCCCATATCCCATAATTCCCCACCTTTTGCACCCCAGTCCCAATCAAATCATTTTTATTCGAATAAGAACTGTTATACCATACTTTAGTGGCATGGTGGTTTTTATGTGTGGGCTTTTTAACTTGACCTGTACCATAGTTACATCTCTTAGGAGTAGAATTATCACAGGGAAATGAATCCACCTGTTGCGGATGCTTGATACGCTTGACGCGAGACAAGACAACATCAGCCACCAAACCCACAACTCTTCCCTTTCCCCGTGCGTTAAGATGCAAGCCATGTTTTACATAACAAGCACGGCTAAGCGACTCAATAGAAATGAAAGTGGCATGTTCACAGTGTTTTACTGCGTGCTTAAATGACATATTAACTTCTGCAATTAAATGATTGACATTTTGTATATCATACCGTTTAGGAATACCAACAATGACAAAATTAGTGTTGCTAAATCTGCGTAGCACTTCATTCAGAAGATCCCGTAAGCCATTACAGTGCTCAGGAATATCATTAGTGCCAGCAAGAATAACAACAAAATCTTCCCTAGAAAAAGATTGCAAAGTAGAATCGCTACCACCCATGACATCTCTAAATTTACCATTAGGCTTTACAACAGAGCTTACATAGTATTTTCCTGTAAGTTGTTCAGACAAAAAATTGCTCATCTTTCGACCATGTGAGTCGCTAAGTATCAACACCCTTTTTTTCTTTAGAGATGTCTTAGGGGTAGACAGTGACAATTTAGATGAACATTGCTTATTATTTTCAATATTAGGTGAACATTTTTTAGCATTATATGTTTTAGGTGAAATTATGCCACAATATTTAGCAGAAGTATCAGAACTAGATACTTGCAATGACATGTCCTGACTTTCAAGGACTGAAAAAGAATTATAAACAGGTACTGAACCTAACTGTTGTACGTTTTTTTTATGGCTCTTTTTAGGCTTTACTACCTTCCATTCTTTTTCTGAATGTCTTATAACTATTGGAGTTACTGCAGTTTCTTTTGTTACTGACACAGATGGCAAGGAAGAAAGGGATTTTAGGGGGGTTTCCGTTACAGTATTTTGAGATTGTGGAAAGGAATTTTGCACTGGATGTGGTGGAGTGTAGGGAGACGCATTGCTACTCAAGTCTGCAGTAGGCATTGGATCAAGGCTAACGTTAAAATACCGTGAATACCATATACTAAAAGGACCCTTAACTTTTCTTAAAACATAACAACTTAAGATTAAATTTAGATTTATGAGGACACGTAGGCCACATTCAAAAGTATTTTTCTGTTGACCACAAGGCATTTCACTAATGGCAAGTGACCCAAAACCTAGTTTACAGGCCAAAACTTTAGCATGTTTTAAGTTCAATCCTCTGCAAGAGTCAAAGTGAAATAATCTTTTAGCATGCGTATCAACCATAAGCAGACTCCAATGCGAACCGCTATCATCCACCATTTTCTCTGTGCTATCACTTACAACACTAAAAATAAACCTTTTACTGTTCGCATCAAGAGCTAAAAGATGATTCTCGGCTTCCGAGGAGTCACAAAGTTTAATAAAATGTGCTACTGAAGGGCCGACTACCAGCACATCATTACGAGCCGAAACACTTTCTTCACAGGTTTTTATATAAAGTTGTATAGTCTCATCGTCAAGCCACTTATTTTTATTCCACTCGTCAGCTTGTTTAGCCAAAGTACGGTTAACTAAACTTAGTTCACTTGCTAGGTTTCTTTTACAAAGCAATAAATCATTAGCTTTATTTTTAACTAGATCTAATTCAAATTCTAAGCTATGAATGCGACTATACAGTGTTTCATTATCACTAGTTAGGGTTTTAATAGCCATCTGTGATTTACTTAAACTATTTTTAAGAGCAGCAATTTTACTAACAAGCTTATCCTTTTCGTTTTGATTATCGTCTTGGATTTTAAAAGAATCATTCATAATGGAAGTACATTTAGTATGCTCCAAAATGAATTTGTCAGTTAGATTTGATATTTCATCTTTGAGTTGAGTCAGTTCATTGTCCCTACTGGTATTTTCTTTTACAGATGAATGAAACAATTTAATCAGATCTACCATACAAGATAATAGCTTGTCTAATTTTTAACCTCAGGAAAATTAGCAGCTATTGCTCTAAGCTCTGAGATAGTAATTAAAAATAATTGTTCTACCTCCTCTTCTAAATTATCAATATCGTATAGATACGAGTCAAAGACATTTAAATCAACAGAGAGGTTATTAACATGCATGGTTGACAATAAATTCTATAAGTTTAGTACAATGTGTAAAGTGTAACAGTAAGGTAAAATTTCTGTAACAACTAAATAATCCTTAGTTTAATTTAAAATGTGGACAAGAACAATCAAGGAAAGTCTGCTGGTCAATATACATAAGATGACAGTTCCGGTAGAAGGTATTCAGTGAGCAGGCAGGACATCTGGGCGTGTCGTATGGCATCAAATGACAATGAAGGCGCTGTCGTTAATTAATACAGACAGTTGACGAGATAGTGCAGTACAGAAACCGACTAGTTGTGAGTCAATTAGCCGGCTGGTCAAATAACTGCAGCGGGTAATTCTCCCAGTCTATGGTAACACTGATGACGTGCGTGATTTGGATGCGCAGCAGTCCTCAGCAGAACCTCAACCAGATGTTACTGTAGCTGTACAGCTGTAGCTTTCACGTTACAGAATGAAAGATTGGTTCGAGTTGAAGAAACTCCAGTTCAGTTAGTGAGGACAACACACACAACACATAAGAAACTTACAAAAGTTGTGATGTGACGATAAATAAGGTGCTTCAAGGGATCGCTGACACATCACAAGAAGACCAAGCACAAGGTAAATACCAATTTAAAAATGTAAAATATGGAGACACATATTATCAACGTCCACCTATGTCAGCTCAGTAATCCATCCCAAATGTCAAATGAATCATTTTCCCTGTTGGTTGATGTGTGAGCGAGCGCCAGCAGCTTCGTGTACACTTAATATTCTGTGCTCGCTATGATACACTATAATAATAACTAAACAGTGGCCTACAGGGGCAGAATAACATCGATGGTTCTAACTCGATAAAGTTCGTCGTACTTGACGAGTACGTCGTACTCGTATTGAGATACAATTATCAGCAATAAATGCTAATTTATTGTCTAATCCATAAATGGGGTTACAGGTAGAGTTCCTACATACAAGCGTATCGAGTGACGGGGTTGGCACGCAAAGCGTGCAGGGGTGTCCCCTAGTCTGCTATAAAATTTGAATTCGCTTCTATGTTTCAATAATGAAATATTTATAGAAACATGAAATTGTCAGACATGCCACTGTTTATTAGGGCAAATAAGAAAATCCTACTTTCTTAGAAGATTTTGAGTTAAAACCACTTGTATTCAGCCAAACTCAGTCAGCAGAGATATGTGTATAATACCTTGCTGTGGTCCCTTGAAAATACAAAGAAATAAATTATTTTGTTGTTTTGTAATCACTTTAATATTTTTCTCCATTCACTTAACTATAAATATAAAATTAAATAGCTATATTTTTCTTAAGATTCAAACAATTTTCTCAAGACAAAAGTTTATGCCAAAAAGATGAACGATAGTCATTAAGTATCTAAAAGTTAAAACCAAATATTGAAGATATGACAACAACTTAAATGCTTCCTTATTATTTGATTTAGCAAAGAACCTGTCTGACAAAATAGAATAAAACAATAACTGGATACAATAAAACTGGATATCTTATAAAATAGCTGTTAAAACTTTTCATTGGTAGCTGCAATGTCTACCAAACAACAAATTGATAGTGAATAGACTTCTAATTTAAGTGAAGTAAGGCCTTTTGATGAACTAAACTCTGTTTCTACTCCCGCCGTTTCTCCTATTTTTAAACTACCATCAACACTTTTCCAATCTAAAAATCTAGGGCTATTAGATTTAAGAAATATGGATTCTAAATGACTTATGCAGTATAACATTCAGGGGAAATCCAAATTATTAAGAGCTAATGAAACAAATGTGGATATTTTATGTTTAGTAGAACACTAGCTTAAGCCTGATTAAATGCATATATTAAATAAGAATAAGAACCAATTTTATTTCATCAAGATTAACAAAATCAAATTTCCAAATTTTCTACCAGGAATTACTAGCCACCACTTCCAAATATTTAGTGGATAGCTCATAATTACTGAACTCATATATATATAAAAAAAAAACATCCTGCTTACAGATTGACACAATAATACAAGAAAACAGTCTACTTAACTTAAATTAACAGTTAATATTGGGCACCTCACCGTAGCATGTATATTACCTATGCATCAGCAGTTTGCAGAGTTTTAAACTATACCCGAAACCAATTTTGTTTATTATCAGATAACCTTACATACTTTTAATATCTTGAGGAGCATTTTGTAAGCAAAACTATAGAAATAAAAACTTAACTCTACATATACAACAACATAATTAATTAATCAACATAATTAATTATATTTCCTTTATACTTGTTAATTATGTTGACTTAGTACTAGGTTACTGTAGGCTGATGTATTTAATAATGTAAAACTTACATTAATATATTTATCAAAACATTTATATGTTGGCCTGTGAATAGCCAGTTTTCTAATTTACACAAAAATATGTTTAAAAAACAATAAAAACTGTTATTTTCTTTCGGATGGTTACAAGACCATATGTACTACTTCGAGTATTCCAATAATATTGTTCAGTTATCTTCACCACTTATATTATGGAATATTTTAAAAACTGTATACAAACGGTGTAATTGTAGAATTTTTAACTGACTATACCATGGCAAAGCATATTCTATTTTGTTCTTGAAGATTATGATCTGTACAAAGTGGTTTTGGATCATTATTAACAACTTTACTGTTACTTAATCAATCCTACTAATTTTTTAACCCGTTTAAAATTTAACCCGTAAACTAATTTTGAGTGAATTAAAGCAAAATATAACATAGGTCACTGGGAGGCAGATTTCTTAAAAAATAACATTTTTTATGCTTCTGAAAAGGTCCTTTTGGAGTTGTATTGTATGCTGTTTTCATGTTAGCTTCTCTTCCAATACTATGTCAAAATATTTTATATTACTAACGCTTTCTATCATAAAACATTTACATAGTGATTTATTTGAGCCATAACCATTAGATACATGGAATTTAAGCCTTGAAATGAATAAAAACCCTTTGAGATTGAAGTTAACAAACATTTTTTACAAGTTTAAAATCATTTTAACACCACTCCTGGACTAATCCAGATTAGATAACAGTAGATACACCAGATTGTGGTTCTGTCACCAAGCCCACCGCGCCTAGACTCTGGGCCTTTTGTGCCCCGAGCCTAGCAACAGTGTCACAAGAGACCAGTCCCCCTTATGAAAGACAGGGTCTCCCCGAGTGTAGCCCTTCTGATATCCTCTGATTTCGAAAAATCAGAACCCAGAGTCTTGTACCTAAGAGATGCAAGAGCTCCACATTGACACAAGATGTGTATGGAACTCTCCTCATCCTCCTCACCGAGCCTAAATGTAGAGTCTTCTGTTAGGCTCATAATCTTCATATGTCTCTGTCCGGTCAGCAGTCCTGTAACAGCCCACACCTTGGCCCAGTCACAGGTCAGCAAAGCTCGGCTCTAACTGCGATCCAGTACTTGAATAAGTGCACGAGACTGCCTGAGCCCAGTCTCAGTCTTCCGTTTATCAGCATGTTCCTCAAAGGTCCACCGATCAATTCTTCTCTTAATCGTTTGTAGAGGGATGCCAAGGGCTGGATCCGGTCCCAGAAGGGGCATTTTGCCCCCCTCCTAGCCAGAGCATCAGCCCTCTCATTTCCGTCAATGCCAGCATGTCCCCCTGTTTACGCCTCATGCCCCATATGTCTCACCTGTTTACGCAAATAAAGGGTATCTAGGATCTCCTGGCACTCCCATACCAACTTTGAGCTGTTACGTGGCACCATGATCACCTTTACCACCGACTTATTATCGGAGCAGATGGAAATAACTCCTCCGAAGCCACCTAAACGCATTTCTTCCTGTGAGGCAGTCATGACTGCCATCACCTCTACTTGGAAGACGGTAGCAAGGGCACCAAGAGGTACAGACAGAACTTTCCGTACGCCTCTCCCATACACCCCAGCACCCCCACCTCCTTCTGTAATTGAGCCGTCTGTGAACCAGATGCTTCCTTTAACATGTACTGGCTCGGCACTCCCCAACCAAGGACTAATCCAAGGCCGCTGTTTAATTGTATATGTGTGTATATATATATGTATAAATAGTGAATATGTTTTCAATTCAGCAAAAGTATTACAATACTTACAACAAGTGGTGACTCGCGGTCCATGGCAATTGTGGACTGAATCACTGTGCGTAACACTGTCAGCATGACCTCTGTGATATCGCGGATGGTTGAACCAGGCAAGGCACAGAACAGCAGATCCATGATGTCACTAAGAATCTTCACACACAGCTCTACCTAAGAGGAACATTCTATTAATGAATTAACAAATATAAACCGACTGTAAACGATTGTGTTGGATAAAAGGTAATAAACAACAAAAAAGTAACAACCTAAAATTCATATTGTATTTTTTTCATATTCTAAAATTTAAAGTGTAGTTTTGAAAGCGAATTAGAAAATTAAAATACCAAAGAGTATTTGTTAATCTATTTAAAATTCCCCTTTTTAAATTTGTCTTAAAATGTTGAAAGACTTAATTTTTTTATACCTGCAGAAAAAGTAGTTTATATAATTTTATTTCAAACTCACATAGATTTTGGACAACCATATCAAGGTTTTTTTGACAAAAATCTGAGTATTTGTCAAATTAAATAAGAAACATTGTTCTTAAAATATATGTCTTAAAACATTAAAAGCCATAGAACTTGATATGTGGGCATAGATTTATATTACATTGTAATGGTTGAATAATTGTTAATTAATTCAAAGTAATTAATTTTTGTTCGTTTGATAACTGTTGCATAGTTTTTTTTGACCTGTTATTTAAATATTGTATTTTTGTTATTAATTGTGATAATTATGTGTGAATTCGGCATACTGACATATATACAGAAATACATAAATCTTTATTTATTAATCATTGAGAACAGAATATTTGTCAATATGCTATAATGAAATAATACTACCATAACAAGAGTTATATGAAAATTCAATATTAGGAGTCAAGAATGTTATAAAATTCATCAAGACTGTAGATTGACTTCTTCACCAACCAGTTGTGTAATCTTCTTTTTAAGGTTCTTGAGTTGCCGGACTTTATGTACTCAGGGAGTGAGTTTAATAGTTTGGCTCCGACAAATGATGGTTTCTTAGTATAGAGTGTTGTTTTGTAAGCTGGTAGATGGTAAGCTTGAGCCTGTCTTGTTTGATAGTTGTGCACTTCACTGTTTCTTAATAAATTCTGCTTTGAAGCATAAGTAATGACTTCGGTTTAGAAGATTGAATTAACTGTAAGAATGTTGAGTTCTTTAAATGGTTCTCTACAGCTGTCTTGGGGACAGAGGCCAGCCATGATGCTTACAACTCTCTTCTGCAGTATTAATATTCTTTGTAGGTTGCCAGCTGAAGAGCTCCCCCATAGTATGACTCTTAATATTCTTTGTAGTTTGCCAGCTGAAGAGCTCCCCCATAGTATGACTCTTAATATTCTTTGTAGGTTGCCAGCTGAAGAGCTCCCCCATAGTATGACTCTTAATATTCTTTGTAGGTTGCCAGCTGAAGAGCTCCCCCATAGTATGACTCTTAATATTCTTTGTAGGTTGCCAGCTGAAGAGCTCCCCCATAGTATGACTCCATATCGAAGTTGGCTCTCAAAGAGAGCATGGTAAGCTATTTTTATAGCAGATATTGTGCCAGTAGCTTTTATTCTCTTAAGAGCAAATAGGACGGAGCTGAGTTTTGAGGTTAGGTAATCAACGTGGCAGTTCCATGTCAGATTTTGGTCTAGGATTATACCTAAGTGTTTAAGCTCTTCTAATTTTTCCAAATCTGGTGGAGCTGTTATGTGATCTTTAAGTCTGCCTTGTGCAAGGAGATTGGTTTTAGATGGGTTAAATACAAGGTCATTATTCAAGCAATATTGCTGAGCCATGCTAACAGGGATAAATGTGTGGATTTCTAGTGCCTCTGCTGTTGTGCTGCTGGTAATTAGGGCTGTGTCATCTGCATAAGAGACAGGATGACTAAAAGTTTTGAGCTCTTGACCAAGATCGCTAGTGAATAAGACAAAAAAGACAGGGTCCACACTGATCCCTGTGGAACTCCTCTAGTAACCTTCTGTGGACAGTAGTTAATGACCTTCGTTGCCCCTTTCACTACGTATTTTAGCTTGACTATTTGCTCTCGTCCTGTGAGGTAACTTTCGAACCATTTGATAGCAGTTCCTCAGATTTAAGTTATCTAATTTGATAGCAGTTCCTCTGATTAAGTTACCTATCTTGTACAAGATCAGTTTATGAGACAGTGAGTCGAAATATTTGCTCATATCAAGAAAAACAGTTGTTATGGTACGTCCAGCTTCAATATTGTTGATCATGTGCTCGATGAGTTCGGCAAGTGCAGTGATGGTTGATTTGCCTGAGATAAACCCATGTTGTCCAGTTGGTAGCAGTTTGTTGTGGTTGAGATGTTCTAAAAATCTTGAGAGAACTATTTTCTCCAAGACTTTCGATATGGTTGGCACGAGGGAGATCGGTCTGTAACTCTTTACTTCATGCTTACAACCTTGTTTATGGTTGTAATTGGTTATGGACCAATTTACCTAATTGGTCGGTAGCGTAGTTGGTTCAATCCCAGCTTCATGTGCTAAAGGTTCTCAGTTCGATCCCAATCAGAGTCAATACATTTTGAGAAGGATCAGCTGATAACCACCGGCTGTTCATTTGTCATTGGGCTATTAATTAATGACACTTTCTAAGGAATAGTCGGCCTTAGTTTGTAACAATGACTACATTCGCTCATATACACTCATCACATTCATTTGAAATCCATATTCGCCCATATCTTGACGATCGGCGTCTTATGAATAAATAAAAAAAAAAAATAAATAAATAAATATGTAGTGGATACACCTTTGACATCTTTAATTTTGAGGGAAATACCCCTTGAGCCAAGGACTTATTGATAACATCTGTTAAGGGTAGGCAGGTCACGAAGCTGCAGTATTTTAGTATTCTGGAAGAAATGCCATCATATCCCGAGGAGGATGATAACTGTAAAAGAATTTATGGTTTGCAATACTTCTTCATTACATGTAGGATTAAACGAGTGTAAAACTATCCCAGTATAATTTGTGTATAAATTTAAATTTATGGCATTATGATCATTGTTGTGGCCAAGAGTAGCTTCTACAATTGTTGTAAAATAAGTATTGAAACATTCAGCTATGGTAGAAACATCTTCTACGTAAGTATTTTTATCGGCGACTGTTAATTTCCAATTAAATTCTGAGGTTTTCCTTTTTGGCTTTCTTTCACTATTAATAACCTCCCAAACAGCGTTACTCTAGTTGCCTGCTTTTGCGATGAAGTTTTAATTTGCTTCTCTTCTTAATCTTTTCAATTTTAAGTCATAGGACTTCTTCTTTTGGGCAGCTTCCTCTTTATCTTTATTCTGCCTGCCAGTTAGAAAGCGCTCTCGGGCTTGAATATATGACAATCACAATGCATTTACTTCGGGGTCAGTATATTCTTGAACTCGACTTCTGGATTTTTTTCTTCAATGTTGTGTAAGGACATATAATGTCTAGAGCTGTAGTCAGAGTTCCAATGAAGTTAGAGTAGGCTTCTTCTGCTTTTAAAGTGTTGTAAACCCGATCCCATGCCTGATTATCAAGGAGCCCTTTTAATTCTAAGATATAGAGGGGAAGTCCATGTAATAGAGTTGTCCGGTATGGTCAGAAATTCCATTTTCAATAATTTTGAAGTTAAAGCTATCTGGGGCCATATTAGAGCAGAACACATCAATTGACGTAGCACTAGTACGGGTTTTCCTAGTTGCAGGTAGTTGGCTTCGAGTTATATTATATTCTGAAAGGAGATTGTTTAGTTTATTGTAATCTCTTTCCATCGTTGTGCTAAGCTGATCAACATTTAAATCACCAACAATACAAATTACACTATTGTTTGTGGGGAGTTCTTCTAGTGATGAACCTAGTAATTTGAGAGCATAATTTAGTGGACTACTTGGCCTGTATACATCCAGGATGTATACATGTTTTTCTTCTTTATAACAATTTTAATAGCGGCCATCTCACAAATGAGTTCTTCGCTTTTGCTATTAAGATTTACAGTCTCAACCTCACTCTCCAGACCCATCCGTTTGAATATTGCAACACCTCCTTTTTGGTGTAGTTTCCTGTTGTATTCTGTGATTAAACGGGTTGATAAACGGGCATTTTTCAATGAATCAGCACTGAGGTCATGTTCAGTTAAGACAACTATGTCAGGCTTTGAAAGGCGAAGAAAGTGGTTTAGAATGTCAATTTTATTTCCAAGTCTATCAACGTTTTGATGGTAAATCAAAAATTGTTTATCCTTTACTGAATTTTTTTGATGGTTTTCCTGTGCTAATTTCACCTTCCCTTATTTCTTTAGTATACTTGTCAAAGGTTATCAAGTTTACCAGCCTTACATCTTCCATTTGGTCATTGAAACATTTCCTAAAAAAGAAACATTGGAGTGTTTTTGGCTGTTAATTCGACAATTTGGGAAGATTGTTTGAGGTATATTGTCTTCTGTCTGAGCTGGGATTGTTATGATGTCTTTCTTAAATTTGTCTTTTTTCCCCTGATAATATTTAATATGGTTATAAAAAAATTGCTCTATTGTCTCGCCATCCTTCCGTATTTGAATATTGAAGAGGAAAAAACTCTTTAACTGTCTCATCCTCCTGACGCTTTTGAGCTTTATAAGGGGGTTTATGAGTTCCTGTTCTTTGCTTTGTTTTGTGCTTGCTAACTTGTAGTGTTTTGTGCTTGCTTATAGTATTTATCCTTTTTCCTGCAATTATTTTACTTTTTTCCTTGTTCAGTAGGTCCCTGGAAGTGTCTGGCAGGTTGACAGATGTCTTAGGTACAATAGGGTTCAGTTTTTTTATATAGGTTTGACTAGGTCCTGATGTCATATTATTGTACAGATCATGCTCAGAATCAAGATGATGCTGTATGTTCGATACGAGAGATATTAAATAAGCTCTTGTTTTACCTACTTGCTTATTAATTTGTTGGAAAAGATCATCCTGCTGAAGTTTAACTTACTTAATATCATCCTTCAGCAGGACTTATTGAAGATAAGTCGAGCAG
Source organism: Stictocephala bisonia (assembly GCA_035578905.1). Lineage (NCBI taxonomy): Eukaryota > Metazoa > Arthropoda > Insecta > Hemiptera > Membracidae > Stictocephala > Stictocephala bisonia. The sequence goes on from JAQJVL010000050.1 coordinate 913,282, forward strand.
TAACATAAGCTGTTCTTATAAATACATATTTTTTATTTTGCATGTTAAAGAATACTAATTGCTAAATGCTTTAATGTAATTGGACATATTTTCTTTAATAAAGCATTGTAAAATAAATAAATAAATAAAAGCCTTGATTTTGTTTACATTAACCCTTTGCACTCCGACATCCGATATATCAAACGTTCGCTAAATGTGCAAAAAACTCCGACATCCCATGTTTTGGACGTTCAAAATATACCTTTTGCTGGCTTTATAATCTTTCCAAATAGTTTAGCGCAGTAGTACTTTATAGTCTACTCTATTGAATGTGTTTTATCAGCAGTAGTATTTTTGATCAGCTGTTTTGGTGCATGAATAACTTATACTGTCACATGGTGTTTGCATGGGAGCATCAGTTGTTTGGCGTTATTCTTCTGATGTTTTGTTTCTAGGCATATGTTTTGTTTACTCGGCTGTCGGCGCGCGCATCCGAGCGTGACAGCTGTTGCACACAAAGGCTTGTTACTACGCAGCTTACAGTTGTGTTTTGTGTTGTGTTTACTGTTTATTTAGGGTGCTAATGTAGCAAGCAAGTCAAGAAGATGTACCACATGTACCAAATGAAAAGGGAAATGGTGGCCATTTACTTGAACATTTATCTGGGAAAAACGAACGGATTTGTGTTGTTTGTGCCAAAGACCCAATTGTAAAAAGAAAAAAAATTGTATTCTGGTGTCCTAGCTGCAACTGTGGTATACATCCCACATGTTATCACAAGTTGGAGCATTATCCTAGGGCTACACATTCTGGGAGAAGGAAAAGGCAGAATCCAGTGATTCGGACTAAAAAAAAGTTGTACATAGTTTTAGTTTTTATGAAAAAACATGGAATCTGTTGTAAATAAGTATATATATGTAATAACATTTTTTATTCATCGTAAAATTGTGCATATTTAGTGTATTTGAAGTATGTTTTTTAATGCAATTTATGTGTTTTTTTACGCTTCTATAACATTTTATTTTATCAGCTGTTTGAAAATTTTTATTATTTTACGACTTTTGACTTATTGACTTTTACCAATAAAAATGTTATAAATAAATAAATATTTTTGCATTTTTTAAACATTTATTATTACTGATTCATCATTTGGAAAAATTAAATAAATGTGACTGGTGTTTTAGAAACAAAGTTGATCAGAGTACATAATAACTTGCATAAAAATGCTAAATTTCAAATTTGTCAAGATTTTAACAATTACTTACCATGGATTTATTTATGGAGGTAAGTGCACGAAATTTTGCATACAAGTTTGTAATTATATAAGAAACATAATAATAACAATAGTCTATGATAGGCCAATGCATTTTTTGGGGGGTTATAAGGGCTCAAAGTAAACTTGTATAAAAAGATTTAGATATAAATTTTAATAAAATAAAAAAAATGAGTTTTTTTATTGTTTTAATTTTTATTTACATGTGGAATGTTATAATAAATAAAACAAAACATAAATCATAGTTCTAAGTTATAAAATATCTAAATTATGATTTTTTTATGAAACCCTTACGAAATTGGCAAAATAGGCTTGGAGTTTTTCGCTAGTAGTTTTCTAACATGAACTGGAGTTTTTGACACCGACCAAAAATCTTTGTTCGAAATGGAAAGGGTTAAAAAAAAAAAAACAGTTTATTTCATATACTTTCAAAATGATATAGATTTTAGGAAGCTTTCTATAGATATAATAACTAAGAATATAGAGTATGTAAAATTAATCATTTTTAAAATTAATGTATCATACTTTTAAAAGCCCTACACATGTAGACAAATCAGTTCATATAGTTTGCTTTCAAAGTGATGACACATTTTTATTCAATGTCATGTACAGCTTTGTACATAGAATAGTGTCTTACAATATTTCTACTCCAAAAATTCTTCTATAGAATATAAACTTAAATTAATTGTATGATATTTTAATTTATTTTTAAAATCTACTATGTACAGTTCTTTTTTAGTTGAACTAGGTGCTTCAGCCAAAACTTTTTCTCCCAGATAACTTGATTTATTTTTGAAAATTTCTAATCTATGGTGATGTGTCATAATCTGTTTTCTTTTCCTCGTGTTATAGTTGTAGGGTGAATTTAAATCAATTTTAACTCTGGTTTTTACACACATAATTAATTCATAAATATACAATCCTACTAAACTAAAAATATCTAAACTTTCAAAATGTTGTTTAGTGGTGATATTATTTTTAATCTTAGCATTACTCATAATTTTTTCCTGAACTTTCAGTTTTAGTATTTTCTTTAAGTTTCTCTTACTAGTAGAACCATAAACTGTAATTCCAAAAAATATAGGTGATTGAATATTGTGACAGGTATATTGCTTTCAACATTGGTAAACTACATAAAAAGGTTAGTTGTTTCAAAGCCTAAAATTCCAGAGTTTAACTTTCTCAGAATAAAATTTACATGGCCATTCCTGCTTAAAAAGTCATCAATTTTCATTAACTTCACATAATGGAATTGCATTTATTTGAATTGTGGGCTTTATTGTGGAAATATATTTTGTTTGGTCGAGAATGTAACAAAGTTTGTTTCATCAGTATTTAAAAATAAGTGATTTGTATCAAAATATAAATTAAAATTGTTCAATTCCACACATGTCTTTTATTCTAACCTTGTGTTTTCCTGATACTTTGAGTCATCAGCATAAAGTAACATTATGCTGTTTTGGCAATCATTTAAAGGATTAGAAATATCATTTATGTAACAAAGATAGGGGTTCTAATATGGAACCTTGCAGTACACCATGTTTAACTTTTAATTTTTTTATTTACTTTTTACAAATTGACTTTGATTAGAAAGCTTAGTTATTTCTACAAACTGATAACAATTTGACGAGTATGAACTGAACCGATTGTGTGCTACACCTTTAACACAAATTTTTTAGAAAGTTTTTGCAAGAGTATATTGTAATCAACGCTGCTGTCAAAAGACTTTAGCAGGTCCATAAATATTCCTATTGCTACCTCCCTCTCTATTGAATCATAGAATAATGAATAATGGCATAATAATAATAATAGAAAAGTTGTTATTGCTGATATGACTTATTTCCCTGTTTGAAAAACCATGCTGAATTTTACTTATAAATGATTTCTGTTCTAAAGCATTTTTTCAAAGATTAGATATGGAAGGAAAATTGTGACTGGCAATAATTAGCTGGGTCTCGATTGTTTCCCACCTATCGTATCAGAAAAACTTTAGAAATTTGTAGTTTATCTTTTTAGTTTATTAGGGAAATATCCAGAAATTAATTAGGAAATTATTAGGTGACTCAAAACTGTTGATAGTTCTTTTTGAGCTGCTTTAATAATCATGGTAGAAATGTTATCAAATCCACTAGAACAAGCCTATATATTTTGCAAAGAATCTATTGTATTTACTATTTCTTTTTGATCAGTGGGTAAAAACGTAAACGCTGAACTAACGGAATTATTTGTATCACTATAATTTTAATGAATCCTATTTCGTAAGCTTAAGCGACTGGAGTCATTATTAACAACTAGTTCTTCCGGTGTCAACCGCGTCAAAGGACTATTTACAATATATACAGTTCCAGACGTTTCGCCCATGCTACGATGTGGCATCCTCAGTGGTTAGGCTGAGACTGAAGGTCAGCAGTCGCTCTACCCAATTTATAGCGATGGCACAGCTGTCATGTGTCACGTAGGCCAACTGACCCGAGTCTGAGGTCACGTACGCACTTGCGTGTAAGCTATGATATTTTCTGCTGGTTTCCTATTGGTTGATCTTCTTTATTTAATTTAGATATTTGTTTCTTGAAAGCCCTGTTGATGTCCATCTTGTTATATCCATTACAATTCAAAGTAGTTTTTAGCAGGTGTTTTTCTCCATTCCAGCTTTCTTTGTCCGATATGTGGATTGCTCTGTTTATAAGGGTATTTATGACGGAATTTTTCTGGGATGGATGGTGATGTGAGGCGGCATTCAGATATCTGTTCGTATGGGTTGGTTTGCGGTATACTGCATGGCCTATTGATCCATCTATCTTCCGTGTAGTAAGAACATCCAGGAACGCCAGTTGTTTTCCCCTCTCGATCTCCATGGTGAACTTTATGTTGGGATGGATTGAATTCAGATGAAGTAAAAACCCATCCAGAGCGTCCCTTCCATGTGGCCAGACCGCCCAAACGTCATCCACGTAACGAAGCCAGTTCCTAGGTTTATGTTCAGCTGATTGTAGAGCCATCTTCTCGAAGTGTTCCATGTACAAGTTAGCTGCTACTGGTGATAAAGGTGAACCCATTGCTGCTCCATCTACTTGTTCATAGAACTTGCCATCGAAGTAGAAAAAAGTTGATCGTAGGCATAGGTCCGCAAGTTCAGCTAATTCAGGGCTTAGGATGTCCTTGATTAGTTCTACAGTTTCAGAAATCGGCACCTTGGTGAAAAGTGACTCTACATCGAAACTTACAAGGATGTCATCTTCATAAAGTGTAATCCCTCTTAAGATGCTGATAAAATGTCTGGAATCCTTCACAAAAGATTCAGTCTTCCCAACGTATTCACTTAAGTGCTTCGTTATAAATTTGGCAATCTTGTAAGTGGGGGATCCTATTGAACTGATGATTGGACGCATAGGTATGTTATCCTTGTGAATCTTCGGTAGTCCGTATAACAAAGGAGGCCTCGGATCTGATGTGATTAAACTACTCTTGATGTTGTCTTCTAAGTGAACTGTATATATTGTAAATAGTCCTTTGACGCGGTTGACACCGGAAGAACTAGCTTTTGATTATTTAAATTATTTTCTATTTTAAAAATCTCATTTAGTTTAGAAAATATAGCTTTCACTGTCTCATATTTCACTGGATTGTTTGTCAGGTCAAAACAAGCAAATTACAACATAATGTGTCCTATATCAATCAGTTTTATATCTATGTCTAAATCTGATTTTTACAAAAAAATATACATCTCAAAAGCGGTTCATATATATTGAAATATGGTATGGAAGTTTGTCTTGAAAATACTCATTTTACTTAAAAAGCTTATATGAAATTTTAAATAATAGCTTATACAAAATAAAAAATTGTTATACCACTGTTTGCTCGTTGCAAAGAGGATAACTATTTACATTTTATTTTTTAACTATAAAGAAGTTTCTTGTATTTAATATATTCTTATTTAGTTTTTCTATTTTAATAGATAGATATTGAATTACTTGTTAATTAAAAATAAAAATAAGGTTTAAATTAATGTAATGTTTCATACAGATAATTAATAGCCTCCTTACTACCAGTGATGGTTCAAATTGTTATAATTTTTTTGGGCAATTAATTGTAGTTTAGCTGTAACATTTCTGACGCTATTCAATGTATCATATATACGTTATTACTGAATAAAGGATGTTTTGAATTTGAATGACTAAAATATGTTTTAAAATTGTGGCAATCTAAAAAATTCAAAATTCGATTAAACAAAATAAAATATATATATATATATATACAGTATATATATATATATATATATATATATATATATATATATATATATATATATATATATATATATAGGAAATTCAAAATGTTTAATTGAAATTATGGCTATCCTAAAAAAGTTCATACTTATTATCCGGATAGCCATGTAACTTTAAAAGTAATGTCAGAAATTAGAAAAGTTCCTTCACAGACAAACCACATAATGGATGCTAAAAATAAAATAGAGCAGCAATGCATATTGAATCACAATATTATGTTTAATGGTAATTCCTCAATTTTCAACAGTCTTTGCATGTATGTGTACTGTACTTTTCGGGTTGTTATGAAAGATAGTGTAATCAATCTTCATATAATTATGTCTTATGGTTGCCATAAGAAATTTAGTTCTCTTATGATTGTAATATATGTATCATATTATTATACTATGAAGGAGTCAGTTTTAAAGATGAAACTCCTTCAGAAAATAGAAACTCCATTAAAATAATCAAATTGATCAGGTTTTGCCAGCTAGGAATGGTTTTCACTCCTTTAAAGTCAGAATCACAGTTGGAGGACACTGAATATTCTTAGTATTCTCAAAAAATGTTGAACATCTTATTCATGAATTTCGGATATTTAGATAGATTTTTATTTATAGCTATTTATTTTGAATTGAAATTCTCTGGTAAGGTTGCTGACTTCCTATTACTAATTAAAAACTATCTCTTGGATAATTACTCTCTACTGTATATGATTGACTTTTTTTACATAAAGTGCCAGTACAGCAATTTTAGAAAACACAAGCAGAAAATATTGATGATATGTTATGATATGTTCTTTGTAAGATGTGATTTTTTTAAAACTATGTTTTTTATAATAACAATTGTTGTTGGGACATTTTGAAGTTTGGATGCAAAGCTTGGGACAGTTGGTTAGCATTACTGCATTACTGGGTCGAATGTACGACTTTTTCACTGGAGTGTTGTGCCAGTTCTACTGTTACAGCTGTTTGGTCTCTGGTATAGGTTATGTAATGCACACCAGATCAGACTGTAGACGGCCATTTCAGACTGTAGTATCCACATTTGGCAAAATAGGGATCCATAGAGAAGACACCAGTTGCCGGCTCTATAGCAAGACTCTATAGTCTACCAAACACTTGTTGACGGAATGTGAAGCCTTGAAACTCACAAGAAAGAAAATCTTCAGGACTTAATTTCCTCCTGAGAAGTTGGAAGGTAGTTTAAGAAGAAAGATTCAGTAATTGGTTACACTGCCAAGTATCTGTACCCCATTCTAATAGGCAATAGGGAGCACAATAAACCTAAGGTTAATAGTTAATACGAAAATAAAAGGATCCTTGAAGCTCTCTTCCCTTTCTTACGTAATGCATAGCTTCAAGTTTCTACAAATCATTGGTTCTGAAAAATAAACAAGCTAAAAGTGCTAATCTACAATTTATTAACTGCACATAAGATCACCATATAAATGGCATAGAACACATTAATTGGAACAATAACGTAACTTAAAAAACTTAACGTTCTATAATTACGAGGGTCATTTTTAAAGTAAAAACCGATTGCGCATCGTGCCCATCCGGTCACGTGACGTCCATTCAAGGCCAGCACTTACTGGCCTGTTTCCGTCAACGCCGCCATTACGTTTCACGTCTCTGCTGATGCTGGTTGTGTGGTTACACTGCTTTGTTTGTCGCAATGTCAATCAATAATCATGCTGACTGTGAAATACGCTTAGTTATTCGATTTTTAAACGCAAAAAATGTTCGTCCTGCTGAAATTCACCGACAGCTTCTTGAAGTTTACGCTGAGGATGTTATGAATGATGGAAATGTGTGAAAATGGTGTAGGCTTTTTAATGAAGGAAGGACAAGTGTTCATGACGAAGAACAACCTGGACGGCCTACTGTCATCAATGAAGAGTTGGCACAAAAAGTTGATGAGGAAATTCGCCAAAATCGGCGCTTCCCTATTGACAAACTTAGTCAGAAATTTCCCCAAGTTTCAAGATCAGTAGTTTACAACATTGTTACTGACAAAGTGCATTACAAAAAAATGTGTGCGAGATGGGTGTCAAAAATGTTGACACAAGAACACAAAGCAAAGCGTATGGCATATTCTTTGTCCTTTTTGGAGCGCTATCACAGAGATGGTGATGAGTTCTTAAGTCACATTGTGACCGGTGATGAAACGTGGGTTGCATACTATACTCCTGAGACGAAACGTCCATCCAGTGAATGGAATCATTCAAACTCCCCGACGAAACCAAGAAAATTCAAGCAAGAACCTTCAACAAGAAAAATTATGGCCACAGTTTTTTGGGACCGAAAGGGTATTCTTCTGATAGATTTTCTACCACGAGGAATGACAATAAATGCTGAAAGATATTGCAAAACATTATTGAAGCTTAGGCGTGCTATTCAAAACCGCAGGTGGGGCCTGCTCTCTGGCAGCATCATTCTGCTTCACGACAACGCTCGGCCTCACGTTGCGGCAAGGACACAGACGCAACTGGACAAGTTTCGTTGGGAAATACTGGATCATCCACCATACAGTCCTGACTTAGCACCATCAGATTTTCATCTTTTTCCAAAACTTAAGGAATTTCTTGGTGGAAAGCACTTGGAAAATGATGACATATTAAAAGAAACAGCTACAAACTGGTTTAACAGTCAGGCGGGAGAGTTCTTTGATGATGGGATCCGAAAGCTGGTACCACGACTTCAAAAATGTGTCTATGTTAATGGTGACTACATAGAAAAGTGAAAAAATGTTCATATTTTGGTTTGTGATATCATTTATATCCATAAATAAAGTTTCTCTTATGCTATTTGAAAACGGTTTTACTTAAAAAATGACCCTTGTATTTTCAAGTCTGCTACAGAGGAGTTTGAAATTGTACTTTTAATGTTTCTTTTATTGTTGTTTTTATTTAGAGATTTGCAATTAGTAAATATATAAATGAGCCTGAGCATCTATGACAACCAACTTTAGGTTTTGAAAGTGATGGGCCAGCTAATTTTTTTTTTATGTAAATAAATCCAGTTAAGTTATATGTATAAAGAAAATTATATGATAATTTTTTTTTTTGTTAAAGATAAGGGCTGTGGATGGCTAACCGCTCATTATAATCAATAATGTTTCTAAACTGGACTCATCATTTTTGTTACAGATGAATCTGACAGTACTAACAAAATATTTCATGTTATATTTTTTTATTTTCAATCCGATTGTTGTAATATATTTTGTGTTTGTAGATGATTAAGTTTATACTTCAATAAAACAGGTTCCCACATGTAAAATATATCTTGTTTACGAGCTGTAAGCCTACAAAAGATTTTTTTTAAACAAAACACACTTTTTATTGACGACATATAAATATTTAAAAATTATAAGATGACTTTTTGGACATTTATTCTGATAAAGTACTCAATTACAAACATTCTGGTCAAAGAAGTACTCTTGTATCTTTATTAGAACAGATGTTATAAATAAATGTATAAAGACATGCGTTTCTCTGAAATTTCAGCCAAAATATTTTAGATGTCGCACTTGAAAAGTGAAGGAAAAATAGTTTAAACTTTTTTTTTTGTTAGTCTTCAAAGGGTTAATATCTAACCACACTACTGGATATTTTATTTCTTATATATTTGTAAATATTAATATTTACAATAAAAATATTTATTCATCCGTTCATTTGTAATTCACTCTCTCTTGTATTGTAACTTCCATGTTTATTCTTTGCTGTTTATTAACAAACATGTTTTAAGCTGTTTATTAACAAAATTAAAACAACCTTAAGTTTGTTGTTGGTTGTTGAGTTTAATTTGATTAAGAGTTATAATATGATCATGTTTGACTGATCTAATTATATCCCTACAATTTTCCAGTGAATCCAAAGAGAGGTCCATTTTTTGTTAATTATATGTAAGGGCATGTGATCTTTGAAGTTTTGTTTTCGCAGGAGCTATGGAAGTATGGATTCAGATTTTGGTTTAACATATTCACTTCTAGAAAATGTAGAGTAATGAAGTGTAGAAAAATATATATTTCTGTTTTACTAAACTTAAGCCTAGAAGCGGTGTCAAAAGCTGTTTTTGATTATTCTTTTACCCTTGTAATGACTTGTTTGTCTTTATTAGACCGGTGTCACACAAATACTCGCCACTGTCCATGTTATAACCATGTTACATCCGAGGTCTTGGTTAGAGTTACACTGATACATCCGTGTCACACACACTCTCGCCACTGTCCATGTTATACCTGTGTCACATCCGAAGTCTTGGTTAGAGTTACACTGATACATCCGTGTCACACACACTCTGGCCACTGTCCATGTTATACCTGTGTCACATCCGAGGTCTTGGTTAGAGTTACACTGATACATCCGTGTCACACACACTCTCGCCACTGTCCATGTTATAACCGTGTTACATTCAAGGTCTTGGTTAGAGTTACACTGATACATCCGTGTCACACACACTCTCACCACTGTCCATGTTATAACCGTGTTACATCCGAGGTCTTGGTTAGAGTTACATTGATACATCCGTGTCACACACACTCTGGCCACTGTCCATGTTATACCTGTGTCACATCCAAGGTCTTGGTTAGAGTTACACTGATACATCCGTGTCACACAAATACTCGCCACTGTTCATGTTATAACCGTGTTACATCCGAGGTCTTGGTTAGAGTTACACTGATACATCCGTGTCACACACACTCTCACCACTGTCCATGTTATACCCGTGTCACATTAGAGGTCTTGTTTAGAGTTACATTGATACATCCGTGTCACACACACTCTCGCCACTGTCCATGTTATACCCGTGTCACATTAGAGGTCTTGGTTAGAGTTACACTGATACATCCGTGTCTCACACACACTCTCACCACTGTCCATGTTATACCCGTGTCACATTAGAGGTCTTGGTTAGAGTCACAATGTTACATCTGTATCATACCCGCAATCTGGGGTAGGGTCAACAAATACTTAGAATTCTATTTACAGTAACGATCTATTATTTCACAATTAACTTCTAAAACTATCTTTGCAACAAATATTCACATCATAGAGCATTAACCTTTTGCACTCCATAGGCGAACTGAGTCTGACATCGCTATTTTCCTGTTCCACTCCATAAGCAGATTCAGTCCGACATCAGTTATCAATATTTTATTTCATTTCCAGTTTGTTCCAGATATTGTTTAAAGTGTCTATAGTTGTCGTGGTAATATATACTTGTCTTCTGAGTCACTCAGTTATTAGTTTTAAATTCGTAGTTATTTAATTTTTTTGTCCGTTTTACAACAAATCAGCTTTAGTCAGCTCCAACTGTCGTCTTCACATTGAACGTTCACATTGGGCATTTAGGCTGTGTTTGTAAACAATATTTACACTGTTTTTGTTTTTATATTATGTTTTGTTAGTTACTATTATTAATTTTTAATTTTTAGAATATATCAAAGTGCATGTAGTGTAAATTTGTGTATTGTTTTCATGTACAGCTAGTATTACAGCGTCTACAAGTAGAGATAGTTTAAGATGACACAAACATTGAAGCTATGTTTGAGGAATGTTTACGGTTTTATACATTCATTTTTGTTTGAACAAAATACTGTTACCAATATCAGTACTATTTGCATATGTGTGAAGTATGACAACAAAACATAACTGCAGTTTAGTTAAAAATTTCTGATATGCATAATATGAAACTTTAGTATTGTACAAAATAATGATTCGGTAAAGTGAAAATGTTTTGTAATGTTTTATAAAGTAGCATATAGAAATTATAATATGTTTTAGAAACCAAACAAATTTACTGTTTTTGTCTAGAATTAAATGCTTGTTTTAATGATGTTCATGCCAAATTAAAAAAAAAAAAAAATCAAAATATAAGAAATTTTTTTTAATTTTTAAAACATTTAATATTTTTATATCTGAGTAAAACGTATATAAATTTGTTCACCAGATTATACTGAATAATTTGGTATATAACACTTAGTACCTGCTTATATAATAGGTAGTTTTAACTATATATATATATATATATATATATATATATATATATATATATAAGAAACATATGCAAAATTGAAAAACATTAAATGTATTAGCAGGGCACCGTGGCAAAATAAATGAAATTCAAAAGGTTAATTCTTTCAGGATTTTAAGGTAAATAAAAAAAAATAAAAAAACCACCTGCATACAAACCATGTTAATTTGGGAACTGAGGGCAATAGTATAATGTTATTTTTATCTCCAGAGTGACAGATTCTTCTTAGTTTTCTTTTGATCCTGCCATCACTGCCTCTTGTGTTACTCACCTCAATAGGGTTGGGTTTGTCTAGAAGGCATGTGGATTATAGTTTCTGGTTTTGGAAGTCATTTTTTAAGGACAGTTTTTTTCTACTATTCATATTGTACAAATACAATGCAGTGTTCAATGTGTACTTGAATATCTTCCAGGCCTTGTGATTGATCTCAACGATCGATCTCCTTCAAGCCGGGTTGGGACCCAATGTGCTTGAGACAAACGTTATTTAGCATGTGTGCTCCTTGTGAACCACTTTACCAATCATCACACTATTATTAAATATATTTTAAATAAAAAAAAAACTCCTGAATGTATTTTTATAGATATTTTACACTTATTCTTTAAAAACATGCTGCTAATGACATACCACCTGATCATTATTCCTCAAAAAGTAGATGTCACTTGTAATATAATGAAAACTGCCTTATATTTTATTTTAAACTAAGTAACAAAAGTAACTGTTTCTGAGCCTAATATGTAGGCATTATGAGACTTTCTAAATAGGTAAATTAGCTTTAACTGAATACGGGTGAAGAATTTCATAGGTTTTTACAGTGTAGTAATCAAATTACACAGTTTATCAAGACATGTTGACTAAAGTGGTCTAATATTGTAGCATTATTAGCAAATGACAAATATAAACAAATAACTCATTTGCAACAGCTATAAATATATCTATAATGAGTTATACTTACTTCCTCAGTGAGGTCGTTGAGATTGGCAATCTTCTCTATAGAAGTGGCACCAAGGACCTTGGCCAGCTTAGCAACTGACTTGGACTTGTTGCGATACTCTACACTGCTACGCGCCTTGCAACATTGCACTCAGTTAACTCTCCACTCACTATCAACTCTAGTCTCACTTTACTCACAAATAACAGAAAACACACTAACTGTCCATTAGAAAAGTAAATTAGTTTAAATAAATAGAATCAGACATAGTAGTAGTTTAGCAGCAGAGTGGTTGTTCGGTTATTAAACATTAATTTCAGTCAGAAAGTTTTACACATATTAATTGAATAAAAGCAAAATATAGCAAGCAGATATTTATTTTTTAATACATGCAAACAAATTTTTATTAAAAAATAATACTCGAGTTATAACTATGAATGTATAACCTTAAAAGAAATCTCTTATTTTGTTTTAATTTTACCATTATGAGCCTCTCATTTTCTCAAATATCAATTAATATTTTTAATTTAGTGAATTACCGACAATTTTACTTTAAACATCTTTTAATCATAAGAAATATAAATTTGTATGATGAAATATGATGCCATTTACTTAATTATAAATATTTTATTCATAAATTAATTGTTCATCATAATTTTTTAACTTTTTTAAATTTTTGGTTAGAGACACGATTTTAACCAAATACCAATTACAAAGTGCATAACAAACAAATAAAGTTCATGTTCCAAAATAAATTTCTAGGTCTCAAAATTAGGAGAAAAAATCTTGCAAGAATCCATAACTATGATAACACATTTAATTTAAAAATAGCTTTTTAATTAGGATAATACGTGTTGGTACGTATACAGTACAAGTAAACGTCACACAACACAATTTATATTGTAATAAATTTGTGTTGTATGACATTTAATTGTACTGTATTTAATTTAATTTACTAGGCTTTAAAATAATATGGCCCAAGGAAATTGTACAAGATAAATTTTATATTCTCATTTTCAGTTGTGTATTTATATAAAACAACTCAGAAATCTAAGACTTTTTAATAGTTAACTATTTTTTATACAAAATATAAAATAATAATTACTTTCACCCCCAGGCCTATTATAGCAGAAACTTCCACTCAGCCCAGGCTAATTTTACATTAACTTTCCGTTTACGCCATGTATATCTATTAAATACACGCCTAAGCATTCCACACAGCCTGTGAGTATTTGTAGGATACTCAATGCTCATGTAAGAGTCAGTTTTAATAAATGTGTTACTCTCAGATACTCAGCTACATTATTTTAAACACACTGTTGGATATGTCTAAGTCCAGCAAAATATCAAGTCCTATACTGAGAATCTTTCAGCTTCTCAAAGGCTGAAGGTAAAAGTTAAATGTGTATCTTACAGATACTCATGGGAGTCAATGTGTTTCAATTTTGATCTGCTTATGTATGATTTCAGTATCATAACGATAAAAACAACATTGGAATATCTGTTCCTGATCGATCTACTGACTTTATTCCATACATTTTAAGTTAAATATAGGAACTTTCTATTCACTTCCTGTTTTTGTCAATTAACATTTGTTTATATTATGCTAAATTTTAATGTATGAGCTAGTATTTTATTTATTCTTAAGACACCGATCGTCAACTTATTAAATGTTGTGATCTTACTGTTATGATCTCTTATGTGAAATACACAGAATCAGTTCGAGGTTTATAGGTACACCAAATCCTGGTTAGTGAATTAATGGAGAAAACCCACCATCCATTAATGTAATTTCTAATTTACAAGGCTGAAGGCTGGAACATCAAATTGTTTAAACTACTCAAGGACATAAAATTAGCGAGGTCATAACTGTCTTTGGCCTTTGGAATAGATAATGATCTAAATTATAAGCTGATTTTGATTTAATTATATTATAATAAATATATAACATAACTATATACTATTTAAAATTGAACTCTTGGTAATTAAAATATATTTAAGTTGTTTTACGTGTTTTACCTACTATGTTCTTAAAGTACTTTATTTTGGATTGTCTTCCAACAGTTGCTTCATTGAACAATAACTTCAACAACCATATTTAGACTTTTCAGATCAATTTGATGGCCATGACAGGATTGCTTAGTAGTGTATAGTAGCAAAATTGTCTGCATTTGACAAGTGCAGTGAGTCCGTAACTCACCCTATTGAAGGTCATGCCAAGGTTAAATAAATTGCACTAGATATCTTATGGGAAAATATTCAATATTATTCAGTGGCAGTAGCCTGAAAACAAACTAAATTACAAAAACATTGACACTTTTTAAATTATTTTGTGATGTGAGATGGAACAAGGTAAGTTTTAATATTTTATAAATTGAAAAGGATATGAAATCTTACATGCAGGGTGTTTCAGACCACTGGGCCACTATCTATTCCAACCAAACATATTGAAATAGAATACTTATTCCAACTGTAGCCTTACATTTTAGACTTTTTTTTTGGAGGGGAGGTTGGTTTCGGAAAATTTTAAAATGTTAACATAGGTTGAGTTACACTTTAAATGCCTTTAAAGCCTGATCATTTCGATTTAAACAGTTTAAATTTATTCTTACATCTAGGGGCAGGGTGGCCAAAAATGTAAAGAATTTTGATATTAAGAGTTAACGTTATTGTAATTCCCATGTTCATCGGAGGGATATATAATGCTTACTCAATTCTACAAATGACATGACCTTTCAGAAAATAGCATTTGACTTTCCATTTTCTAAACTCGAAAAATCATCAAACATACGAACAATGAAAGCTGGTATAAGTAAAAAAAGTCAAACAGCAACCTATGCCAAGCTGCTCATCAGATTAATGGTTTAGCATGTCTCTACTGGTTTTAAAATGGCAGATCAAAAACCATTTTATACTATGAAAATAAGGTTAGGTAACATTTTTTTTAACATCAACCTACTTTCAGCGCAGGAATTATGTGCACACTAGTTTGAAGGTTGTTTACTACGAAACTAAGAGGCTTATGAATAATCCAATCACACCATTGTTTTTCTTGTTTCATAATGAATTTTTATCCCAGTTGGAACAAAAATAGTACCGGAATTTTAACTAGTTTTTACTGTGTATCAGATTTATTGAGTGTTCTATGACTTGTCCAAGGCTTTTGACTCCGTCCATCATAGCACTCTCCTGTCAAAGCTCTATAATTATGGGATCAGAGGCGTGGCTCTGAAATTGTTTCATTTTTATCTGACCGCAAACAGTGAGTCTCCATAAACACCTCAAAGGGGCAATGTTCTTCATCTTGGAGAGTAGTTCACATGGGGGGCCCCCAGGGTTGTATCCTCTTCCCGTACTCTTGTTTTTACATCAATGATCTTGAAAGTAAATCAGAAGACTCACATATAAAATTATTTGCTGATGATGTCTCAGTTCTAAGCCTACCGTACTCAGTTTTAAAACTGTACACTCTCTGAGGAATTCTATTGGCATGACACTGAATTACTTGCTCAACTGGATCCAAAACAATGAGCTGCTCTTAAATCTAGACAAGACTACAATTGTTAATTTTCACCGACATCTCAGCCAAAATTTTGATAGCGAAAAATGAATAACACCAACCTCTACTCTTAATGGTAAATCAAGAGCAGTATTCCTTGGCATTATTTATTTATTCATAAGACATGAATAAATAAAAAACATTATTTATTTATTACACTTCATGAAGCCCTTACGTGGAACCCATATTGAGAAACTCCGCAAAAATTAAATTCTACCACCTTTGCCATTCGTGTACTGAAGCCATACTGCAGCGTAGAGACATTGTTAGATGTTTACAGGGGTTATTGTGAGAGTCTCATATGTTGCGGCATATCTATTTGGGAGTCTTCCTCTTTACTTAATCAAATTTTTAAGTGCTAAAAAATATTTTAAGAACTATTTTAATGCCCCCATTGCCACCCCTATAGATTGTTCTTAGGAAAGCATAACATTTTAACCACCCACTCATTGTATATATAGGAAGTCATCATATTGACATTTAAAAACCGGAATCGGCTTGCACATACGAGAGATTTTCATGGGCAAGATTTAAGATACATTAGACATAGAATGGCCACTTTTGAGAGAAGCCTGTTGTATTCTGGACTCAAATTTTTTAACAACTCTCCTCATATAATAAAACAAGAACAATCATTGAAATTTCTGCTTGTCACACAAGTTAATTATTCAATTAAAGAATTCTTAAATAAGTAGTTTCAATTAATAATTATTTCACTTGTAAATAGTTTAGTACACACTTGTAGATGTACTACCTAAGAAATATAAATCAAGATATTTATATTTTCATAGTTTTTAGTTGTAAAAAGGAAGAATCATCATATCTGTTATTCTTATAATCAAATGGAATGCGAAAATAAAGTGCTTATTAGTAACATTGGGTAAAAGTGTAAAATCCCTCTGATAAACCTAAGTGTTACAATAACGTAACTCTAAAAACCAAAATTCTCTAAGTTTTCCATCCTGCCCCTAGGGGTAAGAATAAATTGAAAATCTTCATTTAAAAAATATAAGGCTTACAGACCTTTAAAATGAAGTGTAACACTACCTATGTTTACATTTGGATATTTTCCATAATGACCGCCCCCATCCAAAAAGAGCCATTTTGATGCAAGTATCTGGGTTGAAAATAATTTCCTTGACTTCTTTGGGGTTAAAATGTAGGGTTACTGTTGGAATGCATATACAGATACTATTGGTTAGTTTGTTCAATACAGATAGCAGCCCAGCAGTCTGAAACACCCTACTTAAATGAACAATGCTAGTTTATTTTAATTATGACACTATTTAATATATATGTATATATATTAAATATAAATATAGAATCTGTTATATTTATATAAACGATGAATATTATTAAGTTTTTAAATTTCTCTTTTGTGTATTACTATCTTGTAATTAATTTCTTTTACTCACAAAAATAATGTTTTAATTTTTGTTTACACTTATTTGTATTTCAGTAATAATGTACTTTTTAGTCCTAAACTCGCCAATTATTTGTACAATAAAGTAATTTTTCACTTCATTTCATTATTTAATACATGTTTCTCTATATAGTTGATGAATAAGTATATTTTACATTGTTAGAGGAATTTTTTTCTCAACAAATTGTTTATAAATGTATCAATGTCTTTGTAATAATAAAATTTTATGTTCTGAAAACTAGAGGTAAAAATGGTACAACCATACCATTTTATCGTCTAAGTAAAACTTTAAGTAGTCATGTTGTTATATCACTGAAGGTTTACAATGTCCTTGTGCCAATAATTAAATAGTTAAAAAAGTATAGTATAGTGTAATAATATAGTATAGTGTATAATAATATAATATAGTGTATAGTGTAAATAAAGTATAGTGTAAAAATCTTTAAAAATAAGTACTATGACTGGCTGCTCAACCATCCTTTTTATCATATAGATGAATTTTTTAATATGCGTGACATAAAGTTTTAAGACTAAACATGATTATACTCTAATGCTATATATAAGACATATGCATTTAGCCTATTGTGTATTTAATTAAGTGATGATTTGGCTGTTTAGCTGCAATGTGACTTTGTCAATAATTTGTAAAATTCTTATGACAAATAAAGAAATTTGATTTGATTTGAAATAAAGATAGAAGAGTATATTAAGTATTTAGGTGTGACATTTGATAGAGAGCTAAATTGGAAAAAACATATGTTCTTGATCAAACAAAAACTAATTAATATACTAAGAATATTTTATTTTTTAAGAAAAATGTGCAACAACTTTTCTATTCTTATTTTGTTAAATGAATTTTTAAGTAGCAGTTAATATTTAGCCAATATTAGTTTGTTATAATCTGTTTATGTAAATGTATTTTGTGTTTCTCTTATTTAGATAATGCTTTGTGATTGGATATATTTGTATTGATTTATTTTGTACATGTTATTTTTTGGAAAATAAATTATTATTATTATAATAAAATATATTCATTAAAAAATTCAAAGAATTTTTTTACTTCAAATCAACAAAAACTAACTTGATGGAAAACTCTTCTCTGTATACCTACCTCCTGTCAAATCTATCAAAAGCTTTTTGAAAGAATAAACTGACGAGAAGACATAAAGAGCTCATAGATAAACCCTCTGTAAAATATAAGTACAACGGTGGTCTATTATATACCGTAAAAAAACAGAATCAATATTAAAAATAAATATGTGTAAACCGTCATTAATGTGTATATTTTAACGTGTTTTAATTAAAATAATAGAACTAGAAACTTTTATAATCTTGTGATTTTGAAAATAAAGAGATATGACTGTTACTTTAATTAATGGAATAAGTGAAAAACCCCTTTTATTTACAAACAATTGCAATCAATATAATTTTTATCAAACAAACTAAATATTTTATAAAAACAGGATTTCATTAACTCGATTTTTTGAAAGGCAAATAGCCACATCAAAAAAGCTTTTCTAAATAAAACAATAGAATGCAGTTTCATATAAGAAGCAGTATGATATAGACTAGTATCATTACACATTTTATACATGCAATACAGTATGGTGAAAAAGTATGTCAATTAACAAACATAAACCCATACAAAACATACCCTCTCACAAGCATGAACGAGCATGGCATTTAAAACCATAACAATGTTTACTAACCACCCACAAGTTTATATGAGTGTTAATTTTATTTTACAAGTACAATAACATCTCCCAGCTTGATGATCATTTAAGTGTAGGACCAATCATCTCACAGGCCAAACCTTAACCACAACACGAATATTAGTTACATTTTTTATTCAGTTTATTCCACAGATGAACTTAGATCTAGCTGTCTAGCTTTAAATTAGTTGGATAACATAGTATAATCTGCTTTATTTATTGATTGCTAGTAATAATACTGCTAAAAGGGGGTTTAATTAGAAAATTTGGAAGAATTATACGTTCTTTCAATAAACAAACATTAAAAAAACACAAACCAAGCTAACTCCACAAGAAATGCAAGATGTGAGCTCCAAAAACCGTATTACAAAATATGGTTTTGGTTTGCATTTATGTCAATGTTTGCATACTCTCATCAATTATTGTAGGTCTACTGATAACATTTCAAGCTCTCTATTATGGTTTATTATTAGTGCTCAGATAGATTAATAATTTTTGTTTTTTAAAGTGCATTTGATTCTTAAATATTTGCTTATCCATATACATGGCATTATTAATTATGCTGATATTAATTATTCCTTCTTATTAAATTAAAGTCCTCCCAATATCCTCTCTAAATCAGCTTGGTTCGCCAACATTCTAAAAACTTATTCTACTGACGACCTTGGTTAGTGTTAAATTTATTAGTTGTAACATTCAATACAATCAAAAGACTTGTTGCAAGCGAGCTTGCAGGAGGCGTGACAGTGAGTGGTGTTTAAATGAGTGCAGACACATGGCAGTGTGGAAACCAAACAAGCACCACTTACCTCAGATCACTGATGCTTTCATGTCATTAACGATATTACTTACCAAATACTGATGGAACAGAGGCAATATGTTAGCCATTCCAATGGCTTAGCTAGGTTAAGCTATTCAGGTACAAGTATTAACAAATATATCTTCAGTACAAAAAGTATATATTTAGGCCTATTTATTTAAATCTACACTTATTTCATAAATACTTGAGGAGTTTTTTTTGTATCAAATTAATTATGGAAATTGTTTTATATTTTGATGTTAATTTTTCATACAGTATTTAGTATTAAAAATTAACAAAATGTAAAGATAAACACAATAAAAAAGTGAACTATATTTTAGAGTGGGGTTATTATTAGGGCACTTGGCCTACTAGTGATGAATGTCTACGTACCTTGATGGAAAGAACAGTCCTAGTCAGAACAATTGACAATAATGTGTTACTAGTCTAGCATAACAAACAAAGTGGTACCTGTGCTTTGTAGCGCTGTGTCCATGCAGCAACATAAAAATAACATAAGTTATTACACCGCACATCTTGGTAAGTGGTACACACAACATTCACTATTAAGATCATAACTTATTAGCATAATACTGAGTAGGCTTTTGGCTATAATTATTTTTTCTTCCGTGGTATTACAAAAGCATGCTTTCCATACACAAAACAATTTCTTAGTAAGGGCTAACAGAACAGCAATTTTCAAGAGGTCTATCACTTTCATAGGAGTAATACAGATTTGAATGTTTCAATGAAAGGTACTTATATTAAAACAATCACAATGAAAATGTATGTTTTACATTTGCACACGTTAATCTATTTAAGGGGATTGGGCCCATGCTTTATGGTGTTAACAAAAATAATTTTAAAAACTTACCCAAAAAATAAAAGAAAAACACAAAAATAAAACACATAAAAAGGCCCACCAAGAGTTATGTTGAATGGAGAATAGCCGAACATACACAGATTTATACAAATTTTAATAAATACATATTCTTTAAATATTGTAATTTATAAAAGCACTTCAAAATAACACATAAATAAAAGAGACCTTATAATAAACAAATATGGTTTTTGGTAATACAATGTGACACCCTAAAAGACATCAATTTCAGGTTATGTTTGGTACTGATCCAACTATCAAACATTTACAGATTTCCTCATTACTTACTTAAAATTTTATTTTGACATCATATAATTAATTCTGTGAATTTAATAATAAAAAGTACTTTGTTGATTACTCATGTGAACTTGTGTATTAGGAAACATTTGTGTGATTCACACAATAGCAAATTAATAACTTCTTTTAAAATAAAACAAAAGGTTTTTTGTAAAATATTTTTATAGACATGCAAGGATTAGTGGTTTTAACCAAGTTCAGCTTTACACAAACCCGAGAAATTTGTAAGAATTTGCACTTGAGCCTAGAGGAAAGTAAACAGTAAATAACTGACTAATTTTTCTATAAAAGGTGATTATAACTGTTTAATTTTACTATAGAAGATGATTTCCTAGCATATTACTATATGATTTACTGTTTCAATGTAATTCCTCTGGGCTCATGTAAAGAATAATGAATCATATTTGTAAATCTGAAGAAAACATTATGAAAGAAGTGTTATAATAAGTGAATGTGAGTTATTACAACTAAAATATTTTTATTTTTGTAATTTATTGAGAACTTAAATACACTATTTTTACAATGAATCATACTCAATTATTCATGAATCATTCTTGCTGAAAATATAATTAAAGGTCTTAATTAACAATTTTGTTTATATGTTTGTTATACTAATTTGCAGCTGTGAATGTAAGTACAAATCTCTTTGAGAGATTTCAGATTAAGTTATCACTTTGGTTTCGAAACAAAACTGAACTTCATAACTGTCTGTTGATCTTATGAAATGATGTACAGTACTTTAAGATAGTATTTAAGGTATGTTAATTATTTAGTTCTACATTAAATAGAATAAGAGCATACTGAACTACTGAATTTAGGTAATTTATTAAATTATTGTAATCTTCAAAATCACAGTAAAACCACAAATTACTGACTCATAATACAGAAAAATAATACTAATCACAGTAACATTAAACTATGTTATGAATACTTACAAAATGATAAATGAAAATGACAGATTTCAACCAAGCAATTGCCCAAGTAATTTATAATAAACAAACAGTACAGGCCAGACCATAGGTTAGTTTCATATTAATAACCAAAAGCAACGTGAGGTGCTATTGTTTATAACACCTGTAATTAGATGGATTGGTTCTTAAAAGTTTGTTCTACCTGGTGGCAACATTCCGTTCTGTTTACAACTCATTTAACATTCTGAGCATAATTGTGGTTCTTGTTTTATTGTTGTTATTAAAGAAATAAGGAGGCTAACTTTAGTATGTGAGGATAATTTTTGGCGGCACGTCTACCCGGCACCAAATCTGACCACCGCTCTAAGGTTAATCAGGCGTTACTAATGTCACAACTTAACCCGGCACCGAGACAGTTTGAAGGTAGGGGAGCTGGGTTCCCCCTCCACAACACCAAACATACGCCCCTCATTCTCTTCTTTCCCTCCCTCGAACCCTAGGCATCTCATCGCCCTAACTCCTTTAACCTAACCTAACCTAACTTATTGAACAAAGCGTTGCCTTCATTTTACAAAGCTCACCCCCATTCATTTTAAAACCATCACACACCTTCGTTTAGTAAAGCTCGGTCCCCGGACATGGACAGCGCGAACCTACGGCACCTTACGAAAAGGGGAGGTGATTAGGGGAGGGGAAAGAGAAAGGAGGGGTTGGGAGGGGGTAGTGTAGGTGGAATGGGTAAGAGGGGTGGCTGGTGCCGGGTTGACATACTGTCATGGCGGCCAGTGAAAGGTCCAGTGCCGGGTTGACGTGTTTTTTTATAACATATAAAGCTTGGTGCCGGGTTGATGAACTCCCTAATTTTTATGTTAATGTCAGGTAAGTACCAGCCAGTAGTGTGACAATCTGATAAGAAACCCAATCCCAAGCTATCTGAACCAAGCTTATTTAACCAAGCTTAATTTCACTATCCACACATCTCTAATTACAACTTAAACTATTTATTACATTGGTACTTGCAAAAAAGGTTTTTTTTTCAAATAATTAACAAATTTAGCCTTCTGTCTGCTAAAATAGAAAGACACATTTTTTGTAAGAAATTATCAAGAATGCAAAAACTAACAAATTTGTAAAGATACTTTTGCAAACTGAACTAGTAAGCCTACTGACAATCAATACAAAACCATATTCGTAAAATAAATAACGAAAAGGTTCTTTTTTTGATCATGAATGGACAAACATCATCCTCATATAGAATTGGACATACTATGTAGTCTTGTAATGTTATTGGACTTGACAGAAATCTTTTCTCATATTTTATCTCTCAAAGTACCTCTTTGCTTACTTTAGAACACATTTTTTATTTTCCAGATGTTTCCTTGAATTTAAGTTTTGATGCCAGAAAATATAGTCGTGTTTAAGAATATTTTATACTTGTACAAAACATCTTATATACTTTTACATAAAAATTAAAGTGCTATCAAAGCCTGTATTTTGTGATGTTTCAATAGCTTTTGTCTTGTATGAATAACACTTACCTCATCCTGAGCCTCAAGCAGTTCCTTGATCCGTACAAGTATGGCCGGTAGCAGTATGGCTCGGCAATCACTGTCCCGGAACAACTGACTATGTACAATGTCCCTAACTGTCATCATCTTCTGCTTAGCCAAACGTTGGGCCGGTATTTTGTTGATCAAATCCATCAACAAAGAGCTAAAATATCAACAGACTTACTGTAAAACAGTATTATCGATCTATAACAGATCAGTAATACTTACTACAGTAGATAATTACTACATTTACAAAGCTCAATATAATTAGTGGTAACAGTTTTCACAATAGTTAATTATATCTTGTTTCTGTGTCTGTCAACTTTGTTCAAACAGTATCAGGAATATTAATAATATTTAATTTTGTTCTTATTTTGGTATACTTTTTATCTATTAAAATCCACAACAAGTGTATTAACAAGATTAAAACAAGTAAGTATATATGAGAGGCAGTAAAAATAAATTATGTTTAAATTATTGACAGTTAAATTGAACATACATATTTTAACTAGAGGTGTGTGATGCAGCACATTTTGTTCGATTCAATGCAAAGATACGATTTCAAGAATTTCACGTCAATTCGACTGGATTTGATGTAGAATTCATGATTTTAGTTTTAGAAATGGTAGTGACAGTAAAAGTCTGTGTAATAGGTACCATGCAGGTATTGCAGCGGTCTGCAGGTATGCAGGTGTTGTCTAGCGGTCAGTTCGGAGCAAAAAACAACACTATTTACTGTCCACACACTTAAAGAGTTTGGAATAGAATGGGTAGATCAAGAGAGTGAGAAAAGACACGATCACTGGTTAATGAAATGAGAAATGAGACCGTGTGAGAGAAGGTCATGGCAATCGCGACGTGTAAACCGAGAGAACCGTTCTGCGTAACTGCATGAGTTCAACTCGTGTTTTATTGATCAAACAAAGGTAATAGAATCATATGAAACAGGAATATAAATACTAATACGATAAAAAAGTATAAAAGTCAACTAAAAATAATATACGGAATGTAATATGTAGGGCTTCCCAAAATGCATTAAAGCACAATAAATCACATTTATTTTAAAATAGGAGTGCTAAGCTTAGTACACTTATTTCAAATCAAATTCTTTATTAACATCATAGATATTTCATTCATTTTGATGCAAGTCAAAGCAATATAAAACATATAAACAACAAAGTTATGTACAAAATACATGTAATCAGACTGTACAATCAATGTGATTGTGTCACAGCTCAGAAAGACTGTAAAGAGCCCTCCGGGACAGCCAACGTCTTAGTTTCCATTTGAAGCAGTTTAAAAGTGCTCATTGTTTTATTTCAATCAGTAATTTAGTAAATAGATTAGGCACTCATAAAAATTTAGTTTTTACATGTTTCTAAGTTAAAATTATCTGAAGTTAAAAGTGAGTGATATCTTGTGTTTGTATAGTGACATACATTTGTGAAACGTGATTGATTTTGGGAAGCAAAAATTACTGAAAAATAAATTACAAGCGATGGCATGGATAAGACGCTCTCTGCCCCAAAGTGCCCTCTACAGCTATCAGCCCAACTGAATCCCCAGATAATTCTGAGAGCCTAATTTTGTAAAATAAAGACCCTTTATAAATTTTGCTGGCTTGTGAATCCCAAAAAAAATCCATCTGGCAGGACAGAAACAAACATTCCATAGAAGGAAGACAACATAATTTTTCTGGTTGCAACACAACCTATTGCCTCAAAGCATAAATGGAGGAATTCAAGCTTCTACAAAGGTGATCAATATGTGAGTATCACTTTGTAGCATATTATCTTGGAAAATGACAGATAAAATGTGTTTGCATAATTGTGAGTTTAAAACAACGTCATTCAACTGAAGATTGATATGGTTATGCTGACGAGAAGATTGGGCAGAAAACTGTATGATTTTGGATTATATGCTATTTAAAAAAAGCTTATTTGCTGAAAACAATTTGATCACTAACGAAGAAAAGAATTAGAAGGATTCTCTCAACATCCCTGGATCAGATGTTCTAAATAACAAACTTGTATTATCTGCAAACAAAACAATCCATGTGATAAGGGCGTGTTGAGTTATTGTTAAATTTAATGCATTTTCGAAGGACCAACTAACGTCCACGTTAGTAAAAGAAATAGTACAAAAGACACTACCACGAACGATCACAGGGATATTTGTTTTATATGTAAGAATTAATTAAAAGAACCAATAGAGGAGCTTTACAGGAGATATTGCATATCTTGGAACGAAGGGCTGAGAGAAGACCGTAGAGATAGATCCACCAGGCCTGGGATGTCAATGTTGTCTAGCGGTCAGTTCGGAGTAAAACACAATACTATTTACTGTCCACACACTTAAAGAGTTTGGAATATAATAGGTAGATCGAGAGAGTGAGAAAAGACACGATCACTGGTTAATGAAATGAGAAATGAGACCGTGTGAGAGAAGGTCACGGCAATCGCGACGTGCAAACCGAGAGAACCGTTCTGCGTAACCGCATGAGTTCAACTCGTTTTTAATTTTAGGTAGAGGGGGGAGCATGTTGGCGGGGTTCACACCACCGGTTACAAGGGTTAGCAATGTCACCTGATATTTGACTTTTGGCAAGGCCAGTATTATTATTTAAATTTAGTAACAGGTGAATATGTTATGAGTAACAACTTATAACAGATAAGATAAACAAACTATTAAATTACTTAATTATGAATTATAATTAACTATATGTACAATGTACAATATTTATTACTAAGTACGGAACACCATGGATTTTTGATTGGGTTCAGAAACATGCTTAGGAAATTAGGAAGGTTGTTATTAAATATTAGAAAAAGTAAGGGACTGAGAACAGAATCCTGAAGACTCCTATTTTAATCTGTAGGTATTCAGAACTTTATGAGATCTTGTTCTATTTCATTATAATAAAACGTTCAACATATATTTAACGTTATGCAAAAAGAAGGAAAAATATAGGAGAAGCTTGTGATAGTAGTTGATAGCACTGTATTCATTTCCTTAAATTTAAAACAGTTTAAAGCAGTTCCTTAAATTACAGAGTGTGGGAGAGTAACTGGTAAAATTCTCAAATTGTAATATGACAATTAAATAATATTTTCACAAGACTACCATGAGTTCAGCTATTTTCGTTAAGTATTTATAACCAGTGAAACGTCATGTTTCCCACAGCTGTCTATTGTTGACAGTCGAAAGTAACATTGTTTACGTTAGAAAATTTTTGAACGTAAACAATGTTACCTTTTACTGTCAACAATAGACAACTAGTGCATTTAAAATAGTAGAGCTGATTTTATAAAATGTTCCTAAAATGTTCCTAATTAAATAAAAAGTTAACATTCCAACATTTTTTATTCAGTAGTGTTGTGAAAAATATCGTTTAAAACTCTTGACCAATTGAAGTGCTCGACAAGTCTCGCACTTCAAACATATGGTCTCGAACATGCAAAATCCCATTTTCCACTCTTGTTATGAAATATACTATTTTAAGATAAATGATTATCTAGGCTGTAATAAAATATAAAACAATCAATTAGGCCTATGTTTTATTTACTTAAAAACAAACTAGCTTCTATTACCATGGCAAGCGATTATTGAAGAACAATTATTGTTTTATTATATCAAAGAATATAACTCATTCAGAACAAATGGATGTAGCCTGCCAATACAAAACAAAGTTTATAGATGTGGTGACAAGTATCCATCATAAACGTTATGTTATCACCATAGTAATGTTACATTGTTACATTGACGTATCTATAGATCAATTAAACAGTTTAACACTTTCATGGTTTATTTACTTGTCCACATATTTTTTTATTATTTAATATTTTATTGTTTTTGTTTAACATGCGTTTTAGTTATTTTCCAACATATATATTTTTGTTAGATTGTTTTTTACTGTAACTGTTTTCATTCTTTACTAATAAATGTTTTTATAGCCTGTTCATAGTTATTTATACAACGCATTCTTTTTATATTATTTTATATTTGAACACCTTCCTTCTCACCCCACCAACAGTAACATCATACCAATTATATTGTATTTGAATGGTATAGTTTGATATGTATAGGATTTAAACACAGCAAAAAAAAAAAAAAAAACCCTTAAATAAAAAGCCGAACATAAAATAAATTGTTTACAAACAGTTGCTCTTTTAAATAAATATGCAACTATCGATAACAAAAAACATAAGTCCTGGACATTTAACCCTTCCTGAGCGTATGCCAATTATATATACAAACATTTTCCTCCGAGCGAGCGGTGTGCATATATATACAAGCGCTGTTTTTAGCTCAATGAGCGTTTGCCGGGAATACCCGTTATATGAAATTTGAGTTTGTTTGATCCTCACCCTGCCTCCCAAGGTCACAAGCAATTTGTTATTAGTCATACTAACCCTCAATCCAATACTATAGATGACTCCCCCTTCCCATCCCTTCCCTACCCTCTCTGACCCTCCTCTCTCTCTAAAACTTGTGTTGTTGTTAGTCTGCTGTATTCCGCGCCGTACACTTTCTTTATTTAGACATTAGTTACTTCAGCTTATGAATTCGATTTGTTCTGTTTATTTTATTCTGTATTTTAGTTCTGTTACTTTTGCAAAACTTGCCAAGAAACGCCTCACTTGCATCCAGAAATCTGCTTTGAGGCATATTTACTAATGAGAAATATGCTTGATAAAAAAGATTATACAATAAATGAAATCAACAACTATTAGTATTTTATTTCAAACTTATTTAACAACTGATTTTAGTAGAACAAGCTAATAACGGGTAAAAATGTACAAAATAATTTCCCTTAGAGGTAATAACGTGTATATACGCAAGTATTATTTTTGGAAAAAAAATGTAAAATAAATTATTTCGGCCAAATATTAGTCCATTTTGCATATAATAGTTAATTTTGAAGCATAATATTATATATTAGTAAAAATTTAGTAGTGATCCAACCAAGTTTCATACATGCTTACGTTAAGAATATAAATTAGCTCCCAAAGGGTTTAGAGTGCTTAGAAATAAAAGACTGTGTTACCTTAATTGAGTAGAGCTGAAGACTTGAAGAATATCTGGTATAGTGGACGGTAGAAATTTGAGACAAGCACCTTGTACGAGAAGTGTGGCATCAGTGTTGTAACACATCATAACAGCTATGCTCTGGAGCAACTGTTTCAATGACAATTCAAACTGCTGCTGTCCCTTACCCTCATACAATCTGCAACAGACATTTACAAGTTAGTGATGTCGGCAAATTCAATGTATTTACTCTTTTATACGTTGAATAAAAGAGGAGCAAGAACAGATCCTTGTGGTAGTCCATCCTTCACATGTCTAAAAGAACTCACTCTGTGACCCAGGCACACTTTAATTAACCTGTTGCTGAGGATGGAATTCAGAAATAGCAACAATCAAGGACTTAAGTTGTAAAATTTAAGTAACAGGCCCTTTTTCAGACTGTGTCATAGGCTGCCGAAAGATCTACGAATACTGCCGATGTTTTCCTTTTCAAACCTATTCTCAATGAAAGATGTCAAAGAGAGTACCTGGTCACAACAATAATTTCAAATCCACTCCTCAAAACTATTGCTTGTAATTTAAAATGTTGAGTCATCTCCATACAAGATTAATGTTACAGAAACTAATGATGGCAAGTCATTAATACAGTCCAAAAATAACAAAAGGCTTAGTATGGATCCCTGTGAGTCACAATAATATGACATTTACATCCTGATACCAGTTACTATTGTTGTATACCTTTTGCTTCCTGTTAATTAGGTAACATTTGAGAAGTGAATTGGCACACTGCCTAACCATAAATATGATAATATCATGGTAAGATCATTGATGTCAACACAATCAAAAGCCCTACTCAGGTCACACAAAGTGGACTGAGCGAATACCTTATCCTATTAGGCTTGCAAGACATCCCTAACTAATTTGTCTAGGCCTTGAAATGTAGATTTATTTTTCCTGAAATAAAATTGCATTGATAGAAGTTTGTTTGTTTCAAAATAATTAGAAATTTGCTTATGAACTAGGGTTTTGAGTAATTTACCTAATACTGAAACTATAGCGATGGGGCAATAACTTTCAGGTATATTTTTGGGACCCTTCTTAAACTCTAGATATTTTAAGTTCTCCAGGAAAATAACTTTCATTTAAAAAGAGATTGAAACATATCGTAAGAGAGACAACAATACCACCAACTATTTTCTTCAAGATGTTATTGGACGTATTATATATATCACTACTATAAGAGTTGTGTAGGTTTTTAGCAGATTCAATTACATCCTCTGGTTTGATATCTGTCCATTCAAAGGTATTTGGTAGTAGATTAATGTTATTTTTTTTAACATATTTTCTATGTAATAGGAGCAAACCTTCTTAATTTCTGAAATTATTAGTGAAGAAATTATTTAAAATATCAGGGGCAATGTTGATATTGTTCTATTTGGCACCTAAGGGTCAAGTGTTGCTGTTGATAATTTTCCACTCAGCTTTACACTTATTATTGCTTTGATTTATGTAATGTTTGTTATTTATGTGCTTAGCTGAGGCAATAGCCTCTTTACACTTGTTTTCAGGGTCAGAAAGCACCGTCGTAACCTAACATAATTTGTTTATATACTATGGTAGTGCAAATTATTTGTCTTCAGTTTAGCCAAATATTGGTTGTATCACTATTTTTTATACTCTTCTGCTTATATTAATAAACTGCCGCCTCTTAAGGGTGTTCGTCCAGGTGCCCAGTTTAGCGCTCTAAGGATTTTGTTCTAGATTTTATCGCAACTGCCGCTAAAAGTAGTAAAGATCCAGACTCACTAATGACTAGCAATGTATTCCCCTCCTCTCTCTTTCTCTCCTTCATAGCCCCCGCCTGCCTCACCCCGCAAATTTGACAGATGGTCATAACTTCCACATTTATAATAAACTCTAGTAATTAACACTTTGAAGCCTGGGCCCTTAATACTCCATTTGGCATGGAATCCTGGGGGTTTTATGTTCACATTAAAAAAATTGTAAATGCCTTATAAATTTCATAAAAAGGTTATATTATATATCTTTATAAAGGGGAGAAAATTCTCTTTTCAATGATGGGCAAAACTTTAGGTGTTGTACATTTTTTTTATTTTTTACAGAAGCTACAAATAAGTACAAAAATATGTAAAACAAAAAATAGCTAAATATAATAACATATAATAATATAAAATATAATAACATAAGCTAAATATAATATAAGCTAAATATAAATAATATAAGCTAAATATAAATAATATAATAATATAAGCTAAATATAATAACATATAATAAATATAATAGCAAAATATAACAACATAAACAATCGTTATATCAGCTGTTTATTGTTATATCAGCTGTTTATCGTAACGTCAGCTGTTACGATAATTATTTATCCAAGACCAGATGTAGATAAAAAAAATTAATAGACTGATAAAATATAATAACAGATAACTAAAAGACATATTCAGATGACCTAAACCCGATTATATTCCGATAATAAAGATATAATGAATTAGATATGGGCGCCCGAGCTATTCTCGGGCGTCGGCGAGTACGCCAGTTTGCGTCGCCCAATCTATCTTCGGGCTTAGGCTTCAAAGTGTTAATTGTATATATATAGTATTAATCTACTTTTTAGCCAAAGATGACTGTACAAATTTAAACTCTACTTTTGAGAAAATATCATTTATGGAAAAATAATTGGTAACACTTAAAAAAATTATTTTTTTTAAAAGATTTACTATATCCTTTAAGTTGATTAGTACCTTTAGTCCACTATATTCTCAAAATGTTAATAAATTATATCACACGGTTTGTTCATAAGTTAATGCAATAAAAAGGCCAAATTAGACTTTGGGCAGCTATATCTCCATACAGAATTTTCTTAGAATTTTTCCCTGTAACATTTATTATTTACACTAACAATTTTAGTCAACAAATTTTCAAAAATAATTTTTGATCGAACACCCTTAACCCTTTCCATGCCACGATATATTTTGTTGGTATAGCTTAAAATGACAATGCCACTTTATATGAAATGGTAGGTTTTCCTTCGACTAATATAATTCAAATAGTATTAGAGTTCTCTCTTGCTTTTTAAAAATATATGGATAATTAGGTAGGCTATTTTTAAATACTGGTGTTTTTAATTTAATTTACCAACTAAAAAGAAAATGAAAACAAAAATTGAATTTTTATCGAAAAAACTTATTTTGTTAGGTAAGTGCTAAGAAATAAGATTTCTTGCTAAGAAATCCTTTATTTCGTAGGAAGACTATTTCCCAACATACATGTACAATTTGAAGGCCTTATCTTCAAATTCATTGGAGTTAGACTTTTTTTATAAAAATGCACAAAATAGCCATTTTTACTTTTTTCACATATGTAAAAAATATAGTAAGTATTATTTATCAATATTTAATCTAATTATTTATACTTAGTCAGTTGATGGGTTATAACTTAGTAAAAAGTCAGCTGATGATTTATAACTTAAGTAATTTTAAAGTAAGTAAACGCTTAGACAATGTGCCTGTAGCATTTCATCCTTAAGTCATCCAATGAACATTACGGGAAACAATTACACAAGTATCTTACAGTAAATAAGATAACTTGTGTAACATTAAGAGGGCTCTAAAGGGAAAGAAAATATAGAAGTTATGTGACACTGGGGAGAGAAGTTGGAACTAATCGTCACACTGTTTAATAATCATAACGTAATACTGCTAGTTATTTACTTTTTAATGTATATCGAGATATGTGTTTTAGATATTATAATGAAGGCAAATTGAATGTAATGTATTATTGTATTGTGTTGACGTACATCAAAATGTATTTATATCATCTATGATGGAAATAAAGAATTTGAATTTGAACTACGTCCAGTTTTTTTTTGGTTCAAGGAAGATTACTCCACTGGTCAGATCACAGTGTAGTTCCTGAATCATTTCTTGTATAGTAGATTTTGTAGTATTTACAACCGGAAACGCCCAATTTTCCCCTCTCCTTGATCGCTTAATTTGTTTGTGAGCGACCTACTTTGGTTGAATGAATGTTGGGCTAGCTGACTATTTTCAACAAACTGGCGATATTATAGTCAGTACCAGTAAAACTGTGCTTCATTTCCTAATATATATATTTATACCATAAATATTGTAATAATACTAATACAGAGTTTTAACGTGTTTACCACATTTAATCTAATTATCCACTGAAAGTAAGGGGGCTGCTTAGTTATTGAACTTCTAATCAATTCGTGAATAGAAACGAAAACAGAAGCAAACTGTATGAATGATATCAATTATAATTAAAATAATTTATTATAATTTTGTTCAATTTTCTCATTGCCATGAGAAAAGCTATTATTTTACTTCAAAAACAGTTCTTACACCATCAAAATGTTTAGTTTTACTAACAAATAGTTCACAGTATTTTTGCAGTGCTTAATTTAATATGATTTAAATAGACCTACACAAATTACTAAATATGAAAATTTTTTTAAAGTTGCTTATAAGCAGTCGATTTTTTTTAAAAACACGACTGTTAAAAAAAGCAATGCCTTAATACTGTAACAGTATGACATGTGATAATGAGTTAGAAGCGATCAAGGTCGTAAGTATCTTATTATATAAAACAAGTCACATTTGGACAACATTTTTTTGCTCCAAGAATTTTAAATTTTGTTGTGGGTTTCCAATCACAAGAAATCAATTGGCACCAGTCTCAACCCTGGGAAAGTTCTGATTTATGCTGATGCTAGACGTCACGTGTGAAAATTTAAAAATATTTATTGTTTAGTAGATCATGTGTGTTTTGTTTACTTACCTGTCCGTACGTGGTGGCATAATTTAATATTTTATTATTTTTTATTAAAATGTGTTTGTGTATGATACCAACTTATATCCTTTGTCAGATTGTTTTTTCACTATCATTTCTGACTTCTGCCCCAGAAGATCATAGATGTCCAGTGTTATCAACTTCCAGCAGAAAAAACAATATGGAACTATTTCGACTTCTAGCAGAAAGTGGGGTATCAAACTAAAGGTATTTATCACCTAAATTACATTATACAACTATATTTTGTAAGAGGCAACATTTAAGGGCTCTGCCCCCTCCCAAATAAATAATATATTCAAAAACCCAACCTTAGGGAATGTTAAACCAGTACACCCAAGTGAGGTATCAAATTAAAGGTATTCTTCTCTTAATTACTAATATGCAATCAGATTTTAGAAAAGACTATGTTTATAGGCTCCACTGCCCCAAAAACCAAAATTCATGGTCATATGCTTAAGAATTCTGGCGAGGCCGTAGACCGATCTTGCTCACGAGACAAATGCCGAGATCCACAAATGGGACTATAGCAGAGTGCCTTGGTGAGGCCGCAGACTGAACTTTTTCCCCACGAGGCAGTAGGCTGAGTTCCACAAAGGGGCTAAAGTTAAACGCACAAGATCTCTGAAACGAAATTTTATTAATAACCTACAAGAAAGAGCAACAACAAACGATCCTCGAGATCCACTGGGAGATATGGATGCTACCTCTTTAGTTTGTAAAATTCTACTGAGCAAAGCACGATCTCCCGGTACTAGATTAGTTGAATACATAAAAAATTAAAATTCATGCCACTTTATGTAAAATATTCAATTGGCAAATGATTTATCAAACATTTTGTGGCACTATGCGGCTATTTCAAATTCAGCGCCAAAATCAGCTGAAGTCTAAGATCAGGTGGCCGACTGCCGAGGTCAGATACATTTTTAAGTGAATATTAATTACTTTCTGTAATTAATTAATTTGACTAATTAGTTGACGAAGTTAAAGAATTATACAAGATCATAGATTCGAAAACTAAATGCCAATTTCTATGGACTGGAATTGTGTAACAGTTTGGTACGGCAAGTACTGTAGTTAGTAAGTCAGGCTGTGACAAGTGACTGATATGATATTAGTGGCAGTGCAGGTCAGGCCGTCAGACACTCCACTCCTGAGGCCGTGGGGAGAAGATACAACACGTCTGGATAGACAGCACCAACAAACTCTCTTGTTCATCATGACGAGATAAGATAATATAGATTTAAATTATAATATAGTCTCACTCCCGTTTTTATTATTTAGTCAATACTAAATTCATTCATAAACCATCAAAGCTGGCTGCTGGTTAATCGTCAGGTCAGATTCACGGCTTTTGGGTTTACCGTTCAACATCAAATTGGCTTCAACATAAATTATTTTGAATTACTTTCATCAAAATTCCAAGTTACCGACATATAGATCGTTCTGTTTCACCGCAATTTCATTAATTATTTACTATAATGTATAACTAGGTTAGTGCTATAATACGTGAACAGATTTACATAAAATCATATTATGTAAATTTACTTTCAATAGCTCACTCACAGCACTTAATTTGCCCTCTATCTATAGTCTAATTTTCACACATAATTTTATAGAGAAAAAAAAATAAGGCTTGTTTTTAAAGTAAGTATCATTTAGGAATCCCGCCGCTATAGTGCTGCGGTCAGGGTTCAGCGCATGTGCATTGGGTACTACTATCTTTTGGCAAGCCAAATCTGCCGCTTATGACAGTTTTAAATTCATCCTCCGATTAAAAATGCTGCCAACTATAAAGTATGTTGTGATACGTTTTCATGATGCTAAGGACGTGAAAGCAGCTGACATTCATCATAAGCCTGTCACCTTGACAATTTGGTTTTAAAAATGGTAACCATCATGTTTGTAATGTTCTAGGAATGTGAGGGATCTGGTTAAACGTTTGTTTTTGTGATTCTCATCAAACACTTGTTTTTTGTAATTTTCCGTCAGAATTTTGGAAACCTAGCGTAAGCATTACTGTCGGTACTTCAAAGGTTCTGTCACAATTTCATAAATTGCACTTCTTGATACTTGAAGACATACTACATAACAATGTAGTTGTAAAGCATCTGTATTCTCTGACATTTTTTCATCAATCTTTTGCACCAAGTCATCAGGGATGAGTTAATATTTCCCACTTTATTTCTCATCATGCACATTCATACGGCCACCTTAAAAGCTCTCACCCAATACCATACAATCCCATCACTCAATCTGTTTTCTCAATAAAGTTCACAGATCTCTCGATGGTGGTTTCACGCTCTTAGCGTCACGAAAACTTATCACAACATATACTTTACAGTTGGCGGCATTTTTAATCGAAGATTGAATTTTAAACAGTCATAAGCGACTTTAAATACAGTCAAATGGATCCATAACGCGTCGGCTGTAGCT
Organism: Stictocephala bisonia; assembly: GCA_035578905.1. Lineage (NCBI taxonomy): Eukaryota > Metazoa > Arthropoda > Insecta > Hemiptera > Membracidae > Stictocephala > Stictocephala bisonia. The sequence goes on from JAQJVL010000050.1 coordinate 949,197, forward strand.
TGCCAACAGATAGTAGTATCCAGCGTGTATGCGCTGAACGCCGTACGCAGCGTTTCAGTGGTGGTATTAAAAAACGGTACTTACTTTAAAAACACACCTCGTATATAGAAAAAAGTGTAATTAATTGTAAACTGTTAATCAATAGGATAAATAATGTCGGACATACAAAATAAATATTATTATTTATTTACAAAACAGCAGTTATTAATTTACTAAAATAAACCCAATGTTAACCTTATGGAACAATCTTTTAGGGGCGGCTTCTACCCCTTAGGAGTATTTTATCAAGATGAAAATACTTTAGTTGTCCTGTGTAAGACCTACAGAAACAGTGTACAACATTTTAGCTCTCTACCTACATGGGCAGTTGGAGAATTAGTGATGAGTGAGCCAGGGCTTTACCTTTTATCTATATTCTGGGGGATACCCCTGCACTCTTCGCGTGCCAACCCCGTCACTCACTGCGCTCATTAAACCTCGATCTTCGGCTAATGACTCTTTTGACCACAAATTATAGTAGCTTAGCTTTATAACGTAAAATCACAATATTCAATTTATTTACAGTATCTCACTCACGTTACTTACGTTGCTATCCATTTATTAGTATAAACACACAATGATACAACTTAGCCTATTTCAAACGTGTTAATTTCATTTGTTTTTGTTTAACAGGTTGAGGTGAAATAACCAAATTACTGCATTACGTTACAATTGAAACCTTCAAGTCCATTAGAGAGGAGTCCTACAATCGAATGTGAATAAAACCATGCTTACTCCTTCTCTGGTTTATCATTATGAAATATCTAACTTCATCAATATTACAAACACCGTTGTATACATTCCAACAGCTGTAAATCTTTTTGGAAATATTTATTTACATTTGAACAGCTGTTCGGTTTGGTTCATTAAAATCTCTCTCCAAGTTATTCATATGGCCAAAAAACGTATTTTGAGGGCTTCCCACACCCTTTAAATTGAAAATATTGAAGAATTATGACCTTACTGCACAACTAAGAACAGAGGCAAATTTTTTGAGATCTCAACTGTTAAAATTGGTCACGAAATAAGGGAGGAGTTGCGTTGACAAAAAACTACTTCACATATTATATATAAGGATATAAAAGCCGAATACCACTGACTGACTCACTCACTCATCACGAAATATCAAATCCACTGAATGAATTTACACAAAATTTTAAAGGAAGTTAGCTTTAGTATCGAAGGGACCCACTAAGAAAGGATTTTTCAAAATTCCATTCCTAAGGGGTACAAACAACTCCTCAAATTTCCTTTTCCTCATAAGAATAACATTAGATTGATTTTAGTAAATTAGTAACAGCTGTTTTGTAAATAAATAAACATGTTTATTTTGTGTATTTGACATTATCCTACTGATGTACTAAAAGTTTAATCTTCAACTGTTTAACAAAAACAAATGAAATAAACACGTTTGAAATATGCTAAGTAATAATACTAATAAATAAGTAGCAACGCAAGTAGTGTGAGTGAAATACTGTAAATAAATTTAATATTGTGATTTTATGTTATACAGATAATCTATCATTATTTGTAATCAAAGTCACATGCCGAGGATGAAGGCTGAGGTATGTCGAGCGCAGCGAGAGACGGGGTTGGCACGCAAAGCGTGCAGGGGTGTCTCCTAGTATACATGTATAGATAAATAAAATCCTATTTGAACAGTCCTATTCGAATTTAATAATGTAATATACAGTAATACAATACGCTAAAGATTTATATTTGAAGTTTGTTAAATAACAATATTAAAACCATAATACTATTTACAAAACAGTAAATACATATATGGGTAGGCGGGTCACGACCACTTTACAAGTAAGGGTGGGTGGGTCAGTACTACTGCTAGTCTATAGATGGATGGGTGGGTCACTACCTGTGTACATGTATGCGTGGGTGGGTTTGATGACAACTTTAATTTTGTCAGTTCTCCATAAATTACTAGAGCACAAGTGTTAGCTAAGTTGATAATGGGTGCTAGCCAAGTCCTTCACATTGGCTGGCTAAGTTGATCACAGGTACTTTTCTTTTCTTTTTTTAAAAAACTTCACTCGCCAGTTCACATATGCTACAATACAAGCCTGTGCATGAACTTTATTCAACGAGTGAAGTACCGACCGCTGGCTCAGTGGGGATTTGAACCTTGGATATTGCCCTGCACAGTCCGAAGCCTTAGCCACTGAACCACCACGCCGGCCCGACTTCATCATTAGTGTTAGCTATGTTGATCATGGCTACTACCCGAGCTGATCATGAGTGTTAGCCATGTTGATAACGAGTTCTAGCCAAGTTCATCACGATGGCTACCTAAGTTGATCAGTGTGGCTGCCTAGAAGTTGATCACAAGCTACCCAATTAGGTCAGTGGATACTGTTATTGAAAATTTATTTAATTAATACAAAACTGAACCGAGCAGAACATCTCATATTTACTTGAGCAATATAATAATAGTTTAACAATTTCAATACAAAGTGAATGTTACACAATACAAATTTCGTAGAGTATAATACTTAAGTTTATAATAAAAAAGTACAATATGTAGGCTACAAATTTTATACTAATACTGCATTAAATTCATCTACATATTAGGCTAATTAAGAAAAATTGTTTAACAGTTTGTAATTTTGTTATTTTCTGATCATACCTGTCAACCCGCCCCCTTGACTAGTGACCCTAGTTAATGAGAATGTGGCCCGATGTGGCCGCTCAACGGATTACACCAGGAGTGGTACGAAGTTTCCACACACTACCTTGACCATGACTTCAAAGTTTCCAAAAGGATTGCCGTCCCTCGGCTGTCATATTTTCTGTCTTTGTTACCATTTAGTAAAATTATTTGCTACGAAGTTACCTTCTTAGATAAGTACAAATAAATGACCTAGCAATTTTTCTACCACAAAATTAATGAACTATAATAAACTAATAGTTACGAGTGATTCAAAGTTACTATCTCTATATTCACTCACTTTTATTTTATAAACATTACTGTTTTTATATTTATAAAATAAAATAAAGGTGAGTGAACATAGAGATAATGACTTTGAATCATTTATTGCTTTGAACAAGCCAGAATTATTGAATTAATGTATTTATTGTACGCATTCGTTAATGTAGTTTATATGATTTATTTCATAGACATGTTGTATTCTTATTGACAGATGATTGTCACAGTATTTGTCATGCCATAAAATGATTGTGCATTGTTATTACGAAAAAACGTCCTATGCATTACTTAGTGGTTAGATTATATCAGGGACCACATTGGAACACACATTTTAATATAACTTAAACTAAATTAGCCCATTAAAAAAATAAGTCGACTAAATCCAACTAAGGAAAGCAGTCTGTAAAGTGAATCAATATCAATCTTAGACCTACATTGCATCCATCAATGTTAATTTGAACGAAGAAATATTTTTATGAATTAAGTAGTAAAATCCATCTGCAAAGTTCGATTTACCAAGTGAGTGGTATAAATTCAAAACCAAGTGTGTGATGAATACAAGGTCTATGGCCATATACAGCCATGTGCACTTCTTGAAGCAGTTATAAAGTCTGCTACTAATAACTCAGAATTTAAATGTTATAATAAAAATGATTGGATTATCTTAATGTGCGGCTGTAATGAGGTGGCAAATTTCAAAGGGGGTGACCACAAAAATATCATAAGGCATATTATTACAAATCTTGAAATCACTGTGGACAACCTTCAAAACACTAACTTGATCATTTCCACCTTACCTTACCGATACGATCTTCACAATTTTTTTCCTCAACATAGAATAGTGGCAGAAGTTAACAATGAGATCAGAAAGTTGGTATATAATAATCCTAACACTCATCTACTGGAACTTTTATCTTTTGGAGAGAATGTATCATGGTAGAAATGGATATCACATTAATTGTAGAGGGAAAAACAACTGTCAAAATTGATAGGCAACAAGATTTTTAAGGCAAACTTGACTGAAACTTGACATGAGAGTAATTTACGAGTATCATCAAACATCAATGAGTCACATACTAAGTCGGAATCATCTCTCTGGTATGGTTGGCCAGACACTGAGGTCGGAGAGGATGATGTAATGCCTGTTTCAGTGACTACCAGCTCCCTATTCACTGTCGGTGGTACTTGTGGGTCAATAAATAAATCAATAAATTTGGATCGGCCTGTAAATGTAATGTAATGTAAAATCTCCTGGGAACTCTGTCCCAGCCTGTGGTGATGGTGTCCCACTGAGCAACTGCCCTGTCCTACCAAGAACCATGCGCAAAATGACGTCCAATTCTGCATCTCAGTCTTCAGTCAGTGTCAGTGAAGGTCAAGATGCCTATAATTTGGAGCTCAGTGAGGGCAGTGGGGTGTCTTTGGATGTAACCCCTAACGCTAAGATTTCTTTTTTACGGAAGAGCCTCGTGGACCTAGGGTTGGACTAGATGTAGGTGTTCAGGGGGCAAGTCAGCGAGCTGTATCTGATAAGTTTCATGTGTTTAACTGTGGCATTCTTGATAAAAATGTTATTTAATCTGATTTTAATTTAATGCATTTAAATATACAATCTATTAGAAGTTCATTTAATGAACTGGAGTTACTTCTTGAAAGGGAAATTGATGCTCAAATAATTTCATTGAATGAGCACTGGTTGACAGCGCCAGAGCTTGAGCTTTATGTGCCAAGGGAATACAAACTTGGCTCTGCATTTTGCAGTTGGCTGGTTATGGTGGCTCTTCAATTTTGAAATTTGTGCTATAAAACTGTTACAGTTAAAACTAATTATTATATCTGTTTATACATCTAAAACCAACAACAGAAACTTTGTCAATATACTTGAAGAATATCTTGAATGCCTCAATAAATACAATTGTAGATATTTTATCTTGGGTGATTTAACCTTTTAATAGCTGAGTTTTTGATCAGCTGTACAACTCCCCCAGACCAGGTTTCTTAAAGAAAAATAGGTTTTTAAACATATGTTTGTATTTAAACCTTGAATAAATAAATAAAATATTTTATTTAAATCTTTTAATTTGTTATGTTTTAAAGAGTGAAAGTTAACATATTTTATAAAAATAAACTTTACTTTTTAGGTACTTATTTAGGTAATAGAGCAATTAAATACAATAAAACAATAAAAACATATTTATTTTTAAAATGAACATACAGTAAGAGTACTTATAAAATGGTTGTTTATAATGTTACGAACATTATATTCACTAAACATCTAATTTTATTTGATAAACTTACTCTAAAATTGACAGAGGGTGTGGTATTCAACCATACAAGCGTGGACGCAAAGAAGGACGTCACATTCCTTACACATGAATCTGTGTTCTTCCTCCGTTTTGGCTTCAGTTTCGAATTACCACATATAGCAATATCTTTGAGGTTTTTGATTTTTTGGAGTGGGTGGTATGGGCAGTAAGAAATGTCTCTGGGTGAGTCTATGGGGTGTTTCTCCATTTGAATGACGACCACCTTTTGGATGATATTGGAAGGCCTAAGTATGTCATTGGTTTGGTTAAACCTTCCAATAGGTCTAAAAGTTACATTTCTGTACATACTCCTACCTTCATCAAATATATCGGGAATGCCCTCTGAAACAGTTGTAGGTCCATCTCCAGACGGGCCTGGAATAACATTTTCATTTACTTCATTTATTGAACTGTTCACTGTTGAAGAATAAATGTCCGAAATAACTTTCACCTTTATCAGATAGCTCACTTAAGTCATCATGACTAAAATACTCGTGGATTTCATCAACACACAGTTTACGTTTCGCCATTTCACTTTGTTTACATTCAGCTACAATGCATTGGCGGAAAACAGCACAACATAATTCGTGTCAGCTGGCACGACTCAGAAATTAAATGCAGGCAGTGATGTAATCACCCTGAGTCAGAAACAAAATGTACTACAAGAAAGGCCAATGTTTCCTGAATAGTTCCGTACCAAACACGAAATAATACGATCGTCTATTACACCGCAGCGCACGGAAATACGATCCCTATATACGCGCTCGCGTATATGCGAGTGTGGCCCACAGCGGGACATTGCGTTGCTCGCATATATGCGAGCGTGGTAGTTAAGAGGTTAAATATTGACGTCTGTAAAGATATTCGAATAGTTAATGATTTATTATATCTAAGATTCAATTTGTTGTATCAAGAATCAAAGAAACAAAATGACTTTCTGACTATAATCGCTTTTTAAAATTTCGATAACTCTAATTTTATTTTGGATCTCGTTTGAATATTGGGTACTATAACCTATGAAATCAGAATAAAGAATAATTCAAAAATTTAAAAAAGCGATTCTAGTTAAAAGTTTTTATCTTTAAATATATATTTCATTTATAATTTTACGACAGTAAATAAAAGCAGCATCTTGGACCGCGCAAAGCTGTTTTTACACTTATCAGCACAGGGGTTTGGAGCCCTCTTAACATTTCTTTTAATACACAAAACACAAAAGATTTGTGTTTATGATCAAAATATTCACAAAATAAAGTAAATCAACTTAATCAAGTAAATAAATGAAGGCTAAATCAATTAAACAATTATGTATACTCTCACAACACACTAACGATTAATATAGCAAACTACATCTGACTTGAACTTATGGGCCCATAAAAAATACACGATAAAAAGACAATGGCAGTTATTTTGTTGTGTAGCTCACTTAATACTGATTTGTTTCATGAAGTTTCTAGGTTTTTACGAGTTTAAAAGAGCAAAAATTTGTATGCGAGTGATACGAATATCAGACCACAGTAATTTTTGTTAGCTTTACTACATTTCCTCTAGTAAAAGAAGTACTTGTTCAACATATTTATGTTTTCATATATTCTACTCACTCCGAGAAGAGAAGGCGAGATCGCACAATAAAGCGAATGACATACTGCAGGGACTTCATTGTCTTCAATAGCAGGTCTTTGTCATCTGAAGTATTGGCGTTGTCAACGTGATGCTTCAAGACTACTATCAGCTTACTATAACAAAGATATTGATGAGGTTAAAACATCATCAATCATTAACTTTAGGTGCACAATCATGCTGTGAACATTGTTAAATCACATCAAATTACAGTTAAGTAAAAGCTGAATGGTTTAAGTATAAAAAAAAAAAAAAAAAAAAAAAAACAGATTAAAATTACTTACTTATCTTTTATAACAAAAAATATGTCACAAGTAAGATTTAATACAATCTTTCAATACAGTATGTATTAAATGTATTCATACTATTTATCTATAACTAGCTTTATAGAAATTGAGAACAATTTATTGTTTCCAGTTGATAAACAATCATCTCAAGATAACGACCATCTGTTTTAAGAGCCCTTGGGGCCTGGTTCATGTTTTCTGTATTCATAAATTTGTTTGATTTTCATTTCATTGTACTGTAAAACTGCAACTTTCACTCATTTTTCCTTCTCATCACCAAAAACTTTCAACAAAATATTTAATGAAAATAACCTCTTTAAGTATCTATATTAGCTATCCATCTATTCAATGTTGATAAGCTTGGAAGGGGAAAGTGACATTTGTTTTTCATATATATAAGTAAATTCTTTTTCCAAGATAACTTGGATGTAATGTTAAAGAGATAAATATGAAGTTTTTATTTTACTTTAGTACAGGTCAATTTAGTTTTTTCCCCATTTTTCTTGCTGGCTATTTCTAAGTCTATAAATTTTAAAAGTTTTTGTCTAATAATATTTTTTCTTTTTTACTTTTGCTAAAAGAACTCCATTTTCCTCTTTAACTTTTAAACATTTTTCATATAGATAGTTTTGGGTTTCAGTGTTATTACTGTAAAGTGTTTGGGTTGGCTCATTTCTGTTTCAAATGCATGCCTAGTTTGTTATAAATTTTTCTATTGTTCATAGCCATTTCCTTTTAATTACTATCAAATGATCAGTCTCAATATTATCACTAAGAGACTTGATAGATCATTTTTTGAGACAGTTCAGGTTAAATTTATACCTTTTTTAATAATGGATAGATAAAAGTTCTCCTTTTAGATAAAGTTTGTAGTCCTCAGATAAAAAATTTTCTAAGCAGAGAGAATATACGTCACAATTCTATTTCCCTTTTGTCTAGATAAATTTAGCCATTTATTTCTAATTCCAGAGTCCTTTGGGAAACTATGATAAATTACAACAGCTTGTTTTGTTTTACTGTGACTGTTAGTGCAAAGCAATGGAACACCTCTTCCTAAGCATTTTAATGAAATTTATTTAATTCAGTCAGGCCTAAATTACTAAAATGTACATTGATATAAAAACCGCTGCTCCAAGCTACACTAACAAACACACAAGCAGACTTGAATGAAAAATTGTCAAATCGTTGTTCACACAATGTCAGCCACCACCAAAGGAACCAAACATACGGTGCATCAAGCAGAAGCAGGCTGCCGGGTCATGATATTACATCACCGTGCACCAGACAATGGACTGCTGGGAGAGTTAGGGTATGTGTCAACCTCGTACTCTACTAACCTTGGACAGGTCTGATCTCGTTTATTGTGCTAGCCAGGCAGGACAGTAGTGCTTATTAAGTCTGATAACAAATTGGCGAAAGGTACACTGTGCCTATGCCTACCTGTATTTCAATCATTTTCTCTTTCATAATCATAATTTTGGTCATTACAACTTAATAAAAATGTTCTTTTATACCAATAACACAAATACAACAAAATGAATATAGTATCTTAAAGTAAAAAAGTAGGGGTGTGCGAGTACTCGAACTTTGAGTATATGATCGAGTATTCGATCGAGGCTTTTGAAAGTACTCAAAATTCGATCGAGTAGTTAAATATTACATTTAAATCATAATTTAGGTTTAAGAATAAACAGTTTTAAAAAGTTACAGATGAAAAATGTACGTTTTCTTTTGTTTTATTTTATCCTTAATCATACTTTAAGTTTTATTTGCATAATGATAAATTATAATCAAACAATACGCTTTGGTCGTCGTTGGTAGTTCACAAGCGAGAGTCAAAAGAACTAGTCAAGTTAGTGAATGAGTGAACTAGTTTGTTATAATTAAAACTAGTACAATTTAAAGTGAACAACAGAGCTGTGAAGATAGCAATTACGATAAATGACTGAGTCTTCAGTTCGTTCAGTTGTAATCTGACCTAAAATTGCGTGAATGGAACAAAAGTGCTGGTCAGTGTCTTTATGATGCAAGAAAGGGATTATGTGCACAACTAATCTTGACGAAGGAATTAACTACATAGAATGAACAAAATAGATGAAACAAACCATCTCTTTGACCGTCTGACTGGCCAAGAAAAATGTAAACAAACTTTGCACATTATGATGTTGTTATGACAAACACTAAACACAAACAGTAACTTAAAATTTTACGCAGAGTGTGAATGAGCCTGGAAGTTTATATGGCGAATAAAAACTAATCTTTGTAAATAGTGAAAGATTTCAAATAACTTACTTATATAAAATTATGGAAATTGAATCTGGTTGACAACCCAACGCCGAGACCGGGAACGAGTCGAGTAGTACTCCAGAGTCCTGAGACATTCTAGAGGCTTGGCCTAGGTCATGACAAATAATCCGCATCAGTAATTTGGAACTATTTTGATAAAATTGTGGCAGACGGAGTTGTAAAGATTCATTTAATAGTTGAAAAAAGGCTCAACCATGTCCATGGTATGACGTAGGATATTACAATATTCTAGGTTACTAGAAAGATTCTTTATTTGGTACTTGGTGGAATTTTGATAGCTTTAAATTAAACATTTTTAATAATTTCACAATTTTTAATTTTTGATTAATGCATTTTCGCCAGCAATGGCATCTTCAGATCATAATAACCAAATTGTTCAAAAATATAAAACATATGTTAAAAGATATAGAGTTTGTAAATATTAAATAGCACTGATGAATAAGTTGTTAAAATTTAAAAAGTTTTGAATTATTTAAGTTGTTTTCTAGTTCATTTATAATTACAGGTAAAAATATATTATTAAAATTAACAGATGGCTGAGAAATATAGTCATCTTTTTTTAATGCCATGAATGCACTTTCAATTTTATTTCTCTTTTTCCACGATTTTTCTTTATATATAATAGACGACTCTTCAAATGTTATATTATGCTTGTTATTAATAGCATGTTAAACTAATTTTGATTGTTCAGTATTTTCAGTTTTAAAATTATATACATGTTCCTTTATTATTTTTTTAACAGGTCGATGTTTGGCCAAAATATGTTTTATTGCATTCACACAATTAATATTGCAAATAACATTTTTTGTTCATTGATTTTCATTTTTTGGTTTTAATTTAGATAATATACTACGAAGGTTTCCTGGTGATATAAAACTTGTTAGAATATTAAATTTAGAATTCATTTTTTGAATTTTTCTCTGAAAGGTTTTTAACGTAAGTTATGACTACAGTTGTTACAGGTTAGTTTTCATTGTCCTAACGATTGCATGCTTTTTTTAGGTTTATTTCCTCTCTTTAATTGTTGAATAATTTTACTGATATAGTTGTTCATTTTTAGAAAATGGCATATTTCTTCTTTTTTGTAATTTTTATTTTCATTTGAAGATGAAATAAGTTCAATTTTGTTGTAATAAACTTCTAGCAAGTCCAATTTTAACATGTTCAGGATGGTTAGAAAAATAATTTAAATATTGCCCACTGAATGTTTTGTTATGATGTAAGAGGTTTCAAGTTTATTGTCTTCTGTTTTGGTTTTAAATATGTCTAGAAACAGAAGTTTTCCTTCTTCTTCTTCTTTTTCCATGATACATTTTATTGTTGGTTGTATTTTTTTTATTTCATTGATAACATTTAATATGTATTTCATCTTGGTTTTCCCAAATACAAAATATATTGTCAATATAACGAAGCCATATTTTTGGTTTGATAGTTCATTTATTGGATAGTGAAAATGCATTAATCAAAAATTATAAATTGTGGAATTATTAAAAATGTTTACTAGAAAGATATAGAATTAAATTGGGGTAGTTATGCACTTTCCAGCCACTTCTGAAAATACAATTTCTTGTTGGAAAAGTGGTAAAATATAAGTTCCTATACAGACGTTTATCATTGTCCAGACCATCTTAGTTATAAGAATAGCCAACAAAATGTAGGCTATTGTATGGATTGTATCCTGTAGATTTGGCTTTTATTTGTTCATTTACATCTGACTTTTGTCAAGTTGGCAATGGTGACGCATTTTTATGGGGCGTTCTTTCAGTTTTCAGAGTATATATTCTTACGCAAATGAAGCAAGGCCGGACGTCTGCACAGCTCTGTGAATCGTACATTGCCTATTGTTCCAAGTAGGAATATTTTACCAATATTTACCCTATTTTTATCTTGTATTTTTGTATTCGGATTTATATGTATCCGAATAGGAGTACCGCCACATTAGTCTAGATAAAACAAGGTTTACTGTAACCAGTTTATTATCTGATAGAGAAAAAAACCAACTTTTTTAAAAAGTCATTATTTTTCAAAAATTTTTTTCACTTTACATGTTTTTTATGCTGAACACGAATATATAAGTAATTGGTTTTCAGTAAAATTATTCTGTTGGCCCGAAAAGATACATATTACTAATCTAACCAAACATAACCTAATTTATCATAATTGTCAATTTACTCAACAAAAATTTTTAAATTATGTTCAGTTTGGGTGCCTGGCCTTCAGGACAGCCTGCCTGCTGTCTCTCTGACGGAATTGTTTTTTTGCAATTAATTAATTCTGTTTTTACAATTAATAGTTGGTATTTACAATAATAGTGGCCGCTAATCACGAATCACGGCGAAAGTAGTTTTTCCATTATACGTTGAGAAATAATTGTTATAGACCCAAATAGTTTTCAAATTAGTATTCAGCATAAAGAAACACATCAAATTAAAAAAAGATGATTAAAATATCATTTAACGGAAATATGTCCAATAAACTAAAAGTTGTGGCATTGGTTTTTTTAAAATTTTTTCTGTGAAATCCATGATTTCCACAGAATAAAAAGCATTCTCGTGAAAATATAGCCGATTCTTGATCCATTTCAGGCAAAGTTTTCAAATTTTGTTCGGTGGCAAAAAACTCCATAATTACCTAAATTTGTTATTCCAACTATTGTTTTGTTTTGATTGCAATGTCACTTTACAGTTTAGTTATAGTTAGGAAAATATGAAACATTACTTAAATGGAGCCTAACTAATATAGCTAACAAGAAATGCTAAAAAAATTAATTGTTGATAGTATATTTGGCTTGCATAGAAATCTGACGTGTGATATATGTCAACAGGTGTAATCTTCATAATCCACTTCTTTCAATTAATTACACTTTCTCAAATCATATTAGTCATAAGTTAAAGAAAAAGGATAAACTAAACAATGTCAGGTAAATACGTAGAAAGGTAGGAAATGAAAGGTTTTATTTACCAAAAAATGATTGTGTTCAGTTGAGATTTATTAATGCGTATATATTTTTACAAAGGTACAAATTTTGTAAAACTTAACATAGGCTTAGGATGGTGTCTGCGTTTTACATTTGTCTTGTATGAACAGGAGATTTTTCAAATATTTGCTCCAAAATACTTGATACTCGAAAAAAATGCTAACTACTGGATTCGACTCGACTCGAACTGAAAAATCACTACTCGCACACACCTACTATTAAGTAAGTTTTCAAAAACAATTATTTCCTTACTTATAAGCCAGAGTAGCACTGAAACTTTCTTGTATATACTGGTCCAGCACTTGTTGGAAATGTTGGTATTTGCGATCTGACACCAGTCCGATTATATATAGCTGGAAAATAAAAAGCATTAGTACATAATACTAGTTGCTAATTATACATTAACAAAATAAACTGCCTAATGTATGAAGATGATTTAGTTTTGTGGACAGTAACATCAAAATAAATAAACTTTAATGAAAACATCCTTAATTAGTAAAAAACATTAAACATCTTTAGGTAGGATTTTATAATTAATTAAGTTGGAAAAATCAAATTGAAAATTTAACAGAAAAAAACTAGTAAAAAATTCAACATTTTGAAAGATTGTATGGAAATAAGTGGGGAAGTATCATGTCAACACTGAATATAACATAAATTATAACATATAGGAACAGCCTAATTAAACATTTTGCTATGAAGTGTTTGTATATGTTAATCACAACAATTGAATAAAGTTGAATGTATTCAAAAACAAGCAACCTAGACTTATTAAAGGAGCATTTAAAACTACATACATTAAAGCAATGATTGCTTTCACAAACCTTAACCCGTTAGCGATGACCCAAGCAATGCTTGTTCTGTGTTTAGCATTATTTAAATAGTGCGTAAATGCACCAAACAATCAGTTAAATTGTTGAGAGACATCATTTTCACTCTCTGCCACCTGTAATGAGCAGAACTAGTGGTAAAAAAGAAGAACTACAGGAAAATACTTCAAAATCGCAGTACAAAATACTTCCGCTCAGAGCTCTAGCTGTTTTGAACCGGTTTTGGCCAATGCAGCGTATCGCCTCCATAGTCTAGTAGATAAAGTTGTCGCCTCCTGTGGCCAGGGAGTTGGCAGAGCCTAGGTTTGAATACCAGTTGAGGCGTAAAAAGGTGCCTGATGCAACTGCATTGGAACAATCCTTCCGCGGGTACGCGCCTAAATGGCCTGACGAGCCTCAGGCTCAACGTTAGAGAACGGTGTGGCGACATGACAGAATTGCAGTAGGATGTTTCTAATGTAATGTTGACTGTGTAGTCAATAGCACCAGTCACCGCAACCGTCTTGCTCATTTTTAACTTGTTATTCAAGTACCTTGCCCTTACAATATTTTATTTTTAAATAATTATGTCGCCAATGGGTTACGCCAATTGAAATGATGATCTAAGAATAAGTCTTTATTTTAAATAGAAATTTGTTAAGACTCCATACTAATAAATTTTGATGAAATATATCAAACTCTGTTTTAAGCTCAAAGCACATGACAGATTTATTTTTAAAATACATTAATGCCAACAAACTTATAATTTACCTTCTAAATCAGAATGTTTCGTGATATCTTAAAATTCAATTGAAATTAATAGCATACAATTCAACTTGGACTTTTAATTAAAATGTTTATTTAACTTAGACTTAACAAAAACTACTAAAAAATATGACCTCAACCCTGAAATACTAAAAAGAGAATAGAGAAAAGAGAGAGACACAATAGATAAAACTACCTTTCAACCTTTATGGACTCATACTTGCACAAACAGATCAAAACCCCCACATGTTCAATAGGTGCTAGAGCTTTTTCTGAAATAGTTTTAAATTATCAAACACTTGACTCATTTAGAACTGACTTTGATAGTGATGTAGTTGCAATTAAATTAGTTTTAAATAAATACCTATAAAAGGCAAATACCACTGACTCAATCACTCATCCCTGTAACTAAAAAAGTACTAAGCCTACGTGTTGAAACTATGTAGAGCAGGGGTCGGCAACTTTAGAGGCTCTGAGGGCCACATCATAGTTTTCGTAAGAGCTCTGGGGCCGCATATGTCTTTAAAATATAATATACATTTTTAATATGTTTGATCATATGTAGGCCTATATTTATTTTAAAAATGTAAACTGTTTATGGAGCAAGATGTTTAATAATAAATAGAATATATAGAAATATATATATATATATATATATATGTATATATATATATATATATATATATATATATATATATGTATATTTATCTATATAGGCCCCAAATATTATAACAATAAAAATACTGTTATTAATAAATGACTACATATTTATTTACACATTGTTTGAACACAATAATTTGAACCAGGAAAAATAAAAAAATTATAATGAAATTAATGATAACAAATCAACATCAAAGTTCAAAAAGAAATATGCAGTAGTAAATATATAAATGTTCAATGGTAAGTTTGGCAATGCATATTTTTTACTAGTTTCTCAACATCTGGTTTAATATTAGAAATTGACACTTTCAGTACATTATTCAGATGATTATCAGTTAGCCTACTACGATTATCAGTTAGCCTGTACTAATTGTGCAGAAAACAATTGTTCGCACAAATATTTACTTCCAAAAAGACTCATCATTTTTAAAGCATGATTTCTTAAATTAGGGAGATCATCCTTGTCAACATACTTAGAATAAAATTCTAATAAGCCAAGATTATATTTTTCCTTCAACTCTGAATTACATTGTAAGTCAGTAAGTTCCATTTGCATGATTCCTGGCGCATCACTGACATTGAAGCTGAAAAGCTGAACGGCCGAGCAAACAACTGAAGTAGTTTTTCATTTTTCCTGAAGTCGGAGTACCAGGCACTGAATTCATCTTTCAGTTTATTTAATGCAGTAACATACTTATTCATATGATAAACCTCACACTGTGATAACTTCTGAAAATGAGTTAGGCCAAAGTTTTTTAGTTGATTTGTCCACAGATCAATCTTGCACTCGAATGACTTGACACAGTCAAAAAGGTTGTGAATGAAGTTGCCTGGACTTTGCAATTTTTTGTTAAGAATGTTGAGATGCATTGTAATGTCTGCACAGAAAGCTAAATCACTTACCCAAGTAGGATCATCGAATTCACAGACAGGTTTATTTTTGCTTTCCAAAAATTTTTTAATTTTAATTCAAAAACTCTCTCTAACATTTTACCACGGGAAAGCCAACGAACATCACAAAAGTAAGCTACATCTTCATAATCTGAATTAATCTCAAACAAGAAGTTTTGGAATTCTCTATGCTTCTAATGCTTCTAATGCTTCTATGCTCTAATCTAATGCTTCTAATGCTTCTATGCTCTAATGAGTCCATTAGATCTGATAAAGTTTACAACTTTGATCACAGTGTTCATTACGTTCTCAAAACCTACTGCCTTAGAACTCAGATGTTGTTGATGTATGATACAATGGTAGGACAAGATGGTATTGGCTCCTGTATTTTTCTGAATCAATGCAACAACTCCATTGTTTTTCCCAATCATGGAAGGACAACCATCTGTGGCAATTCCTGCCAAGTTTGCAAGATCAAGTTTGAATTTTTCGAGAACTTCCATTACACATTGAAACGTATCTGTGCCCTTTGTAGTCCCCTTCATTGGATGTAAGCTTAATAGCTCTTCAGTTATTTTGAAATTATCATTGATTCCCCTAACAAAAATGGCTAACTGTGCAGTATCGGACACATCCGTACTTTTGTCAAGTGCAATTGAGTAGTATACAAATTGAGAACATTCATACACCAGAGAACTGTCAATATAATTTGCCATATCATCAATACACCTGGAAATAGTAGATGAAGATAGGCTAATTTTAGAAAACAACTGTTTTTGTGCTGGGCAGAGAATTTCAGCAGCAGATTCCATACATTCTTTTATAAACTCTGCATCTACAAAGGGCTTTAATTTTTTTCAGCTACAAGAAAACTAACCTTAACACAGGCCTCTATCTCGACTGTTGGTTTCTTGAATGAAAACTGCTGATTTTTTAGTTTTTTCTTTAAATCACTGACTTTATCACTCCGAACTTGGCCTTGAAACACGTTAAATTTCGCAGCATGCTTCGTTTCGTAATGACGCTTCAAGTTGTACTCCTTCATTACCGCAACTGATTCATTGCATACCAAACAAATAGGTTTTTGATTTACATCAATAAAAAAGTATGCCTCTGTCCAACGTTCTTGGAAAATACGACACTCGTCACTTACTTTTCGTTTCTTACTTGAACTAGCCATTTTTCTATAATATTTAAAATCGCACTATCGTATCGCATTAACTGTCTGAAATGTACTGAAACTGAAATAAAATGGCGGAAATGGTGCGGTCGACGTCCTTGATGGTAGATGGAAACCAGTTTCTACTCCCACTCGACCGGCCGAAATGTTCCGATGACAACCGACCTTCTCCGAACTAGAGTGACTCGACCGACATCAGGCATAGTGAGAGAGATATAGGGATACAGACAGTCGTTTCAAATGTTTGGCTGCTTTCACTTCGCCGACTCTACCTTTGTTTTACGTAATGAATAGGAAATATATTCGTGTTGTTGAATACATTCGCTGGTTACTTAGGTTTAGAAACTGATTAGTATTATTTGTATAATGTATTTACGTATATTGTTTTAATATTTTTTGGCCAGGTGACGGGCCGAAAATTATCACAAGGCGGGCCCGCAAGCGGCCCGCGGGCCTCATATTGCCGACCCCTGATGTAGTCAAAGGTCTTATGTTGTAGATGTGCAATAAGAAGGGATTTTGAAAAATTCTTAGTAAATAAAAAATGGCAGCCTTTTTAGTGCCAAAAATTTTAAATGACAAAAACAGCATTTCTCTAATTGGACTGTAGCGGCTAAATGAACATCAAAACTTACACCATTTTTGGTATCTGATTTGAGACAATCTACAACTTTGGCTCTATGACTTTTTGCTCTATCTCACATCCTTCATACTTAGGTAGAGCTAGATTTTCAATTTGTGTGTGTAAATCAAATTGGTTAATTTACAGCCTCTAAGAGTAGACTTGCAGTTTTATAGGCTGTGAAACTTTGTTATCTAGAAGAACATACTGTATTCAATGAGAAAATGTACAATTTAATCTGAACACATGTATAGCCAGGTCATAGGACATGGCTAAACATGGCTAGAAACACAATATTTCACTGATTCAGAGTCAATTACCGTACTTTGCACCTTCTAAAAGTAGACTTACAGATTTTTCTAGACTGTGAAACTTTGTTATCTAGGAGAACATCCTGTATTCAATGGGAAAATTTACAATTTAATCTGAACACATGTATAGCCAGGTCATAGGACACAAATAAATATGGCGAGAAACACGATATTTCACTGATTCAGAGTCAATTACCATACTTTGCGGCCTCTAAAAGTAGACTTACAGATTTCTCTAGACTTTGAAACTTTTTTATCTAAGAGAACAAACTGATTTTAATCAGAAAATTTACAATTTAATTTGACCAAATGCATAGCCGATTCACAGGACACGGCTAAATATGGCGAAAACCCGATATTTCACTGATTCAGAGTCAACTACAGTAACATATATATATATAAAAGCCATTTACCACTCATCACTATTTCTACAAAACTATACGTCCAAGTGACTTGAACATTTTTACATAAGTTTATCTTGGCCTATAGAGGTTCACTAAGAAAGGATTTTCTTCTCCGACCTCAGGACTCCGTTCCACTAGCCTCCAAAATGTCCATGGTGTTCTTATGGAGGTATATTAATTGATTAACAGCTATTAAATAAAAACAAATTGAATAAAATTGTGGTAGGATAAACTTTTAAAATTAAAAATAATTGAATAAAGTAGTAAATTATTCATAACACCAGCTGTTCTAAATTGGATGGCATATTAAATAATTGTTAAAATAACAGTATTTAGTTTGATTTACTTTAAGTAATTTTTTAATGTTCTTGAATTGTTGGAATTTTCACTTATATTTTGACTGCTAGTCTTCAAACTCAATATTATGACCGGCTAGTGGACTCATACTTGCACAGATAGATCAAAACCCCCACAATTTTCAATAGGTACTAGAGTTTTTTCTGAAATAGTTTTAAATTATCAAACACTTGACTTGTTTAGAACTGCCTTTGATGGTGATATCGCTGCAATTAAATTAGTTTTAAACAAATTAGTAGATTAATATTTACAATATAAACAGTGTTTTATTTTATGACTGAAAATCATAAATCGAAGCTGTTTGTAATGATATGAAGAAAGAAAAAAAATAACTGATAGAGTTAAAAAAAAAAGAACTATCAGAATAGAAATTTTGTTTTCAAATGGATTCCTTCACAGTGTAATATAAAAGGAAATTAATGAGCTGAAAAACTGTAAACAAAGGGCAACAGACAATGTACCCTACCAAAACAATAACATTTGTATTACTGACTAAAAAATACTCTATTTTCAAAACTCTGTTTTCTAAAAAATTAAATCTATTTGATGCTGCCATATAAATGTTTTAAATTAACAGTATTATAAATTTTTCATATTTCTTACCAAACATTCAAAGACTTTATTGTCATATACATCTGAATCGGAGTTTTGCATGAGCATGTTGAAAAGAGCATCAAGCACATCTTGTAAGAACTTGACCACTTCCTCACCGTCAACCTTCATGAGAGCATTAAGGCTTGCGGCCAGAGTGTCAGGCTCACTGGTCCAGTTAAGTAGGCCCAGCAGATCCACTGAAACAAAACAAACCTCAACTTCCTCAATTGTGGAAGCTCTTTTATGCCGGAAGAAAAAATATGCCGAGTTAAGTGAGTGAAGCTCAAGCACCATAGACAACCATATCCTATTTTTTTAACTTTTGAAGACAATTAATAGGAAAAATCTTTTAAAAAATAGATAAAATGTATCTGACTCGCACCAAGCTAACATTGGACACTAAACAAACTTCTTAATTGAACATTCCTTATTGTGCATAGGATCAATGTATCTAACTCGCACCAGGTCATCATTAGACACAAGACAAACTTCTTAATTGAACATTCTTTATTGTGCATAGGGTGAATGTAGCTGACTCGCACGAGGTCATCATTAGACACAAGACAAACTTCTTAATTGAACATTCTTTATTGTGCATAGGGTGAATGTAGCTGACTCGCACCAGGTCATCATTAGACACAAGACAAACTTCTAAATTGAACATTCTTTATTGTGCTTAGGGTGAATGTAGCTGACTCGCACCAGGTCATCATTAGACACACTTCTTAATTGAACATTCTTTAATGTGCATAGGATGTCATCAATGTATCTGACTCGTACCAGGTCAACATTGGACACTAGACAAACTTCTTAATTGAACATTCTTTAATGTGCATAGGGTCAATGTATCTGACTCGCACCAGGTCATCATTAGACACTAGACAAACTTGTTAATTGAACATTCTTTAATGTGCATAGGATCAATGTAGCTGACTCGCACCAGGTCATCATTAGACACTAGACAAACTTCTTAATTGAACATTCTTTAATATTACAGTGAATTCTTTATAAAGGAGCAGTATTACAATATAAATATTTACACACTTTTGGACATTACCACTTCTTTTTACACTTACAACTGTGTTAAAGCGTTAGTGACAATTAATTGATCATGAGTTCAAAAGTAATTTTACAATAAATTTGGGTTTCATCATGCGTAAGATCTGTAAACATTCCTGAAGCTGGAAGTAACATGTGGGTATGTTCTAGATATTTTTATTTCATGCCATATTACTGGCTTTGACCCCTCTACTGGTTAGTTCATGCACTATCCCAATCTGGTAGCCAATAGCCTTATATTAAACTAAGATGGTTATACAAATTAACATTGTGAAATATTTTAATTTTATCTAGCTTATGGGTTTAACTGATACAAATTCTAATTAAATAATTTTCAGTCAGTCCAAAATACTTTATATGTAGGTTGGAATAACATAAGTTGATTATTCAAGTAATACAGCAATGAAGTTTGCTTGACAAAAAAAATTAATATAATCTATAAAGTAAATGTCTGTATTTTAATCACTCAGAAGTTCATTAATAAACTGCAAAAAGTTAGAACTGCAGTGACCAAATTCCCATTTAAATATAAATATGACACAAAACAACAAAAAAATACTCAGAATTGTTTAAATTCAGAAAATCAAATGTTGATCTTTTTCAGGATAGCATTTCTGTAACTAAATCCCATTACAAGTATTATACAGAATTTTTTCTTTATTCAACTGAAGTTAAACTGTTATTATTATTAATTAATATTTTCTGTAAATTCACATATTTACTGAACATTGTACAATAGCCGAGGGATATCTTGAGCTGTGGCTTACGTCATGGTCAGTGCCGGGGGGAGGGAGATCTCTACCAATAAACACTGTTGAGCTGGCTACTAGCATTGCTGTAATATCAAGTCACCACGCCCACAAGTTGCCTTTTTTATAACACACAACTCCAATCCGATTAATCACTGATATTTTTTATTTACAATCACATTACTTGGTATTATAATGTGTTACCATGTTATAATTATAGGCATTTAATTATATTAATATTATCTTTGTCTAATATTTAATGAGAAAAATAAAATCAAATAGAATACCATATAATTAAAACTAGTAAATTTACAGAATGTAGGTTATGTTAGTAAATAAGTACTATTCAAGTTATTATTGTAAGCAGTCCGTAATTTAATTGTATATTAGGAAATACATTCTCGTAAATCACTTTGTGAACAATATTAAATTTAATCTCTTTAAAGATAGACAGCTGTTCTAATTAAATTAATATTTAAACTATAACATCTGTGGCTAAGTTATTAAATACATGACAACTAATAATTTAAACAAAATTATTGCTCTTAATATTTGCAATAACAAACGCTTTCGATACAAATAAAAGGCAGCGATACTCCACTCTCCAATCGAGCTGATCTGCAGCGGTAGCTAACGTCTGCATGTCAGGCTAGTACAAAGCCACACATACGTATGCCGTACCCCTCCCCTCCACTAACCACCAAGCAAGTAACGGTTTCGACAGCTCAAGATATTCCATGGCTACTGTACAGTAATAAATATGTAAACATAGAGTAGGTCCTATCTGCAAAATACACAGTAACCTTCTGATTAACCTATTCACAGAACTATTAGTATGAAACTATGTCTCTTTGACTACATACCATTTTGAGTAAGCTTGGTAGAGCAGACATTGGTCTGTATTACAAAAGAATCTTTATTTGTAAGAACCAGGCCTCCCACTGAAGGTTTCACGCCTTCTATTAATTCACTGCGTTTAGAAGGCAGAGTTAAATAGCCAATATCAGTGGAATCAAATTTTTTGTGATCAACCTAAAAATTATATTAATTAATCTTTTTAACTTTCACAATTTGTTATGTTAGGGAAAGTTTAATAGGATTTAGGTCAGGATTAGATTTTTAGAAAATACAAATAAATCTACTGATATCCATAGTAAATATAAAATGAAACATATTTCTAAAACCACTGACATCCAAGATCAGATGGTTGAAAAAAAGAATGATAAAGATTGTATATATGTTTTATATGCTTAGAAGACCTGCATACATACCTGATTTTCTACTTCTCCTACAAAATCAAATTTGAAATACGGTAGAAACATGATTGTCCGAGATCAGGTTTATGATTGTCATGATAAATAAAAGAACTGACAGATAACAAAGTATACATTACCGTACATACTCGAATCTAAGCCGCACGCGAATCTAAGCCGCACCCCTTGTTTTTGATTGAAAATTAGGTAAAAAAGGCCACACTCGAATCTAAGCAGCACCCAGTTTACCGGGCAATATTATCCAGGAAAAACGGCAATCTAGCGATCACAAAATGAGCTCTATTAATTGACGAAAGTCATGTAAAGTGTATTTACAAATGAAGTATTGGTATAAGTTACTTAGTTACATGATGTATTTAAATAAAAACTAGTAATAAACTTGTTTTATTTATACCCATTTGTCCCAAAACTAGTTTTACACAAGAGTATTCCATAATTCATAGGCAAAGTATCTACCCAGTAAAGCGACTGGATACGGCAAGTGTTAACTGGACACTGAGGCTAAACTGCTTCAAGAAGGAAAGGAAGTGAGAGAGACCGATACAGTCCTACACTGTGTTTAACAATCACCTGTTCATGTGCTCTACCCACAGAAGCTTCTCTGTAGAGCCACAAACCTTATCTTGTACAGAACAAGCTCATGTAGGACAAAGAACAAGATGACAAGTGGAAGAAAACAAATACCGCTAAGCCCCGCCCCTCCTATCCCTGATTGGTGACCTCATTTTGACGTCACCCACTTCTATTGCAAAACAAACCACTTCCCCTTCCCACCCTTCTACATTTCTCCCCACTGTCTTTCAAGCCAATTATTCTCATCTTTTGGATAGTGCTGCCAACCAAAATCTAAAAATTACCCTTTTGGCTATCTACCTATTGTTATTTTATGATAGAGACATTGGTTTTTAGCTTCAAATCTTAAAACCATATCAAAAGAATAACTTATCATTACTGTAATTATATTTTTACCGGCTAAACATGAATATTGTTGTCTTAGAAAATACCCTCTAACTCTAAAATTACCCTCAAAAAGGGCAAACAATTATTTGAGGTTGGCAAGCTACTACAGCCGGCAAATGACAGATGAAAGGAGAAACAAATAAAAACTCAAAACAAAAGTCACTGTTGTTGTTTGGTTTATTGTGAACTAGCCTATTGCTATGCTGACTTAACCTAATTGAAATTATTTAGTCAAAGTATTATTTAATTAGTAAGTAGTGATTAGTGAAAGTGTTACCGTATTTAGTTAGTAAGTAGTGAATGTAGTGAACACCAAACTATGGCTAGTCAAAGATGCCATTACATGGCTTCTTTCAAAAGGAAAGTAATTAGTTATGCAGACGAAAATGGAAACAGAGCAGCAATGCGCCAATTTGGAGTAGATGAGACTAATGTTAGACGTTGGAAGAAAGACAGATTGAAAATTTTCAAAATGAAAAGTACGAAGAAAGCTATGACAGGCCCCAAACGCGGAAGGTATGTTGAAATGGAAAACCAAGTTCTTGAATATGTGAAAGAACAACGTAACAAAGGCCTAGGTGTTACATATAGCATGATCAGGCTGAAGGCCAATAAAACAGCAAGAGAACTGAACATTCCCAGGACATCATTCAAGGCTTCTGAAGGTTGGTGTGTTAGATTTTTAAGAAGAAATGGCCTAAGTCTGAGAAGGAGGACTCACATTGCCTCGAAACTGCCGAACGATTTTGAAGATAAGCTCGTTGAATTTCAGAGGTATGTTATCAACCTAAGACGGAGCAAAAACTTTCTACCAGGTCAAATGGGAAATTGTGACCAAACCCCAGTGTTTTTTGACATGCCAATGAACTACACAGTTGATAAAAAAGGTGCCAAAAGTGTAAGTTTGAAAACCTGTGGTTATGAAAAGATGAGAATCACTGTTATGTTATCCTGTACAGCTGATGGCAAGAAATTGCCGCCTATGATAATTTTCAAAAGGAAGCGCATGCCAAAAAATGACATCTTTCCCCAAGGAGTTGAAATTAGAGTACAGGAAAAGGGATGGATGACAGAAGAATTAATGATGGACTGGTTTAGATGCATTTGGATGAAGAGACCCGGGGCCAATTTGAACCTCAACAATTTTCTTGTTCTTGACGCATTCCGTGGCCATTTGACGGATGATTTAAAAGATCAAATGAAGCGCCATAAATGCTGCCAAGTTGTCATACCAGGAGGTATGACAAGCATACTGCAACCACTGGATGTGTGTCTCAACAAACCCTTCAAGGACAAAATCAGAAAACTGTACTGCGAGTGGTTGGAGAACAACCTTGACAATGTGACTAGAACGGGAAAAGTCAAGAAAGCTCCTCTCGTTGAAATTACCAATTGGGTTTTAAGAGCCTGGAATAGCATCCCAGAAGAGATGGTACGCAAGTCATTCAAAAAGTGCTCCATCTCAAACTCCTTAGATGGGTCGGAAGATAATCTGCTGTACGAAGACGACGATGACGCAGATGAAGATTATTCTCCAAGCCAAGATGAATCCAGTTCTTCATCAGGAACAGAGTCAGACACAGACGGTAATGACAAGGATCCTGCAAGTAGTAGTGAGGAAGGTCAACCGTCAGAACCAGTAGCCTCAACATCTGGAGTAGCCTCAACATCTGGCATCAAACGTCCACTGCAATGCTTCACAGGATTTGTGATGGACTCTGACAGTGACTAAGCGGGTTTAATTGTAAGTTACCTAAGTTACTTAAGTGGGTTTAATTGTAAGTTACCTAAGTTACTTAAGCGGGTTTAATTGTAGGTTATCAAAGTTACTTAGATGCAATTTGAGATCTTTAGGCTATTATTCATTGAATGTTACTTTATTATTGCCCATGTTCCTGTGTTAATTAGTATTTCATGATGTTTTACTTTTCTCAATAAATCAAATCAAAAGATCTTTATTCAATATTGCTTTTGAGAAGCTTGCTAATCTTGCAAGTACATCCATACATGAATAGTGTCTTAAAAACCCCTTTTTCCCAAAAACAGTATAAAATTGTTCAATTATTAGGCCTACATTATAAATTTACTGCTCTTTAATGCTGTTTAACTAGTTCATCTTTCCTTCGGGTGTTATAATTGTGATTTTTTTTATATTCTCAAGATGGTTTGTTATTTAAATAATTCATGATTGATTTAAAACTGAAATGCATCTAATAGTTTATAGAAATTTCATTAATTAGTTTATCAGTTGAAATATTACCTAATCTGTGCCAGACATTACTAAAAATGTTGCTCATTACTAAACTATTATTATAGCCTATTCCTATGTACAATTATGAACATTTTGTTTAATATTGTCAGTTTTAATATTATTTTAGTCATTGTTATTGATGTACCCTTTGTTTTTATTTGTTCAAATAAAATAAAATTGTTGTGATTTCACACGTGTTTCATTGTTAGTGAGCCGGTAGTTCACAGCTGTTGGAACTAGTGAGTGAGTCAAAACTCAAAAGTATTGAAGACGCATATTTTGTCCTAGAAGGACAGAGGTTGAAAGGAGAAGACAGGATAACAGAATGTTATGAAAGGAAGTGGGAAAGAGAATGCGTCCCTCACCTAGCACAAAAACTGAGTTATCGCAATGTTGCTTCCTCCCATCAATCTCCCTTCCCCTCCCCCCTGCAAACTGTTTGAAGCCTCTCCCCATCACACACCCCCTTCCCCTCCCCTCCGTAATCCTTATCTCACCACTGCACCTGACTGACCGACTGTATAAATTAACTAGTGACTGTGCAGCTGTCTGAGAAAACACTGCATAGACCCTCCATTTCACAGCCCAAAAGTTTAAATAATTGGTTTTTTGCCCTCAGAAATGCTTTTAGCACCACTTGGCATTTCAACTCTAATTGGGCGAATGTAAGCCGCACGCGAATCTAAGCCGCACCCTTGTTTTTGCGGTCAAATTGCGGTCAAAATAGTGCGGCTTAGATTTGAGTATATACGGATATTCTTTATAATTATAATTTTTTACAGATTTTAAATAACTGTTTGTGTCGTTACAAAATTAAAAATTAGTTGAGATAACAACAATATTCTTGTACAGAACAATAGCTTTTTGTACTATAGGGATTTACACTTAATGAATTATTTCAATCAAAATATTAGAAAAATTGTGTATGTTAAACAACGAGTAGTAGAAATAAATATACCCTACACTTCGATTAAAACACTTTTCTGTTTTTGAGACATATTAAAGAAAAATGCAATGGTATGGAAAACCTCTAAAGTAAATAATACAGAAGTTTGAGAAGGAAATTAATACTAAACAAGATTCATTTAAAAAAAGAAGATAATTACAGTTATCAGGCAATGCTTGCAGTGAATTCTCTACAACAGAAGAAGGCAGCTTCCGCATGGTTATCAGAATCACGTTGATTAGCGATAAAGGAAGTCTCAGTAAAAACAAAAAGCATCATGTAGGTGAAACTTAATAAAAAAGTAACATAGAAAATACTTACATTATATTGATAAATAATATATGTAAATTCTGTTTCGACTACACTTTTCACTAAGTTCAATACAAAGCTAAACTAGTGATTATAACTATACACGAGATTCAAGAAGAACTTAAATAACAGAAGTTATTCCACATCATTATATTAAATAAATGTTACACATACATATATATATATATATATATATATATATATATATATATACTGGGTGTCACAAAAAAAGTGTCCTGACTGTTCATTTCCTCTAATTCTGCACCTAATTTATAGCAAACAATGAAGGATACAACTGTTTAGAATTTCACTCTGTTTAGTATCTATTTGTCTTTTTGTGAGTTTTTAACACTCCAGAACAGTTTGGTTGATTAAATTACAATTTTGCACATTGTTTTATATGAACATTTTTAAAGAGTAAAAAATACGAGGCATGTTTTTAAAGTAAGTGCCATTTTAGAATCCCGTTGTAGCACTGCAATCAGTTTACATAATGATTTGACAGTATTTTAGGTTCCTTAAGGGCTATCCCTAAATTACGTAAGACTAAAATTGGTCTTTTCAGAACCTCCCTCAAACCTAATACTTACCTCCCTCAAAAAATTACGCTATCAGCAACCCTCCTCCCTTTAATTTTCTTCATACACTGTCATACATATTTTCTTTTATGATAGTTATTGTTTAGACTGTGTGAAGCCTAGACATCACTGAGGTCGACTCTATAGAGGTGCAAAAGTCTCTCCACAATTTCTGTACGTTCTGCAGGAAATCCTGGAGAGACTTATGTACCTCTATAGAGATGTCCTCAGTGATGTCTAGGCTTCACAAAGTGCTGGCCAAGGACTCTGGGGGAAGACTGGGACCCCCTCATTTAAGATGATGGGGAGTGGACCAGATCTGAAGAAGATACTTTGCAACTCCTCTTTGAGACTCTCTTTCCAGGCTCCGCTGAGGAACCGGTGGCGAGCCCCCTCCCCCCATTTCTGTGGAGCAGGCTTACACTGGAGCCTCGCACACAGACTGGATTGAGGCAAAGAGGATTGTCACAGAACAAAAGATCAATTGGGCAGTTGAGTGCTTAGCCCCTATCAAGAGTGCTGGGTCGGATGGCATCCTGCTTGTGCTCTTGCAGAGGGGCTTGGAGAAGGATGGCTTCTCTGGCCTTGGGTCACATTCTCAGGCTGTGGAGGACCAAAAATTGGTCTATATCGCCAAACCTGGAAGGGGCACAAATTCCAGGCTAAATGATTTCATACCGGTCAGCCTCAAGTCTTTTCTACTAAAGATATTGGAGAGGTTGGTTGATAGGCATATGAGGGACGGGGTATTAAGAGATAACCCGCTCTATAGAAATCAACACACATACATCGCTAGGAGATCTGCTGAGACGGCCCTCCATCGACTCATCACGAGAGTTGAGGAGAAGATTCGTCAGAAGGAGCTAGCCATGAGTGTCTTCACGGATATAGAGGGGGCGTTCAACAATGTCTCCCTGCAGTCTATGATCGATGCTGTCGCTAGGACAGGCGCCAGTGGTACCATCACCAGATGGATCGAGGCCTACCTGCGCAGCAGAATGGTTAAGGCAATTCTGATCGATGTGACGGTTCAGGTTGTAGTCAGAAGCAGTTGTCCCTAAGGGGATGTCCTTTCTCCTCTTCTGTGGTCCCTAGTGGTTGATAAATTTCTAAGGGTGTTAAACGGGATAGGGGTATATGCTCAGACATACGCCAATGATGTGTGCATACTGGACATTGGCAAGTTTGCCTGCACAGTGTCGGACATTGTTCAGTCTGCCCTGAGATTCTTAGAAAGGTGGTGTAGAGACAAGGGGCTCTCTATTAATCCTAACAAGACAGAACTTGTACTCTTCATTAGGAGGAAAAGGCTGGATGGCCTAAACATGCCCACTATGGGAAGTACAGTGCTAAGAGCTACAGGGTTGGTTAAGTATCTGGGGGTCACCCTGGACATTAAACTGAACTGGCTCAAACGCCTACAGGGAAAAGGCAGGAAGTTTAGAATGGCTTTTTGGGCGTGTCGGAGGGCTATTGGGACAAAGTGGGGCCTTAAACCAAGGATGGTGTATTGGCTATACACGAATGTGCTTCGGCCCTTCTTATGTTATGCTGCAGTTATCTGGTGGTTGGCCATGGCACAAAACAGTACAAGGCTAACACTAGATAGATGCCAGAGAATGGCGTGCCTGCGAATTACAACCCCATTGGCAGCTATGGAGGTCCTCACTAGACTCTGCCCTATGGACCTGATTGTAAAGGGGGAGACTTGAAAGCAGCCTTTAGAATAAGGGCGACTGGTGGCTGGCTGCCTGGCCAATCAGGACTCCATGGCGAAATACTATCTAGGGTAATTGGTCTGGACCCATTGCTTGCGATGGGGATAAACTCAATGACACCTAGGTACAGATTTGACAGGCAGGTTAGTGCTTTCCTTCCAAGCAGAGATGAGTGGTTGGGAGTACCGAGTCTGCACAAGTCAAAGGAAGCGTCCGGTTTACGAACGGCTGACTTACAGAAGGAGGTGCGGGTGCTGGGGTGTACGGGAGGGGTGTATGAAAAGTTCTATCTGCACCTCTCAGAGCCCATGCTACCGTCTTTCAAGTGGAAGTGATGTCAATCAAGACACACAGGAAGAAATGCGTCTAGGTGGCTTCGAAAGAGTTTTTTCCATCTGCTCAGATAGTCAGCCTAAGTGGAAGAAGGGACACCTTAGTCCCGAATTTGCCTGATTAAATAAAGTCACTTCTCATTTAATTTCAGGCGGCGATAAAGGTGATC
Source organism: Stictocephala bisonia (assembly GCA_035578905.1). Classification (NCBI taxonomy): domain Eukaryota; kingdom Metazoa; phylum Arthropoda; class Insecta; order Hemiptera; family Membracidae; genus Stictocephala; species Stictocephala bisonia. Next base: position 978,610 of record JAQJVL010000050.1, read on the forward strand.
ATGGTGCCACATACCAGCTCTAAGTTGGTATGGGAGTGCCAGGGGATCCTAGCAATTTGTCAGCGTAAACAGGTGAGACTCATATGGGTTACTGGGCATGCTGACATTGATGGAAATGAGAGGGATTGATGCTCTGGCTAGGTGGGAGGCAAAGAGCCCTCTTCTGGGAATGAAGCCGGCTCTTGGCATCCCTTTCCAAAAGGTTAAGAGAAGAATTGATCGGTGGACCTTTGAGGAACACGCTGGTAGATGGAGGACCAAAACCGGGCTCAGGAAGTTTCGTGCACTTATTCAAGGACCAGATCGCAGTTACAGCCTAGCTTTGTTGAGCTGTGATCGGGCGAAGCTTCTTCATAAACATATGAAAATTATGGGCCTAACAGAAGACTCTACATGTAGGCTCTTTGAGGAATATGAGGAGATCTCCACACATCTTGTGTCATTGTGGAGCTCTCTCATCTCTTAGGTACAAGACTCTGCGTACAGCTTTTCTGGAATCAGAGAATATCAGACGGGCTACACTTGGGGAGACCCTGTCCTTCATAAGGGGGACTGGTCTCTTGTAACACTGTTGCTTGGCTCGGGGCGCAAAGGGCCATGGAGTCTAGGCACGGTGATGCTTGGTGACAGGACAGTATCTAATCTAAGACTGTTCAGTTTATTTTATAATGGGGGGGGAGGGGATATATTTCTAATTTTAAAGCTGTTTTGAAAAAATCTTGTATTTTGGGGAAAACCGATCAGATTTTTTTAATGAATATAAACAAATTGTTGAGGTTTAATAGTTATGTAACGCTGTGTAGAGCCTCCCACCCTCCCTCATAATGGTGCATAACGCTACCAAAACCCCCCTTTCCCCTTTAGGTGTTACATAATTTAAGGACAGCCCCTTATGAGTGTTTAAAATAAGGTGCTGTGAATTACGCACTGTGATAGATTTAAAAATTGGAATTAATGACAGAACAAAGATCACACTGAAAGTATGATTTTTTTTTTTTTAATTCCTTACTATAAATAATTAGTGGGAAACAAAATTATCTCATTAAAATAATGTTATAGAAAGATATTTAATGGAAAATGCATAACCTATATCACTTAATAAAAAAATTATATTTGACTCATGTATAGTAATTAACTGGTTAAAACTGAAATGTGTCATGATTTTAAACACTGGATTTTTTTAAAATTCAAAATAGGTTTTGGATAATATAATAAATCGTGTGTGACCGCAAATCTATGTATGATCCTTAGATATTCCAAAGAGCAATTCATTTACTGTGCTAGAAACTATACCTTGAAATAAAGTGATTTAAAAAGTTAAACAAATTTTTGTCTAGATAAATGAAATCTAAGTCATTATCTAAAATATAACACTTACCTTGTATACCAACAGGTCATGCTGGGTATCTCGTAATGTTGTACCATCTTCCTGCATGAGCCTTACGTAGGATAATGCAAAAGGCTTTTCATTTTTATCTTTTGTTTCGTTTGATGATCTAAAACAAAAATAATGCTTGCGTCACTTAAATTACTGATGGACCTTCAAAACAGAGGGTTGCAATTAGAGATGAGTGGAACCCTAAATTTGGTTCTCGGTTCTATGAGTTATTGATAAAAGAACCGGAACCGAGAACAGTGGGAAAATCTCGGTTCTGCGGTCATGGTTCTAGAAAACGTAGATGGGGAGATAGCTTTCATATCAGAAATGTTTCAGGTGTGAAAAGTACTGATAAACAGAACAATCAAATAAACAATATATCTTTGTTAGAAAATAGCTATCCTTAGAAGGCCACTTCCTTATCAGTATGTGATTTGGCTAGAAATAAACAAAATATCCAAGTCAGAAAATATTTGCCCATAGTCTGGCCACTTTCTTATCAACACTGAAAAGAGATAGATAACATTAATAAAAAGGAATTCATACAAAAGGCAGTGAATTAAAGCAATTCAGTCTATGTTCAAGAGTCCAGTCATCCTTTAAGCCTGAGCTCAACCTTTGTTTACTTTATCCTGACCCTTTCTTATCACTTTCTACCTGATAAAAAACACCTTGGGGAAACATTCCATTCTGTTTACAACTCATCTAACATTCTGAAATTAATTATGCTTCTAGTTTTATTGTGTATTTTTAAAAATAAAAGGTTTTTATGATGAACTTAAGGTATTAGAGTTTATTTATTTAGACTTGTAATGAAAAAAAAAAAAAAAAAAAAACAATGCATACAAAACCTATGGAATTGGATTGAAAAATAAATATTAAAGATTATTATTGTATCAAAACTTAACAAAATAAGTTTTTAGCATTTTTACTTTAAAATGGTTAAATTTTATTTTTATTATTTTTTTTTACAAAGTTTTAAATTGGATTAATGTTTAACACGTTAACTGCCATGAGGGCCACCGGTGGCCCACACAACAATTTTAGCTCATGCCATAAGGGCCACCGGTGGCCCTCACTAGATTTCAGCCTGGCGCCACAGCTGTTTCTACGGTAAAGTTCAATATTCATTGTTCCGAGTTCTGTTCCATGCAACCGGAAATGACCCCCCCCCCCCCCGAGTACAGAAATAGCCGACATCAAGTCTTTTGCCACCATTTTGTGAAGTTATTGATGAGGTACACCGGTGGCCCTCATGGCGTGGGGGCAAAACTTTACATATGCCATATGATATTATGTTTCAGCTGTTTTGTTGTGATTTTTATATTTTCTTCCCACGCACTAATCAGCTTTTGAGGTTAGGTGTTTAGTAAGTGACATTGATTCTTTTTGTGACAGAATCTAGTCTGTCTAAATGTCGTAAAAACTAGTTCAAATATATAAAAACGTATTTAGGGTTGCTTTATTTAAAAACCAGAGGACTGTTTTCTATCACATTTTATGAGCTTTCAGAATATATCATTAAAAATTACGTAATACTAAAAATGGCGCTACAATTTGTGTTTGATTTATAAAAGACGCGGGGGGCACCGGTGGCCCACATGGCACACAGCGGCACGTATGACGTGGGCTACCGGTAGCCCTCATGGCGTCAGGCGGACATACAGTTTTACTACGGCGGCCTCAGAATGAAACAATAAATTATCTACGCTGGCAGTCAACGTGTTAAAGGATTAATGTTTTAGATTGCATTGCCTTAACATTTACTGGGCCAAAATAAGTTATTATTTCTTAAATTTAAAACAAAATGTATACTGTAGTTTATAAAAACATTTATGGCATTATTGGCTGTATAGTTTTTTATGACTGTTAGTAGCATTTACATTTTATTAATTCAGTATTATCACCAATTGAGAAAAGAACCAATAGTTAATAAAATTAGTTTTTTTCCAATAATTAATGACAATATTTTTTTAATTAATTATATTATTATTTGTTTTTTCTGTTTATTTTTTGACGTACTACAATTACATCAACCTCTTAAATTTGGTTATAGTAATTTCAATCAATTGTTGTGATTTGTTTTTGAATACATTTTTTACTAAACCAGACCTAAAATGGCAGGTTATTTTTCAATTTAATCTAGGCTTATAAGTTTTGTAATTTCCTCAAGGTAAATTTCAATTGCATACTAATTTGAGCATTAACTAAATTGTTTTAACTTTTTTAAAACTTTTAAAAATTTTAACTTTTTAAAATTTAAAGTAAATACTTTTTTGTGCAAAAAGTGTAAACAATCATACCCTGAGAATAAATAAAATGTTACCAATTCTCTAGTTATTGGAAATATTGTCATTTTATATATTTTTAGGGTGTATTATACTTCATATTGGAGAAATTACCAAAATACTATGCACTGTTTTTACTGACTGATTCCACATAATTTGTTGATTGACGTAAAGGTATTAGAAAAATTTTCTGAGACTTTCTCAAAAAGTACTCTTTTTGAACCGAAAAACTGGACCCGAAAAAAACCGAACCGGAACCGAAAAAAAAAATGGAACCGACCTATCACTAGTTGCAATATTGCGATTTAAGCCAACCGTGTGTGTATACAACCATATGTGAGTGGTTGGTTAGGTCAATACCACTGTAAGAGTACAGGTGGTTGAGTGGGTCAATACCATTGCTCGTATAGCTAGTGTAATCTTGAGTATAGTTTTTATTTAGTTTAAAGTAACCCTATTATATTTTAATCAGAGTTACACAAATGTTTGAAGGTTTTGTTATTAGTGTTGTTGTCTAACACATACTATCAGTGACTGAATGAGTCTAATAAGAATGTTTTTTACTGTACAACTGCCATCACTACTTGATAAGATGGCTTGTATTTTCTACAAATTTCATTGTATTAAAAGAGTGCTGTAATTTTTGGAAATAAATCAATTTTCTATATTCTTTATTCTATTCTATCATTAACCCTTTAAAGGATAGCCTTTCTAGGAACACTCAAGGCACGATGGTTACATTTTTAACTACCCTAAAAATCTCTCTAAGCACACCAGTGAAATTTAAAACTAAACAAAACTGTTTGGTTAGTGTGATGTACAACTCTAGAAAAGTAAGGAAATCTAATTTTTAGATGTTTGTTTTTTTATATGCCGTCTTGTAGGGTATGCTTACATTTTAACAATCATGCTCCTAAACCAATGGAAACTCTTAGTGTTCAGTAGTCATATTTTTAACCCACCTTGGGAAAAAATAAAAACTAGGTACTGGAAAATTAGATATTTTATTAAGAATAAAATAGAGATACAACAAACATAGTTACTTGTTCTTACTTTGACCAATTTAAAATTGGGACGTTTTCCGTTAATTCACTACTTTGGTTAGGTTATGTTATGTTTGGTTAGGTTATGTTAGTTTTGGTTATGTTAGGTTAACTTAAGTTATGGTTATGGTAATGAATTAACAGAAAAGATCCTGAAATTGTAAAAATGTAGATAGTAGTTATCCAACTTAACCCTTCAACATGTTATTTTTTTAATGTCCTGTTTTTAATGTAAATTTTATATGTCTGGTTTTTTTAATTGTTATGTCCAGTTATTTACATGACAATAGAAATTACTTTATTTACATAATCGCCAAGATTAGCAAATACGTCATGAATTGAAATTGTTACAAACATAATAAATAGGCATCTCACTATTACAATCCAAACAATAGAGCAACGTGTTAGATGTGTTAAAATTTGTTAAAAATGGAATTAACAAATATTAAAATTCTTCAATGCTGTAGAAGGATTTGTCCAGCAACCAGTTCTGCAATCTCTTCTTCATTGTTTTAAGGTTGCAACTCTTGATTTCTGCAGGAAGCTTGTTGAGGATTTGAGCGTATGAGGACTTCTTTGTGAAAAGTGATGTGAATTAGTCATGGGCTTGTCTTGGACAATAAGGGTGTATGTCTTAATTTCTCACAAGCTCCTGCTTTAAGGTATACTGTATGACTTCAAAGATGTTCATAGAATTCACAGTGAGAACTTTAAGGTTTTTGAATCGTTCCAGCAACTTTCTCGAGGGGAGATGTCGGCCATGATTCTCACTGATCTCTTTTGCAGAACCAAAACACGTTGGAGACTACTAGCAGAAGACCCACCCCAGTGAGTGATCCCATACCTGAGAGGAGCCTCAAACAGAGCATAGTAAGCAATCTTTACAGCAGATGGTGTAGCGGTAACCCTGACTCTTCTTGGTGCAAAAAGAGCATAGCTCAGCCTTTTTTCAGCTTTTTTTTAAATGTACTTAACATGTAATCTAAAAAAATATAAAAATACAGCTAATTCACAATAAATAGTAAAAACCTGTCCTACTCCTCTTAACAAAAGTAAAACTTAGCAAAACGGGTGTTGTATCGTGCAATTTGTAAGTTTTATTGTAGACAAATTTTGATTTGTTGGATCCTGTGAAAATCTATTAGAAAACAAATAATTTATAACTTAAGGCAAATTTACGTTTGACTTTTCTCTGGGGCGTAAGGCCTTAGCACCCCTAGTGAGGGGTTATGTTCAGTTTTACCAACAATTACAAAACTCATGTATTTCAATTTTTTTTAATTTGACAGCATTCAAATTCTTTTTACGTAATTAGATCATCAACTGATAATATTCTACGACCTTTAACTTTTATATTATTATTAGATAAAATAAGAACATTCTCACCTCTACTTTTGGTACGTGAAAAATATGACTGTAATATGTAGCCATTCAAATTAAGCCGATCTAATTCATAATCCCTCGTATTGTATGACAATACGATATGACAACATATGACAACTATTTCTGGATTCCCAATTTCTAATGAAGTAATCTCCAATAACTCAATTTTCACCAATACACTCTCTATGTTTTGGTGAAAAATCCCTAACCGAGATAATAAAGGTTCACTAAATTTATTTTTACTACTGTAAAATGTATTATTTAATTTGTTGCTTTCCCTACTTTCTACTCTAGATTTGTTCAAAGTAAAATTATTATCATTATTACTCAAACTACCATCTAAAAATTGTTCTTGCCTAAAAAAGAGTTTTCTTCACATTTCTTACTAGGTGTAATTAGTGCTTTGTTACACTCATATTCACTAACTAGCACTGACCCAGGGCTGTTAGCAGTCTCTTGCCCACTGAGATCCAGCTGAGTATATGAAGCAAATGACCAAGGAGACTTGAGGAAGTAGTGTTTCAGTTGGTCCACAAAGTCATGGTGGGTTATGCCACTTCATAGAACTCTGGAAGATTGTTAATTAAATGTGACTGTTTGAACTTCAGATCCTGTACTTTGGTGAAATTCAGATATTTTTGCTAAAAAATGTTTGAGTGGAACTTTGTCACAAACACATTCTAACGGGGAATAGATGAGAAATTTCAAGTCTCTTCTTTTGAAATCTGTAATTAAATTTTTGAATGCCAAGTCATAATCACATAAATTGGGTTTGCTGAATTAAGTTGGTTTGGTTATTAGACTATACACGGACAATCTTGTCGACACCTTTTGGTACGAAATGTATTCACTGAGGCAATCAGAGGTTTCCCAAACAGTTGATTGTGCTACACCCTCACTCATGTTTTTGTCAGCATGTAAATCTGCAGAAATGCAATGTGCAAAAGCGGCACTGGACTCATTTAAAAACCTATGTATTATGTTCTTCATGTCTTCTTCTACTACTTTTATTGGTTCTGCTGTAGGTAAGTCCTTGGGGTTTGTTTTAATTGGAGGTCAGAGGACATATCTATCTTGTTTTTACTATGAACATAATCTTGCACTGTTTGAAAAAAGTCCTCTTTATATGGGAATACGCCTTTACAATAGATTACCAGCAAATCTTAAATCCTTTACCAAAAACAAGTTTAAGCACTATATTAAGGACTTACTGACTGATAGGGCATATTATAGTATTGATGAATTCTTGGAAGACACAACTATATAATTCAGTTTTATATAAATACAATTTATACAAATTCTGTTGTTTCAGTCAGTTAGTTATTATTATATTTAGGATAAGTATTATTATTATTATTATTATTGTTATTGTTTGACTTAGATTACATATATTGACAATGCACCTGTTTGTTATTACTCTGTAATATGTTCAAATGTTTATGTGCAATAAAGAACTTTGACTTGACTTTGACTTAACTCGTCTTTCGACTTTGAAAGGCTCGTCTGGGGTTTGCGGCTCAACATTAATTTTTGCATTATTACAATTTTTCTTATTACAATGTTTTATTATGATCTCTGCAATAGCATTCATAACTTTCTCTTAACTTTAAGCCTCAAATGCAAACCGTGTCTTGTATGATCACTTCTACTTAAAGCAATATTTCTCATAGGTGTTATTCTTTTGTTTGTTTTTAATAATTCCTTAATTTTAATATTCCAATTCTGGTTTATTTTCGTTATGAAAGCATTAAATGAAGAGTTGCCAAATCTGTGCAGTAGTCCTGGAATAAGTATATTTGTATTCTTTGCCACTTCATTATGAATTGACTATTTTATCTAAGTCCATTTCCAAACAGGGAACATCGTTTGTGCCTCCCAGTACTACAACATATTCATTCTCAGTGAATTTATAAGTAAATTTCTTCAAGTCATGTATAACATATTCCAACTTGGCATTTGGTTTAAATATAGTTGTCACATTAAAGTCGCCATGCAATTCATCAAGTAGGAGTTCTCCACAATGCCTGCCATGGCTATCAGCCACTACCAGTACATTAGGTTTACTTTTGTTTGGTTTTCCTACATGTAAATTTTCTTCTTTCTCTAACTGCATCCGTTCACAACTCAACTCTTCTTCTTTCTCCAAAGTGCTATCCATTAAGAAGGAAAACCTATTGCTACATTGCAAGATAAAAGCTATTTCTTTCATTTTTATGACGAGCTGCATTCCTAACAAAGTTCCACAGAGGGGTTGAATAGTGATAAGTTATTTCAATTTCTTCTAGCCTACTAGTGTTATTGCTTGTTTTCACAGCAGCACAAATGCTTAGATCTAAGGTTTCCGCCTTTGTGTAACTAGAAACGATAAGTTCCATAGCATATAACATGTAAACCCTATTGTTTTGTTGGGGTCCTTTCAGCTCTTTGATAGTTGTTTTCTTTGATGTGCCCACAAGGTAAGTAATATGCTTGTTTGCCACTAATTCTGCACTACTTAAATTATACTTTCCTAGTATAGTATCATAATAAAAACATTTTGACCTGATTTAACATAAATAAGTCTGCTCCAGTAAGAGCCAGTGAGTGCCTCATGTGCAGTCATTGATGGGTAAAATGAAACATTCTTCTGTGTTAAGTTGAAGGGGGTCTAAGAATTCAGAATAGTGCTCAGAAGTCTTGATAGCATGGACTATTAATGGATTAAGAATTTGAACAGTTCGTCTGACAGAATCAACCTGTTCAATAAATCTACGTAAAGATGACAAATTGATCTGTCAACCATGTGTTCCCAACAGTTTGTCCTGAGTAATCAATATGCGTGTTCCTTCCACATTTGTTTGTACCTGGGCTTCTAGTGTTTTTTTATGTGACATATCTGTCTGCCTGTACGTTTTGACAATTTTGGGTTTTTATTCAGATTTTTTTTAACAGTATTCAATTTAACACTTTCTATTATTCCCTGTGGAAACGTTTTTGATGAAGAATCATTAATGATAATCACTCTATTCTTAGTGATAATTGTGCCAGTAAGTTTTAGACTGTTAGGACTGTATTTTTTTTTTTTTTTTTTTTGTCCAGTAGTATACTGTCCTTAGTTCTGTCCATTACCAATAACTAATACACACTGTACATGTATGGGCGGGTGGATGTGTCAATTACCACTGTACGTTCATGTCCTAGGATCATTTTGAGGTTATTCTGTTTGCTGAGATTGACTAAACACACAATTATGTTGGCCAATTTGTAGGCTGCAAAATCTTCTCTCGTTTCCTATATATATATTTTCAATACCAATTTTGGCATTGAAATCCATCAGTATAACTTTTAAGAGATAAACACTTTGAAGAGATATAAATCAAATAATTTGTTTAACAATACTAAGAAGACCTTAGGACTATAAGCATTAATTATTTATCTATAAATCACTTAGCAATCAATTTGAACATTTATTTCCAACTAAGAGACACCCCTGCAAGCTTCGCGTGCTAACCCTGATTCTCACAGCACTCGATACACCTCAGCCTTTGACCTCAGCATAAGTCTTTGACTAAAAATAATAGTAGATTGTCTGTGTAACGTAAAATCACAATATTAAATTTATTTACAGTATTTCAGTCACACTACTTGCATTGCTACCTATTTATTAGTATAGGGTATTACTTTCAAACATGTTAATTTCATTTGTTTTTGTATGACAGCTGAAGATTAATCCTTAGCCCTCTGAGTGATGATCATTTCACTCTTCAGTGATAGGCCATTTTCTGATATCGCGCAGAACTTTTTTTAAAAATTCATAAAAAATATAAAATATACCTGTAATATGACATATTATATATCAAGTTATTCACAATGAAATATAGCAAATGGTGATTAAAATAAAAACTTACCAAAATAACTCGAAAAATGAAGAACTACTGATGACCTTGATTTTTGTTTTGTTTCAAAAATTGTTTTTGTTTTTGAGGGTATTTTACACTGTTTTTATGGCAACAAATTTCAAATTCATTATATAAAAAAGATGCAGAGTTTGGTTCTGAACACAAAAATATGAAATACTAGTAGTTTTTCTTCAACAAAAATGTTTTGTTGGCAATGTTTTGTATCAGCGTAAAAAATCAAATATTTGAAAAAATGTACTTTTTCAGCGTAAAGTTCCATAAATTATTTATTTCTATGTTTGAAGAACATTATTTGCAAAATTAATACTTCTAACTAACTAAATAAACACTATTTACAAAAATTATAACTTTTTATATGTATTTACATAGAACTGTACTCATAAAACATCACTTATTCAGAATCAGATTCAGATCTGGTGGGTGCTTTTCTTTTCCTATTACATCATTTTGCTCTCCAGAAATGAGTCAATTCTTTATATCATTTTGATAATAAATAATAAAAATACGTACTAAATAAAATCAAACATCACACTAATAAATAACAATAACAACATAGCCAACAACAATGACACACAATCTACGATGTCTGATTGACTGGCACAACTACAGTTGTAAACAATCAGCTGTTCATGAATGACGTCATCCTACTGTTTTATTTATGTGCATGAAAAATGTTTACCATAGAGTAACGAATAAAGGAACTCTTTCCAAACATATTAGTATAACAAATATCTGATTTCCGCCAATAATTATTTCATTACGGCATTTTTCGCGATCGGCTCGGAGCGAGCCGTTATCGATTCACATGCGGACCCTAACGGCTCGCATCGAGCCGTTATCACTCGGAGGGTTAATGTATTAATAGGGTAATGTCAAATATACAAAATAAACATGTTTATTTATTTAAAAAACAGCTGTTATTAATTTACTAAAATCAATCCAATGTTATTCTTACGGAAAAAAAGAAAATTTTGAGGGGATGACTGTACCCCTTAGGGATAGAATTTAGAAAATTCCTTTCTTAGTGGAATTCTTCAATACTAAAGCTAACTTACTTTAAAATTTCGTGTAAATCCGTTCGGTAGTTTTTGAGATTTTGTGATGAATAAGTGAGTCAGTCAGTAGTATTTGGCTTTTATATATATAGATAAATCATTTAAAGCCCTCTGTTGGTGTTAGCTATATTACTTTATTAGGATACATGATTGGTTCTTACTTTTCTCTTTAACTTAATCACATGAAAAATGAAATAGTTTTAAAACGTTGTAGAAGAAAAATAGGCAACAATAATTAGACAAGCACTGATACAACAACTTAATCACTGTAACAGTTTTTATGTACTATATACGTACATAATAATATTTGGATAAACACGTTACAAGGCAAAAATATAGCAGGGAAATGTCATGGCATCACTATCTACTGTGAAAATCAGCAGTTATTTATAATTGATAACTTTGAATTACTACTTATCAATTTGGAGTTGAAATCATTTCAATGCTTCATATATTTCATCAGCAAAAATACAATATAAGTAAATCAGCATAATTATTTATTTTATCCAATAAAACAAGTGGAAAAAAAAAACAATGTACTTACTGTCTAAATATAAAATCATGAATTCTACAATAAAACTGTAATAATGAAACACAAACTCCAATGAAATATTTGTTATTGCAAAATAAGTATCACACAGTATATTTGTAAGATGAAATTATTTAAATTCATGAAATCATTTTTGTAGAAACTTCTGACATGTTTCACTATTGTTAACTTTTGTCACAAGATTACCACAGTCCTGATATCTTAATGGCTAGTTCAATTTTAAAAGATCACTATTTTTACCATTTACCTATGTTTAAAAGTAAATTTAAGATGACATCCTTTGAAGTCTTCAATTGGAACAGCGATCTTAAACGTTTCACTCCATCTCGGCTTGTCTTCGTGATAGTAAATTACTGATCTATATTCATTCTGAGGTTGTACGCCTCCTCCAAGCATTATCACACCCTGCAAAATATTAATTAGTACTCTATTATTTCACTATAACAACTACCACTATACCAGTATACCTGAGTTTTGATGAACTCATTTAAAATAAAATTAATTACAAAACTTACTGTCATATTTTTAAAAAAATCACACATGCAGAAATTGTTAATAATTGAATGTTTCCTATCCCACTAGAGGCAGCCAATTTCTTTCCTTCTGGCACGCTCTTTATAGATGTTAATTAAGATTTAGTTGAAGATTAACCCTTATCACGCCGTAAGCGCATATATGCGCATATGTTGACTTTGCTCTAAACGCCATAAGCGCATATACACGTAATAATTACAACATTTTTCTAATTTAATCCGGTAGTGCGTTTGAGTTATGGACGGTGACTCATGAGAGACACATTGTGCGACTCATGACCTTTTGTTGGCCTGTCAATCACTACCGAGACTGGTATTTGTCTGGCAGTGTACATTTCCGCTGCGCCGCTTAATGCCCCACAGCGCATATACACGCAGCTACTGTCGAGTCGAACGGTTGTCATTATACGCCCCCTTACCTCTTTGAAACTGTGTATTTAGTTGTTTTTATCATTACTTTAGTTTAATACATGTTAGTAATTTATTAATTTTAAGTGCCAATATGAATAATACAGCCGATTTTGATTTTGTGGAAGGTACTAAATACATCGTATTCAAGTGCTATATGTATTTACTTATTTTTTATTATGTGTTATGTGCAAGCCGTGTCTTTATCAGTAAATGTACTCAATTATACATATTTTATTAATAGTAATAATATTTGGTATTGATTCACAAGTGATCTATGCCTGAGGCTTACTTTCAAGTAAAATTTTGCTTATTTACATATTCATATATAAGAAAAAAGGTAAAGGAAGATAATAAAAGTTTCAAAATGTTATCATATCTTTTATTTTCCTGTATAGAACAATACAAAAAAATAAGCAACTAAAATATATTTTTGATTTTTTTATAATAAATTAGCGCTTAATGGAAAATAGGCATTGTATAAATGGCGCTTTAAGGGTTACAAAATATATATAAATACAGTAATAAAATATGTAGATATTGACATACACTTACTTAAAAAACTTTGCAGTTTAGCTTGGACAATCCATAACGAAACATTTTAGATAGATTTTGATCATTTCTGTCTTAAATTGAAAGAAGAAAATATCAAATGTTTAAATATGAAACATGGTATTAAATTCCAATTTACTATAGCAAACCTACTAAACTCATATTCCTAAAAAGTTTATAAAATAGTCGGCACTGATGGTGTAGTTCTGTAACCCAGCTACATGAGGACAAAGTGTTTGAGAGATTGTAGGCGATAGGTTGGATGCTCGGTCTTCTTAATACCGACATGGCATCCGCTCAATGGTTGCTATCGGCATGGACACTACTACAGAAGTCTGGGATGTCCACGTTGGGTGGTAATCATTGTATGGACGTTGTGTGGGGGAGATAACTGAGTATCAGGCTTGTCAATTAGCTGAAAATCAGACCAACACTACATTCCACGTAAAACTGTAGGTCCCTTTGTTGCCCTGGCTGTTGGTTATTAATAAATTGCCTTTTTTGAGGAACAGCTGAACTCAGTTAGCAACCAGACTACACTCATCCTACACTCATATCATCATTCATATTCACCTTAAAATGCGCACAACGTTGTGTCGGCGCCCCCAATGTAAAAATGTAAGCTATTTTAGTCTGTGCTGATACAACTTACTCAAACATAAAAATCAACAAAATTAACTGAATTGTCAAAATTTTGTTTTGTTAGATCTTAGGATTAAACAGTCGGTGTCATAACTAGAACCTATATTTTCTGGTTACAACCACATCAAGGTGCTATCTACACTATATATAAGATAACCTGACGTTCTGCCGATGCTGTGATGTGGCATTCCCAGTGGTATCGCTGAGACTTAGATCGTCAAATGACCTTCCAGCTCTAATAACAGGTGGTAGGGTGGGAACTGGTTTGGCAGATACGCTGGAGAGGGGTGGAGGCATGACCCACGTGACCGACTGACATTGGCCGGAAAAAATCGATATGGCGAACTCTTCTATTTTATTTCAATTTCCACAAAATGAGTTCACGTGTCTTCGGAAGGCGTATACTTTCATCCTAATTACAATTAATCATATCTTCTTTTATATATTTCTATAGCTTCCCTTACGATTTGCAAGTAGTAATGCGGGATGTTGGAAAGGACTTTAGTTTGATCAAATAAAATTCCATGATTAGTTTTTGTGTAATTTTCTGCAGTTGCAAACTTTCCTATTTCTTCATTTAGTGTGACTTGTATGTTCCTTAAACCCTGTGGAAATTAACCTCTTGGTTTGTCCTTTGTAGACCCGGATCTACAAGGTATTTCATATACTCCAGCATAGCTAATGAAAGTTTATCTTTGACTGGTCTCAGAAAATTCTTCAATTTGTTCAGTGGCTTGTAAATGATTTTTATATTTTTCTTATATATATTCTGCCAATCTTTCCTGTTGGTCCCTTTATGGTGTTTTTTGAGGTACCACTATCTTGCCTTGTATTTATTCTATTTTCTTATTGTTTACTCTTTGGCTGCTTTCCAATAGTATTATTGATTTCCCTGACTGAATATCCGTTCTGTTTTAGTGTTGAATGCGATATTTTCCTTTCTTTCTTCCAACTATTCAGGTCGGAGTGAATGGCTCGATTCACTCAAGTAAAACTGCATTCTTCTGTGCTGGATTTTGATGAAAAGCAGCACTTAGATACCTGTTAGTATGTGTAAATTTCTGATATAGCCTTTCTTTTCCATCTGCTCTTCTAACAGTTAAAATATCAAAAAGCCAGACTTCTAAAAAAATCTTGGTCTTTAGGGCTCGACCATGTTACTGGGCTATGTACATACATTGCCAACGTTTTGGCCACACTACAGTGAACCATCTTCAGGGCGAGACGAACACTGTATTCACAGAACTCGACTGTCAGAGACGGACCAGATTTGAAATTTACCAAGGTCCTAATAGGTACATTAGGTGTGTGAATTTTTGGAATACCATTCATTATGGGTGCCTTAGGATTATTCATAACAGCTCTAAAATAAGCATTGTCAATAACTTTTGTACAAGATTTTACAACTTTATTGATTTCGTCCTGAATTTATTTGTGGGATCCCCTTTTAGTTCTTGAAATTTATTTTCCTTGATAAAATCTTCGGTTTTAGTAATATAATCTTCTTTTTTCAGAATTACAATTGCGTTGCTCTTATCAGCTTTAACTGCGACTAGATCTTTGTCCTGTAATTTCTGTTTTACATCTAAACAAACTTTATAATTTAAAACCTGTTTCAAATTATTCATTTGGACCTTCATTGTTTTACATATTTTACTTACATCATATCTAATTTCGTTTCTATTACAATATTTTAACTGAGATACATTACATTCAATGTTGGTGGCTAAAATATCAGCTTGTTTGTTTTGATTTTTTATAAAATTTTATTTGGGTCCATAACACAATACATCATTATCAGATTTGCTAAATTCAATATTACTCATATTAATTACCCTTTTATGAAAAACGTGACTTTCATCATTAACTAAATGGCTAGTTAGATTGTCATTATTACTTACACCGACTAGAATTACACCAACTTCAAGGACATCAATTGTCTGTGTATGCTGCAATATTCCACTTGGTACCGTAAATGTAGAAGTAATAGAAACAGGTATATCAGACCACATAGGACAACTATGCACCATAGGCCACTATTCACCCTCCCCACTGAAACACACTAACCCTGTAATGGAAATAAGAAATATGAGCAATGAAAATCTTATGCTTCTGAAAGAACTCCTAAGGCAGCACAATTGGACAGAGGTCTACAATAACAATGACGTTAATGAAGCATACTATACATTTAGCGATATCCTTCACACTGCTCTTAACCAAGCATGCCCAAAAAGAAAATCAAGACGGGGAAGAAGGAAAAAGATTTTTATTCTAAATGATACTACTGCCCAACAGCTGAAGAGGAACTTCACTGAAGCTCCAAAACACCTACAATGCCACAGGCAGAGAGGAGCATAAGCAAGCTGCTACACTCCTGAAAAAGGAGTACGACCTGCATATACGCCTTCTAAGGAAACAGGACACAATAGCAACCATTGCAACGGCAGACAACAAAACGAAATCTATATGGAACATCATCAATTTAGAAAGGAAACCAAAAGAAGGCAACATGCCTCTAACACAACTCAACATAGAGGGATGTAAAGTTTCAGAACCACTAAAAATGGTAGACTATTTAAATAACTTCTTCATCAATGCAGCCAACGAAACAATTTTACATAATAACCCAAATATTAACCATCCAACAGAACCAACTGTCCTTGAAAATACCCCCAACTTGGTCTTAAACCCAACTAATAGAGAAGAAATGTCCAAAGTTATTACAGTAGAGCGCCAATTATCCGAACTAATTGGGGACAAGAGGTGTTCGGATAACTGAATATTCGGATAATCGAACATGAAAAGACAAAAATTTTAAATTATATATGTAACGAAATTCTTAGTAGTTAAAAGGCTAAAAAATTATCAAACTAAAATTATTCATGTAATTCTATTATGAAATCAATCAGAATGCATGGATATAACTTTTAAAGAACAATTTATTATACATAGATACAGTACAATGCATACTTTTTATTTAGAGAAAAAGTCCAAAATTTGTTTTTGCTTTAGCCCTGACACTCTTTTTTTTCCTGCTAAATCTCGTAAGCGTTTCAAATTGAGCAGTTGGAGAGCATCACTTTCATCTTGTCTTTCCAACCACTTCATTGCCGTCTCCAAGCAGTGGAAAGCCTCCTCATGTGATGGTCCTTTATTTTCTTCAACGTGATCTTCGTCGTTATCAGGCTCCTCGTTGTCATCCTCATTAAGCCTTTGAACACTGGCAATTATTTCATCATCTGTTTGAACCTCATATCCAGGGTCATCCTCGTCACATTCTAGCCATTCATGAATGTTTTCCTGGTCACATTCCCTCAAAACCAGGTGACTGGTTTATAAGCTCAGCTACCTCCGAAACAGACTGGCTGTTTGGAACCTCTTGAGTAGAAGATGGATTTTCCTCCAATTGTTCATTGGCCTCGTCTGCTTTATAAAGCTTACCCCAAGCTCTTCTCAGAGTGGTTTCTTTGACAATAGTCTAGGCTTCTGCTGCCATGTACACAGCATCCTTCAGATTAATGTCTTTGTAGAGTTGGAAGATAGGTTTGTCTTCTTCTTGGCCAATAAGAACCATACGCAATAATGCCTTACGGTAGAAACGTTTGAACGACTCTATAACTCCCT
The DNA here is from genome assembly GCA_035578905.1 of Stictocephala bisonia. Taxonomy (NCBI): domain Eukaryota; kingdom Metazoa; phylum Arthropoda; class Insecta; order Hemiptera; family Membracidae; genus Stictocephala; species Stictocephala bisonia. The sequence goes on from JAQJVL010000050.1 coordinate 995,965, forward strand.
GGTCCATTGGTTGGAGTATGGATGTAACGTTGGGAGGCAAAAAAATTACCTTAAATTTTCCATTTTCTTTTTCAAGAGAAAGAGTTGAGGGATGACATGTAGTATTGTCAATCAATAAAAGCACATTTACTTGGTTTCCAGTTTCACGCTGATGTTTTTTTACCTCTGGGATGAATACCTTTTCATACCATTCAACAAAAATATCAGAAGACATCCATGAATTGGTTTGATTTTTGTAAGTGACAGGCAAAGTCTTTATTCCCTTGAAACAACGTGGATTTTTGGACTTCCCTATAATAAGCAATGGAAGCTTATGGCTTCCCGTTATATTTGTGCACACCATTGCAGTTATGCGGGATTTGCTAGCTTTGAATCCAGATGCTGACATTTCATTTTTAGAAACTAGAGATTTCGTCGGCATCTTTTTCCAGTAAAGGCCAGTTTCATCGGCGTTATACACATTGTCAGGGTTAAAAGCCTCTTTTTCTATCAAATTTTTAAATGAAATTTTAAAACTTTCAGCTGCTGCAACATCAGCAGACAATTTTTCCCCTTGAATATCTATTTCTCATATTCCATGGCGGGATTTAAAACGCTTCAGCCACCCAGTAGAAGCTTTAAAATCAGCATCACCACCGAGCTTATTGTTCATTTCAAGCGCTTTTTCGCATATCAAAGGGCCACTTATAGGCTGTCCTTGACCACGTACCTGCATGAACCATGTATAAACTGCTGTGTCCAAATCTTGGTTTTTGGCAGTTTTCATTGTTTTTCTGTTCAAGCTTCCATCAGCACTGTCAAGCACACACGCAAATTTCAAGATAGAATCGCTCTTCTTTTTTATTTCTGAAATTGTTGCTTTACCAACACCATATTCTTGAGCTAAACTTGCTCCACTAGAACCACTTTTCAATCGCTTTATTATAGTAAGTTTATCCGATACACTTAGAACAACACGTTTCCTTTTTGAAGACATTGCAACAGAACTGTCTCGAACCAAACGTCACAACAAACAGCACAACAGCACTACGATCCGTTCCCGGCAAAGGCTCACAAGCCACTGACTAGTGATTATACTACGAGGGCCGAGTCACGTAGACGGTAGATGTATTTAAGCGCTGCATACAGTGAACGACACCGGCGCAGCGGGAGTTTCGGTTGGCGCGTGAATTTGAATTACGTACTTGAGAATCACATTCAAAATATGAATTACAGTACATATATATTAGGGCGTTCGGATAACCGACGGTTCGGATGACCGACGTTCGGATAATCGGCGCTCTACTGTAGTGAGCTTAAACAAAAAACATCCTCAGGATATGATGAAATTTCATCTAAATTGCTAAAACTATGTAAAGATGAACTAATAGAGCCCCTGGTCTACATTGCTAACAAATCATTTACAACTGGAATATTCCCATCAGCTCTAAAATTTTCAAAAGTATATCCAAAGCATAAACAAGGATGCACAACCCAACCATCAAATTATAGGCCGATCTCACTAATTCCAACCATATCAAAAGTATTTGAAAAAATAGCCCTATCTCGTCTCTTAAAACACCTGACAACCAACCAACTTTTAACGCAATACCAACATGGCTTTATACCCGGCAAATCTACATCCTCTGCCCTGATTAACCTAGTAGAATTTGTAATTGACCAACAAGAAAAAGGAAACACATGCTCTGCTATTCTACTAGATTATAATAAGGCGTTCGACTGTCTCGAACACGAACAACTCCTCAAAAAACTATCATCACTCAAGGATTCAAGGAACTGCAAAAGCTTGGTTTAGGAGCTATCTAACAGATCGAAGTCAGGTGGTAGAGATGAAATATAACAATAAGGGAAAAGTAGAACAAGTAAGATCACATCCAAAGAAGATCATAAGAGGACTCCCTCAGGGATCGGTTCTGGGCCCTTTGCTATACACACTCTTCACAAATGATTTCCCTAAACTCCTTGAACACTATTGCAACTGTCTCATGTATGCAGATGATACAATATTACTTCTTGGCAGAGAAAACACAGAACAACTCGAAATAGATTCCTACACAGCTTTCAACATGGCCATTCAATATTGTCATAACAATGAACTTGTCCTTAATGAAAAGAAAACAAAACAACTTGTACTGGGCAGGAACAGAGAAGTAGCCGCACGAATACCAGGGGTAGATGAAGTCAGCTCTGCCAATTATCTTGGCGTTACAATTGACGAAGATCTTACATGGACCCAACATACCAACACACTCTGTAGTAAACTCAGTACAGGACTGTATGTACTAAAAAGAATAAAAAGTATAAGTGACAACAACACCACCAAGACCGCATACTACGCTCTCTTTGAGTCACACATACGTTATGGAGTAGCTGTATGGGGTGGAACAACTAATGCCAACCTGCAACGAGTCCTTATAAAACAAAAAAGAGCCATTAGAATCCTAGGGGATCTCCAGCCAAGAGAATCATGCAGAGAAACTTTTAAGAACATGAAGATCCTCACTGTTATAAATCTCTACATCCTGGAAGTAGTGTCCTTTATCCACATCAAGGCACCAGAAGTGGTGATACGTGGGGCACAGGTTCACCATTACAACACCCGGCACGCAACCAACTACTGCCTTCCAGTTCACCACCTCAGTAGTACTGAGAAGAAACCCACATACACTGGCGCCAAAATGTGGAATACCCTACTAGAAGAGTTGAAGAAAACAGAAGCACAAAAGTTTTCACGCTGCCTGAAAAACTGGCTTCAAGAACATCCCTTCTACAGCCTGGCAGAATTGTATTACTGGAAACAATTTTTACCTCAACTAATATGACAATCAAATCCTTTTATCAATTTGATACAGCTTTAAACCTCAATAACATAACTTTAACATGTTCATCTTAACCCCTCAACCTGTTTCACTTTGTATGATTGTTTTGATTTTTATTTTTACAAACTTCATTTTACATTACCGTTTTCTTTTTATCAATTTTGGACTTTTTATAGTTGCACTTCATGTATAGACACTACAAGTTCTGTAAACTGGAACTGTTGCACATCATGGAATATTAAGTTAATTAACTTAATCTACAGCTTGTATCTTTTTCTTCTTTACTTTTAAACATGAGACTACTGTATCATTAACTAATGTTTTATGTTTTACTCAAATGATAGATAACATTTATGTATTGACGCCATTACTAACCTTGAAGATTACGTAAATAAAGAGAATCTTGTATCTTGTACATTCCTTAATCTTTGCAATTTCTTATTAAGCTTATTATATTTCCATTCCATTGTATGTAAAATTTCCCCATCAAGATTATCGTTCAGCAAATACCAAGCCCTACTACCATATTCTTTAACAAATTGCATATGAATGTCGTAACTCTTAAATGTTAGTTCGTCTTTTTTGCGATACAAATCTTTAATTGAGTTATTTACAATAAGTTTCTCAGCTTGTTGTTTTGTTTTCCTACCAGCAGCAGTATTAATATTTAATTTTCACATTAACGTATTTAGGTATTAAACCATGCTGCAAGCATTGCTTATTAAAGTAAGTATCGGCAAGAGTAATAATAATAAACTTTGATTCTAACATTCCTGTAAATCATTGCTAAATTTGCCTGACTGGCATTTACAAATAAACTATGTCAAATTTCGTTAAATTACATTTTTCAAGTAAATATTTTAACTCACATTGATTTTAAATTAAAGTTTAGAGCTTGGTACTGAACTTTTAATAAAATAGAGCAATTTTAAACTAAGGAAACACTAATCACTAATATTACTACAATATACAGAGTGTCCTATAAGTCAACGATAATACTCAAAGGGGTGAAAGGCAAGCCAACGACTAACCCAAATAACAAAACATTACCCTAGTAAAAGTCGCTTTGTTTTTTAGATATTGACACTTTTATGAAAACCACAAAAATAGCTACTTTAAATGCATTTTTTATGCACTACTGCTACAAAACTAGAAGTTTTGTTATACTTTTGTTATCAAATTAAAACCATAATGTCAAGAAATCTGGTTTAAGTTAAAAACAGGTGAACTCCTTCACTGTTTTATCATTGACATAAACATAATTTTGAAAAAAAAAAAAAAAACTTAAAAAAATCAATCTTCTGATTCAACGATTTATGCTTCAAAGATAAAATCCATTACTAAACTGACATACCTATTCAAAAACATGCTCATGTTGTGGTGAATTCTAAATGGTATAGTAATGCTATTTACCACTTTAGTAAAAAAGAGTATTTTTCAATTTTATCTCTAAAGTAACTTATTTTGTTAAAACTATCAATAGTAAGTAATCAAAGGAAAAAGATAATTCGGTTCGATTTCATATTTTTATCTTGTTTAATTAGGATAAGATTGGCCCCAGAGATGAATCTGACATATTCTGGTAAGAACCTCTCCATGGATTTCTCTTTGAAGCATAAATCGTTGAATCAAATTGATTATTTTAAGTGCCTTAAAATCAAAATTATTTTTATGTCAATGAAAAAACAGTGTTCACCTGCTTTTAAGTTAAACCAAATTTCTCAACATTATGGCTTTAATTTGATAACAAAATTATAACAAAACTCCTAGTTTTGTGGCAGTAGTGCATGAAGAATGTATCTAAAGTAGCGATTTTTGTGGTTTTCATAAAAGTGTCAATATCTCAAAAACTAAGCGACTTTTACTAGGGTCATTTTGTTATTTGGGTTAGTCATTGGCTTGTTTATGACCCCTTTGAGTATTATCGTTGACTTATGGGACACCCTGTATACAAATAAAAATAACAAAGAAGAATTCACAGAAATTAAAATTAGGGTTACTACTCATGAATGTACAGTGAAATAGGTTTTATCAGAATGTTTAGAACATGCTCAAGACAAATAGTCTGACTCTATTAATTGCTAAGCAGACTTGATGAAAAAAATGAACGTTAAATATTGGTGTGGATTCACACATCTAGCATGCAAAGGCAGGATTCTGTAGTGTCAATCCACCCGTGAACAGCAAACATGTTAAAAACCGTGACATAAAATTATTGGGCAGTGAGGAATTTTTAAAATTTTTTTGGTCAGGTAAGTTTCATTAGTGTAAAAAAGTTTTGTAACTAATCAAAGTAATTAATGAATCAACCAGAAATGTACAAATTGTAGTAGTTTCTCTTTACAATAGGGCTTGACGCAGAGAGTGATTAGGAATGGGACTGGGGCTTCTGGGACTACCCTTACTTCCCTTATTGAAGACAGAAGAATTCTTTTTTATCATAAAATGTTATTCTTTTTATTAATTCATTATTCATTATTAAGACAGCGATCCTCAAGATATGGGCGAATATGAGCAGCGAATTAGTGCAATGAGTGTAGATGAACGAGTGTAGTCATTGTTACTACCTAAGGTTGGCTGATCCTCTGAAAGAGCTATTTATTAATACCCCAGATAGCCAGGGCAACTACTGTAAGGGACCTACAGCTTTACGTGGAATTCGTTCCACGTAGTGTTGGTCTGATTTTCAGCTAACACTACAAGCCTGACACTAAGTTCTCTACCCTACACAACATCTGAACCTTGACTACCAACCAAGATGAACACCCTAGACTTCTCTAGTAGTGTCCATGTTGATAGCAACCATTGTGAATACGCCATGTCTGTATTAATAGATTTTCGTATTTTTTATTATTTGCTTGCTGATAACAAAAGTGCCCTGATTGTGGACAGATATTTTCTGACATGAATATTGTTTGGTTATATTGTGGGTGATATGAAGTTTAATTCTATCATACTTTTCTCCACCTGAAAACATGCTTATATGAAAGCTATCCTTTATAAATTTTTTTTTTCTTAGATTTTTGTCGATTCCTTAGTTCTGGTTCTTTTGTCGAGAATTGTTAGAACCGAGAACCAACTTTGGACACTAACCCATTCTAAACTAATACTATTATTATTTAAACTGCTGAGGAAATGTTTGTTTCTCAGAGCAACAGTTGTTTAGGAACTCTGGCACAACACACTATAATAAGTTGACATCAATTAATTAAAATGATATAACATTGTTCAATCAAAACATTAGTATTTAATTTCATGAATATTGTATTTCTACAAATTGATTAAACTCAATTGATTAAAAATTGATTAAAAATTGATTAAACACAATCAATTAAAGTGTTTAATCAATTTTAATAAAAAATATTAAAGGGTACTCAGTTTTTAATTTTATTACATCCTAAAATATATATTAAAGATAAACATAGTATTAAAAATACAGCACTATTTGTATAAATTTCTACCATGAAAGTATGAAGGGCAATAATTTTAAATAGAATGTTTGTTAATATTTCATTTCGAGTAAGTAGCAAAATTACAATACAAATATTAACAAAATAAATATCTAAAGTTCATAACAATAATAACACAAAGATTGAAAAACAAGAATAAATTAAAAAAATCTAAAAATATGACAAATCAATAACAGCACAAAAAATTGTATACATAAAACTGTGAGGAAGTTCTCGCTTCACCAAGTCACTCTGGTAGATTTGATACTTTTTCTGTTAGAAATGCAATAAACTGGTGTCTGCTCTTGCCGTTTATATTAAGGCATGAGCAGAGGCTATCAGGCTCACTTTAGGGCTCCGCCCTCATAGTATACTTGGGGCAGGCATTTCCAAACCTTTTGTATTCCTACTATTGAAATAAAAGTCTCCCTTAGATAATAAATTGTATGGAATGTTTGCACAAAAGAAAACACATTAAAATAAAAAATGATTTATTTCTACTTCCACAAGAAACATGGTACTGCAATTTAAGTTTTAATTGACTTACTAAAGAAGTACTGATAAGAGAAAATAAGGAAGTTAGTCTATTAGTGAGATGAATGAGCTTGTATTTTCTTTTCACGGGTCTCGTAACATAGTTTTATAACTTATTACCAACTGGTCTTGTGCCCCTCTTAACTTTTCTTCATGCCCCACAGGGGGCGCCCCCTATTGGGAACCCCTGCCTTAGAGGACACACCAGTTAAGCCTGGTTGGCTCCGACTCATTTCTATTTTGTTTTAATGCAAAATGCAAGAAATAAATAAACATAGATTTAAATTACAATTACTTTAATAACTAATATAGTTGACGAAGCATGTAGCTGCAACAAATATGTTTATTTTAATGTTGTGGTAACATGGGATGTATTTTTACTTTGACAATAAAATATCTCAAGATAAGGGCAAAATCCTATAAACTCAAGTAATCTCAACTTATTCATTTAAACCTATTTTTATTAGGGGTGTGCAAATAGTGATAGTTCAGTACAAGCCGAGTCAAGTAGTTGGCATTTTTTTTTGAGTATCGAGTATTTTCGAGGGAGTATATACAAAAGGATTTCCTGTTCACCTAAGACAACTGTAAAAGACAGACACCATCCTAAGCCTATGTTAAGCCAGATTCATAACTATATACATCTAAACTGAACACAATAAAGTGCATGTTGTTTGTTTGGCTACCTACAAAATAGTGATTTTCGTTGGTTTGTGATCATTTTTAATTGGGTTTTTGCACAGTTGTGTGTTTTATACCTACCAGTGTCAGTGAACTGTTATTTTTTTGTTTCCACAATTTATTACTTGTAAATTTATAATTTTCTTTAAAGCTTTTGTAAATGCCAAGGTCGCCTAGACGTAGTAGGGCGAAGGGCAAGACACTAAGCGATAAGCTAAGACTGGAGCGCTCCTTATCATACACTAGATCTCCACTGCCTCCGTCGCCAGACAACTGCCTGCTGTCCAACTCCCCCACCGCCCACCACAATGAACGTCAGGGACGTTGAGAATGCCGCTTCAGGTGCCTCAACGATGACACATTTGTCAACAGAGTTGTGTCTCGACTGACAGAGTGTTCGTGATGCTGTGGTTGATACTCTTTCTCGATCGTTGAAGGAGGCTCAATCCCGCATTGAAGAATTAAGCGATTAAGTCAGCAAACTGAAGGTTGAAATACAGCGGGTCGAAGAAAGGAGCAAAGAAAAGGAATATGATCTGGAGCAATATCAGTGGCAAAATAATCTTCGGTTCTTCGGTGTGCCAGAGAATTGGGATGAAGACACTGATAAGATAGTGTTGACGCTGCTCCAAGAGAAGATTGGCATAGACCTCCCGTTAGAACAACTGGAGCAGCCATCGTGTTGGCAGGCATCATCCCTCGGGTGACAGTAGCAAGTTGCAGCGTCCTCAGCCGATCATCGTTCGACTTCGCAGCTACAGCGACAGACGTGACATCTTCAAAGAAGAGGTGTCTCAAAGGATCAGGCTTAACTATTCGAGAGGACCTGACTTCAAGACGAGCTGACATTCTCAGGAAAGCTGTCGAACTCCATGGCCCCAAGAAGGTGTGGACCTCAGATGGAAAAGTCATCTGGGAGGACACAGAGGGAAGGAAACGATCCGCTACAACTCTGAAGGGACTAACTGAGGGATGAAACTTTCTTATATTGTACTTTGGGTAAGTCTTAGTTTTCCTTTTCCTACTGTTCAGTTTTAGATCATTGTATTCAACGATCATCATTATTATTTTGTTTTATCTTAACTTGATTTTTATTGTTTTATTTTTATTGTAACTTAATTTATTGTTATATGAATATTTGTATAAATTGTTCTATTTCTCGCTAACGTTAATATTTTCTCTAAAAAAATTTAAACAAAAATGTTTACTTATCCAATACAATCGCTACTGATCATTGTCAGCCCGTTATATTTTTCACAGATTATATATGACACTTCATTTACAAAAATTAATTTAAGGTAGGCTACTATTTTGTTTCCAATTAATATTGTTATGCGTCTATTTTTGTGTACTAAAGGAAAATCCTGTAATTTTGTAATTTTATATATTTATTAATTTTTGTTTATAAAAGTATCCTTATTTATAATGTTATTTATAAAATTTTCTGATACATGTGCTAATCCGATTATTCTCTTTAATTTAATTTATTCATTCATTATATTTAACAAAGGGTTTTAATGTGAGCAATTTGCTTACAATTAACACTCAAATTATTAAAAAGCTCATTTATTTATTTACATTTATCACCATTATTACTATCATTAATTAAGTATTTTATTTATATGTATGAGTTTATTATTTTAGTAATATTATTTGTTATTTTATTAGTTTTTGAAATTAATTTCCAATTTTCATCATATAAGTTATTATTTTATTAGGGAGCCAACAAGCTGTTCTTTAGTTGTTTTTCATGTCTGAATGGTTAATATTTGTTGTGCATGAATGAATTGCTTATGTTGCCGTGGTTGCCCATGCCATCACCCTCCTGCCGTGCCTTGCAGCCTCTCTGGATGTTGGGACAACCCTTCCTCACCCGGCGAGGGCGCTCTTCCCCGGCCACAGTTCATTAACAGAATAACATCGCCTTATCATGGTCTGCTCAAGATTGCACATGTCAATTGATAATCTCTTCTATGTCATATTGACGAGTTTAGAGACCTATTTTGTCCTTATTCTTTTGACTTAATCTTAGTTTGTGAAACGTGGCTAAAACCAAATATCACTGATGCAACAGTAGGTCTTCCTAACTACACATTATTTAGGTATGACAGGGTCCATAAGGTTGGCGGCGGCGTTGCTATATATTCTAAATAAAACCTTAATTCATTAATTGATACTTCCTGACCTAACCGACCAGAATTCATGTTTCTTGACGTTTGTGTTGGTGTAACATATGCTTGTGTTATAGGGCACCTCATCTTGGGTATCTGGCAGTATATGAACTCACACTGCTAGACCTATTGCCTTGCTACAGTCATGTCATTGTCATGTGTGACTTCAAATACTGACTTACTGGGACCACTTACTTACGACAAGACTTTTTTAACAAATAATATGTTTCAATCATTCATTGCCACTAAAAGCTACTCATCACACTTCTACAGCCTGGCTTGACGTTATGGCAGTTTGTGACCCTGATCTAGTCGAATATCACAGTCAAGTTCCAGCTCCTGGACTTTCAAAGCATGACCTTATTTTCTGTGTTTACAACCTTCATCCTCAAAACCAGAGTGCCAAATTTGTCCAATAGAGAGATTATAAAAGCATTAATCCTGATTCAGTTGCATCCTGATTGATGCAATGTCCCTTCCAAGGAATGATATTCTTCAACTTGCCAATACTGACACAATGGTCAATAAGTTCAACGTATTTATGAACTATCTTCTTGATCTACATACTCCACAAATAAAAAAAAAGGATTACCAAAAAGCCCGCACCCTGGATCACAGATCAAATACGTAGAATGCAAAAGCAACGAGATGCATGCTTCCGGAAGGCAAAAAGATCTAAATGTGCCCATGATTGGCATGCATATAAGAGATTAAGAAACCAAATCCAGTAACAGATCTGTAACTCTAAAATTAGACATTATTATCATTATCTGACAAGAAAAGGTTATTAAATCATTCTGGACAAAAGTTAAGGAGCTAGGATTTGGGAAGTCAAACCCTACTGTTTCCATCAACATCGACCTTGATGTTATTAATGATTATTTCACTAATATTCCTATTGATTTATCAAAAGCCAAAATTTACGTCAATGAAATAACCAGTTCTTCTTTTCCTAGGCCTTTCCACAAATTTTCATTCTGTTTGGCTACTGATAAAGAAGTGCTAAAAGCCTTGAATTGGACAACCAGTAACGCAATCGGAGCTGACAGTATTCCAATAAAATTCATCAAACACCCTACCCGTTATACTACCAATCATTACAGCTATATTTAATTTTTATTTAATTTCAGCTATTTTCCCTAGTGCCCGGAAGTCTGCTATTGTTCAACCTTTGCCTAAAACTTCAAATCCTCTGTTTACCTCTGATTTGAGGCCAATAAGTATTCTTCCTGCCCTGTCCAAATGCCTTGAGAGAATTGTTCATAAGCAAATTTATGATGATCTTTCAAACAGTAAACTAATATATAACTTTCAATCTGGCTTCCGCCCTAATCACAGCACTACAACAGCCCTTCTGAAAATCAACTAATCATATATAGCATGCAATGGACAATACTGACACTTTTTGATTTCTCTAAAGCTTTTGACTGCGTTAACTATCCCTTACTCCTTATGAAACTTAAAAAATATGGGTTTTCTGATAGCTGTGTGGACTGCGTCGGGTCCTACTTGTCGGGTCGTCGCCAGTGTACTGGAGAGGGCACGTCCGGATGGAAACCTGTGATCAGAGGTGTGCCACAAGTGTCCATTCTGGGACCTCTGCTTTTCTCACTTTACATTGATGATGTAACATCTGACATATGCTTCTCTAAATATCACTTGTACGCTGATGACTTACAGATTTACCAACATTTCCCTATTGCTGTATCCCACTGAGTGGTTTTACAAATGAACCTTGATATTGCTGCAATAGCTGCTTGGGCTCAGAGACATGGACTAATGTTAAATGATAATAAAACCAAGACTATCCTTATTGGACATTTTAGTCTACTTCGACAAATCAATTTCACTGACTTCCCTAGACTGAGACTAAATGACAATACTCTTGACTACTCCGACAGTGTAAAGAATCTAGGACTTACTATAACAAAAACTTTGGGTTGGACTGATCATGTTGTTGGTATGCAGTAGGGTGTTTGCTGGCATTCACAGTCTTAAATGGTGTGCATCCTATCTGCCATTTTCTGTTAAGTGATGCTGGTAAAAACTCTGGTTCTTCCTCACTTCAACTACTGTGACATGGTGATCAATGACATGACTGTTAAGCTCTCGGACAGGCTTCTAAAAGCACAGAACTTCTACATTAGATTTATATTCAATTTAAGACCGGACGATCATGTTTCTCCATTCCTCAAACAGTTAGGTATACTCAAACTAAAAGAATTTTGAGAATACCACATCCTTATTCTTGTGTTTAATATTTTAAACACTAGATCTCCTAAATACTTGTCCGAGCATTTCAAGTTCATCTCCGAAATCAGCACCAGAAATGCACGTCTGGGAGCCTCCCTATCAGTGCCTATTCCTTACACCACTCTCTATAGCAACTCTTTCACCGTTTCTGCTTGTCGTTTATGGAATTTGCTCCCTGATGACATCAGGATCATTGATAAGCGCACTCGTTTCGGGTTGGAGGTAAAGAACATGCTTCTGCGAGGCCTGTACGGGTGGATGGGGTTTGTGATGGTTGTGGTTCATGAGTGTGATTTGTATTTGTGTGGATATATGATATTAGAAATAATTCATTCTGAATATTGATTTATGCCTATAATATTTTAATATCAGTAATTTTGTTTTGCCATTTTTATCAACAAAATGTTAGATAAAAGTTATTGTTTTTGTTTTAGGATATACAAGTAGATATTTAAGAAACTGTAGAATTTACTGCATATAGTTCATATAGTTAAAAAAAAAAAACATGTTCTTTTGGAAATAAGGTTGAGTGGAAGAGAGGACTTAACCCTAGAACACTAGCGTACGTAAAAGTTACGTGCGGTGCCGACATTTTGTCTCCCACTCCTGTCCCCCTCCCCTCCAAAGGTCTGCCGTTCTAGCAGTGCTTTCTACAGTTAGTTGCCATTGTGAAGGCGTGGTAGTAGTGTCTTTTGTGTGCCCTTACTGCTGATTACTTTTTCTGCAACATAAACAACACGTAGAATTTACGTGTCACTAGTAATAAGTAAACTTTTGAACACGTAATTTTGACGTGTCTCTAGTGTTTATGTGATAGTGTTTAATGTAAATAGACTGTGCAAATGAGGTCGTAAGTTGTAAATTTCGTCTTATTCTTTGTTTTTTTATAACTGTATATAGTGTAAATATTTCCCAAGAACTTAGCATAACAAGACAATGAGTGACCGCCGTTATTTATTGGACGCAGATATCGAACTGGCCTTGGAAGATGAAATCAGTGATGAAGATGTCATTGAACATGAAGAAAGGATTTCATCTGATGAATACGATAGTGATGCGGATCCAGCATATGTTCCGGATGTTGAGCCATATTTGGGAGAGAGTAGTGACAAAGACCAGGAAATTACAGGACCAATAAGGCAGCTTGAGTGTAACCGTGAGATTCAGCCAAAGAAGAAGCAGAAGACCAGTGGTAAAGGCAGTTCAAATAAAGGGGACAGAGACAAAACACAGGTAACAAATATATAACATGTGTGGATCCCAATGGTGGAGTAAAGGAGCGAGTTGTGGTACCTGATGTCGACTCAATGGAAGGTAAGGATAATTTTGTATGGCAGACTAAATGCACTGAAAACACTGGCAAAACACTTGCTAAAAATGTTGTGCATATAAGACCCGGTCCAAATGCTGCTGCTCGAGATGCATTCTCACCAACTGAATGTTTTCAGCTATTCTTTTCAGAAAATGTGTTGCAAAATATTATCACTCATACAAATGAGGAAATTTCAAGAAAAAGGGCGCTTTACAAAAATCCTTTAGATGGATCACTCAAAGATTTGTGTGATCAGGAACTGAGTGCTTTATTAGGTATTCTTATATTAGCAGGTTCACTAAAAGACAACCATTTGTCCACCAAAACAATGTTTGATAGTAATTTTTCAGGTGACAAATATCGTGCCACAATGTCTGAACGGAGATTTTCTTTTCTCTTAGACTGCCTTAGGTTTGATGATAAAAACACACGAGAGCTTAGAAAATCTGAAAACAAGCTAGCTGCAATATCAGAATTGTGGGAAATGTTGATTGAAAATTGTAAACTTCATTACAAAGCAAGTTCTTATGTTACAATCGACGAACAGTTGGTTGGTTTTAGGGGGAAATGTCCCTTTAGAATGTATCTACCTAGCAAACCAAACAAATATGGTTTGAAAATAGTAATTATGTGCGACAATAGTTCTAAATATATGCTGAATGCCATTCCGTATCTAGGAAAGGGAACAGTGCCTGAAAGAAAACCAGTAGCAGAATATTTCGTTGAAAAATTGGTGGGGCCGATATCTGGTAGTAACCGGAATCTGACAACAGATAACTGGTTTACCAGTGTGCCTTTAGCACAGCACTTGCTCGATGAATGCCATATCACTACCGTGGGAACAATAAAAAAAAAAACAAAAGGGAACTTCCTATAGATTTCAAAAACTTACGCTATAGGGAACGCCAAGTAGGAAGTAGTTTGTTTCTGTACCATAATGACATAATAGCTGTGTCTTATAAATCCAAAGCTAACAAACTGGTCACGTTGATATCTACGATGCATCAAGGAGCCACAATAAATGAAACTTCTGGAAAACCTGAAATTATAATGACATACAATGCCACGAAAGGCAGCGTGGATACATTCGATCAGCTTTGTCAATCTGCAAACTGTGGTCGTAAGACTAAGAGATGGCCGCTTTGTTTTTTCTACAATATGCTCAACATAGCAGTCATAAACGCATATGTTATATATGTTCATAACTACTACAGAACAAAAAATGATAAACCTTTATCCAGACAACGCTTCATGATAAAACTGCATGAAGATCTGTGTGCTGATTGGCAAAGGCAGAGACTGAGTGAACCTAAATTATCAAGGGAGTTGAGGAATAGTATCATCAAAGTCCTGGGAATAGAAAATCCAAGAGCTGTAGCTGTAAATCAGAAAGGAAGAAGAATATATTGCTCTTTTTGTGACTGGAAAAAAAAGAGAATGTCAGACAATTACTGTAGTTGCGGAAAAGTGATGTGTGGTGAACACCAGATCAAAAAATGCCCAGACTGTGCATAGACCTTTAGTCAATGAGTTTATTATTTTTAAGTTTTTTTAATCATTTTAATTAAAGCTGTATTAATTTTAATTCCTTTATTACAACATTTGTGATTTGTATTTTAGTGTTAACAATACAATTTCATTAACTTGAATGTGTATTATTTGTTTATTTAGTACGTTATCCTAACGAAAATATCGGTATCTATTGGCCACACGTAAATTTTACGTGTCGCTAGTAATAACAAGTATTCAATGAACGCTAGTGTTCCAGAGTTAATAGTCCTAACTCCGCCTAATAAAGACAATTTTCATTTCATTTCAATAATTTTGATTTGTTGTTTTTAACTGTAACATTTGATAAATAAAACTTTTTAATTCCTGCCTTCCTACATTGTTATGTGGCATTGTTTTATTTAACCTTTTTCCTTAACTCATGACTACAATGTGAACAAATAAATTATTCATATTTGAAACTCCTAAAAAGATAATAGAATAGTGAGGTGTAAAAAACAGGTGATAGTATAAATTGTAACTATGACAATAAACACAGTAAATAAATTAAATGTTATTTTTAATTTCTACATTATTGTTCCTTATAATAGAGATTACTGTATCCTTAGTAACTAACTATAGGAAAATTTAAAAAGTTACAAACCTCAGAACTAGTGATTAAATTTCAAGCTTACTTATAATTTTCTTATTATTAATAATGGTTGAAAAAAGACCAGTAAAGGCAGGAAAATTAGTTGTAGAAGCTATTCGTCACCTCAAAGCTGAACGAGGATTCACACCAAAAGAAATTATTAACTACATTTCAGCAAATCATGGAGTTAGTGACCGAATGGTAAAGTGCATCTACACTTCACTGAAGCGAGGTGCTGAATATGGAATCCTTCGAACTCTTAGGGGTCGATATACTCTAAAAGCATCCCCTACATCTCCTCTTCTAGGTGCAAGCCAGTTGAAAGATGAGGATTTGAACCCAGAAGAAGCTAAAAGGAGAGGAGGAGGAGGTTCATGTAAAAAAAGAAAATCACGTCCCAAGAGAAGAAGTAGTAAAAAACGTTCTGGGAAGAAACGTTCTCGAAGACATAAGACTCACAAACGGGGCAAATGTGGTAAGAAAGGAAGAAGCAAGAGTCGAAGAAGGAGAAGTCACAGCCGTAAGAAAAAATGTGGAAAACACGGCTCGAGACGGCACCACTCGAGACGGCACAGGTCAAAACATCGCTCCAAAAAACACAGAGGAGGAAAGCGTCGTCGTTCGAAGTGTAGATGCTGAAATCTGCCAACTTTTATTTGAAAATTTGTTGTCATGTAATGATTTATAAGCTGAAAACTATTTAAAATTTAATGATCAAACTAAACAGTTACAAATTTGGCAAGTGTATTTTCATTGGTAATACACAAATAAATGAATTTATTTCCAGTTACTAATGACAAACAACAAAAACAATATAAATGTTTGGAAATTGACTGACCACTATGACAAGTAATATGGCCAGTGTACAGTATATAAACTAATATCTAACCTATAAGTAGCTCTAGCTGAACATTTTCTTAAAATAACTGCAGTACTTGACTTACTGTATTATCCATAAATAATGTTATACAAAATTGTAATGTAAGAAATTTAGATATAAAAAGAAACAAACTTATTACCTATAAAACAATCAGTTAATTTAACTTACTCTATAAAGTAACGTTATTAATAAAATCAATATTCTGTTGCAGTGATAGCCAGGTTATTGCTTTTTTACAAAAAGATTTCATATTTATTTCATTCTTTATGTCAAAAGGAAGACTTAAAATATCTTGTTCTGAAGTAGCCAATTGAGTGACGAAAGATAGTTCTATTAACTTTTGGTATTCTGCAATTTCTGTTTAAAACAAATCTTGTAGCGTAATGTAAGTTATTATTTCCTATATGTCCACTTCTAATATAAAACATTCTTAGAACCTTCAATAAAAAAAGGTGTTGAATAGGAAGAATTTTCAGCTGAGAAAAAGAGGAGGGGAACTGTCTCTGTCTTTTTCATAATTATCATTAAAAAATACTTTTGTGTAGTTCTTAATTTCTCTATCAAATACTTTTATGTTCCTCCCCAACACAGAAGGCCGTACTGTAATCTGTAGTTGATCAATGCAAAATAGTTTTAAAAAATGGTATACTACAAAGATTGCATCAAAAATAAAACTTTCTTATAGAAGATCTAAGCTTCTTGTTTAAATTGACAATATGCTGTTCAAATGAAAATTTTTCATCCAATATTATTCCTAGGTATTTAAAATTGTTTACTTTTTATAAAGAACTACAGTTACATTGTTTGTCTTAATCTGCAAAAAACTTTGAAAAATAACTCTTTACTGTCTTGTCATAAGGTCTTCTTCTACAGATTTTATATTACTTCTTTCTTTTGTTAAATTACTTAAAATTTCTTTAGTAATCCAAGGACTCAATGACTGTTGACTTAACAGTTTCTGATCACGACTTATACTTATGTTACATTGTTTAATAATGTTACTTAAGGTTTTACAAAACTTATTATATGGTAAGTTTATATTTTCCTCCATATATGTTTCATCCCAACTAACATCCTTTAACTTATTTCAAACCAATTCAAATTCAATAATATAATCTGATTTGTAATTATCATGTAGGTGTAGACCTAAATTAAAATTCTTCAGTGTCGTATCAAAAGCTATATATAATATACAATTTGGTCAGTAAACAGTAGTTTTAAAACATTTTAATTCTTTGCTCCTTATAAATATATGATCAGTACACGTCTTGGAGGAGTTAGTAGTTCTAGTGTAATAATTCATATATGATACAAACCCATTATGATATCAGCTAAATGGGATGAGCTAGACTGATCATATTGATTAATCCCGTTTTTGAATTAACTAATACATATTGCAACCACTTTCTAATAAAAATCTTTAATATATTGCAATATAATGTCATTATTTCCTGACCCATCTATGAGAAGACAAACAGAACATTTATTTCAGTTATGTTGGGATTTTACTAGTTCAGTAGAAAATAAAGCACACAGAATTACTTTATTCCAAAGATTAGAATACTATTTCCACTATGAATCCAAAGAAAATCACTGTCATGTCTGGAAAAACAATCTTGCTTAGTTGTTGAATGCAATAAGATTTATAAGAACAGAAAAAATTCAATTTGTGAATTAACTGGAGAGATACATGTATATCCAAGAATATTAACTATACCCTTTAAGGAGTATAGTAAAATACCACTAAAGGAGTTGTGCCGTTCTGGAATGTTTCTACCTAAAATAATCAAAGGAGTACTGCCGTTCTCGAACAGCACATGCCCTATTTCGTAAAATAAATGAAATATTAATTGTTGGATGAATTTTTTATATAATAAGTATATTTCAATTAAATACACAACTAAGAAAGGTTGCCTAATTAGTTATGACATTGTTGTCATTGTTGTAAAATTGAATAAAATGATGGCAGCCTAATTGTCAGTTGGTGCGTTTCCCGCCTAACCTAATTTCGGGTGCTTGGGTCACCATGCACTATATTTTCTGCTAGTTTAGGCGGCAAACCCATATTTCTTACAATCAGCTGGGCAGTTTACCTTTACAATAATAGTTCTTGCGCATGCGCTTCATCACACTAAACTGTCATAAACTGCCAACCAGTTGCTGCTATGTCTAACGTCACGTCACTTCCCACGACTGACTCCTGCCGGCCAGACGAGGAAATTCCATCGAAGATGTTTTGTTTGTGCAAACACTCATGTCAGACAACAGAAAACGAAAGACTGTACTGCCGAATGTTATGAATGTGATGTTGGGTTACGTATTATCCATGTTTTGAGGACTACTATAAAAAACACAAGTATTCTAATAAATTGTAAAAATCTCAACTTTTTCCAAAAAAAATATGTTACTTTAGACGTTTATGTTAATATTAAACACTACTTGTTCATTTACAAAAGTGTTATAGGATTTTTTATCTTACTCCCTTTGAAAGTTTTTAATTTAATTGAGTTACTCCTTTTGGGTAAGCATATAGTACCGTTCCAGAACAGCGGTACTCCTTAAAGGGTTAAAAAAGATATGAAATAATTTTACTGTAATCCATAACATCAATCTTATTCATCACTTCCAATTAATTAATGGTGTAGGAGACATTTCTTAAGTAACCACATTTTCTTAATTTTTAACAGATTATATTCAATGTTAAATTTACTAATATAAACTCTGTAGAATATCTTTAAAAGTTTATTTTCAGTATAAATATAAAATTTAACTTTTATATGTATAATACATTATATTCACATAACTTCTGGGAAATACCAGTATATCATTACACAGTAAATTTCCTATCCAGATAATTTATGTCAATGCCATACTGGGATATCTTGCTTTAAATTGTTGCTCTTTTCCTATGCCCCACATCTATGGTATCAACAACGCCCATTTATATATAAGTGGTTTTATCTCATAACTGCTTTCCAAATTAGATTATTTGGTTCTCCAAATAGTGAATGTGATTTGCACCAGTCTCCCATCTTAAGTATTTCATCTGTTGTTCTGTGAAGAAACAAGAGACAGTTTGTTGGTGGAACACTGAATCCAAGAATGGTGGCTTGTCTTGAATCAACTACATCAAACTACCATTACAAGAAAACATTATTAAGCCTGTGAATTCAACTAAGTTAAATATCTTTGTAAGAATTTGTCGTGGGATGACCAAATCAAGCTACCCCTTTGAGGAAATGAAAAAAAGCTTGATAGTGAGATATCTTGTTGCCTACAAATCTAATTGTTGCATGCAGTTTTACATATTTGGTCCACTAAAATATTTAACTATTATATTTTGTTAGCAATAAACATTTATCTTTATTTCAAATCTAAAAGCTCCTAATAACATTGTGCAAAAGGTTTCGGTTACCAGTGATTAATCGTCTTGATATCTTCTCTCAAAACAGAGAACACATCTTTTCTGTAAACACACATATGTAATTTAAACTTTGTTAAATTATATTCATCAAACAAGATCAAACGTGAGCCTTAAAACCACTGACAAGGATATCTAGTCCTACACTTAATTTTCTGTAGAAAGTTTTATTTATATAATTATTTACTTTAATTAATTCTTTATTTATGTAGTTGCTATTTGACAGAACCTAACAGAGAAACTAGGACTAGGAGGCACTCTCCTCACTCCCTGTTTTTTACTTCCGCTGATGGGAGATGTACCCCGCCTTTCAGCCAAAACACACTAGGAGTCCCACTACCTGCATCTGAACAGCCAAGACTGGTAAACCCCTGGTACCTCTTCCTGCAAATTGTCCAAAAACTGAACCAGTGTGATGTGATTCAGAGCTGAACCAGATCCATGAAAGTCAAGGACTTGCTGCGAAGATTAGGCAAGATCTCTCCTCCGGAGTGAGACGGACTCAGCAAGGCAGCCATGACAAAAAGCCACAATTAAGCTAAAAATGGAAGTTTCCTCCAATCCAAGAAAGTTCCTAAGTGGCTAACCAAGTTCAGGAGGGTATCCAGAAATAACCAGTTTGCAGTTAGCAGCTCTTCAATTAATGGCGTCAAAAGTTTGAGGAGCTTGTTGTAGGAAGCAAGATGCCCCGCAGGGCAAGTTTAGAAGAAAAGGCCAGGACAGGAGGACAAAAGAAGACAGGCTGAACGGCAGCACCAAAAGAGACCTCAGGCACGCATACGAGGTGACATGCTTGGGAACTGCAGTGTACTACTAGTAGGAGAAGACAGAGGCAACAACTTGATTGTAGGAGTTGACAGGCAAAAAAGAGCCTGAGCGATTCACTCCAACACACCAAGACCCTCTTGAGCCCTACTCGCACCAACAACTTGCTTCTGTCATTCCTGAAGGGATTCTCACCATAACCTTAAATGTTGCCTTCCCACTCCTCAAGTAAAGACCTGCAAACTGCCAGTTTGACAGAATAACCCCCCCCCCCCCGTCTAGGCCACAGGAGTACCAGCTGCCATCAACATCTGCAGCTGCCTCCTTAACTATACCACAATAGACATATACCTCCACAAACCTTCACATCAACAACTAGCTCCCCCTTATTTAACCATATTGAATGAAACTTATGCTGGCACCCGAGAAACACAATGAAGAACAAAAGCACAAAACAAGACCAAATAAGTAAATACAAGGACTAGCTCCAGGGCAAATGGTAAGTACGGAGTACACTTGGGTCCACAGCAAGTTTACAAACCTACACATAGGGACTCCAACACGCTGAAAGAAAAAACCTGAAAAGCCCCTCTGAGCAGGTGCATGTTTTTTTTTCTTTACCAAAGTTTTTTCTACTTTTGTTTTGTAATTTGAACTTTTCCCTTCCAGTATAATTTCTGCAGTTTCAAAGTAATTTTTACAAATTGTCATAATGTTTTAGGGTTTTTTTTACTAACATCCCCTAAAAACCACAATCTACTACCATTTGAAACACACCCTCTCACAAAACTGAGCCCAACTGAGGGTGAGTGACAATGCACCAACTCAGGAGGGTAAAGAAAAAACTAGTTAAGCAGAAAAATATTACTTACTGCAAAAGTTAAATATTGAATTAAAAAAATCACAGAAACAAAAATAATAATAATAATAATAATAATATATATATATTTCATACATTATTATAAATTAATTAAATAGAAACTGATGCACTCAAATTAATTTAAGATTAATTTCAATAATATTAATCTTTAATATTATATATAGTAATTAGTCTTGTTTTATGGTGATGCAGTGCTGTAATCCAGCCGTTTGAGGACAGTTTTGAGGAGAGGTGGGCGGGTGGGTCAATAGTTCAGGTTAGTACTACCGGGTTAGTACCACTGCGCCGCCATCTTGGATCCGGTCACGTGACCGCCACCATCTTGGAAAACCGATAAAAAGTGGGTCTCGCTACAACAGAAAATTACTACTTGAGTTGTCTAACCAAGATCATCTGATAAGGGCTGGTTTGCACACCCCCTTCCCTACTGTATTATTAGAGTCGAGTGAGAATAAAACAGGATTTAAGAGCAGCAACATGTCGCCTTATTCAAGACCCATCATATATAATGTACTAACTGTTTTTTAACACAGTGTTACTTATTAAACCCATACACGCACAGCTATACTCTACACGTACAGTGGTATTGACCCATCCGCCAACCGATACACGCACAGCTATATTGACCTCTGTCTGTATCGGTCAATAGAAGTATAGTGATTACTGTGGAAAGCCCACCCATATACGTACAGTGGTATTGACCCACCCGCCCACCTATACAGTTACAGTGGTATTAACTCACCCGCCCACCCATATACGTACAGTGGTACTGACCGTATACACACACGATGTCTGTTCAATAGTTGCCATCGACATGGACACTATTAGAGAAGGGGGATGCCCTACATTATTTCTCTAGTAGTGTTCACATCGATGGTAACCATTGAGTGGACGCTGTGTCAGTATTAAGAGGACCAAGCATAGAATCTATTGCTTACAATCTCCTCGACACTTTGTTTTCAAGTAGCTGGGTTACAGCATTGCGCCACCATAAAACTTGATGAATTCCCAAAATTCCAGGGCCCATCCATCCCTAATTAAAACCAGCAAAGGAATTACTAAAAATGTTACTCATTACTACATGACTGTAAGCTGCCAATACATACCTGTAAAGGCTGACCTTTCTCACTGCAGACCCTCACTGTAACTTGTACATTTTTGTCTGTGGACTTGCTCCCCTTAGAGAACTCTCCTGAGATGAGGCTTAGATAGAGATCATTCCTCACGTTTTCCGGCAATATAACTTCAGGAAACCCCATCTTCCTGGCAATTGCAACTTGTCCTAATACCAGGTGAGGGTTTTCTTCACGAACCTAGATCATCATATAAATTATTAAAGTGATAATGGTATACTGAGTTTCATTATTAAAATCTGTTGCATTAATCGTAATTAAGACAAAAAATTTGCTTGTTCAGTCTTTATAAGGAAAGTAGCACAAGAATATTCTTAATGTGCATTAATTTAAATCTATAGTAACTGCAGGTTTATTCAGTTTCAGGTAAACTCCACCAGAGAATGATTATATAATTAGTTAGTTTGCTGTTAAGGTTGAAACTGCTACTTCTATTTTTATTCATTTTGAATTAACTTTCCAGTTTCAAAATAGTCGGTGAGGGCTGGAAGGTAATCTGTCAGTAGTAGATTTTCATTTTACTAAGAAAACACAATACATGAGCTAAATAAGTATTCTAAACAGAGACAATAGGATATTAGTGTACATTCAAACTAGGGGTCTAACTTTTTTTCCTTACTGAGCCACATTATAATTGTGTCTCCCTCCTAACAAGAGCCACAAACCTATCAGGGGTGGGTCTGGGGTCTTCCTCCAGAAATTTTTGAAGATTTAATCTCAAAACACAAGGCTTTTATTAAACCCATTTTTACATTCAAAATTCATTATAAAAAGTACAGTTTAGTTACAGAAAATATTTAATGTTACAAAATAATTGGGCATAACTTACATATCTTATTAACTAAAAATGAGTACATGAAAGTCGTCGTCATTCCATCACTTGACAACGGCTTAACAGATTTCCTTCATCTTTCATAGAATGTTCTTCAGGAAAGAAAAATGAAGAAATCACTAAGGAATTGGAAAATTTTAGTAAACTAACTGAGGAGTTTTAGTTTGATTTATTTACTAACAAACAAATGAAAAGAACATTTGAAACAGGTGATGTAAATGTTTCTGTCACTTATTTGTATTTGTTTATAGTTAATAAAAACATCTGATGTATTTTATGTCTTGTTGATAAAGT
Source organism: Stictocephala bisonia (assembly GCA_035578905.1). NCBI lineage: Eukaryota > Metazoa > Arthropoda > Insecta > Hemiptera > Membracidae > Stictocephala > Stictocephala bisonia. The sequence goes on from JAQJVL010000050.1 coordinate 1,019,529, forward strand.
GACAAAAAGTAATGTACTGTATGAAATGTTGGTACATCATTTAATGTTATATTAATATATTTACCAACATTTCATACATTATATTAACTTTTGACAGAATGCAATACAATTATGTCAATGCTACTTATATTATAATCCCGTTCATCGTATGGGTTACAGTATTTACAATTTAAATAAGGGCATTTACTTATTTACATTGTGTCTCATAGCGACTTCGTAAATTTCATGAATGGAAGGAAACATCATAATGTTCAATAGACAGACAATAGACAAGCCTTTATTGTACATGAACGCCTGTTAAATTATTACAGAGTAATACACAAGCTGGTACATAGTCAAGTTTGTTAGAAAACTAACAGTATTTCTCCTAAATATCTAATACTAACTACCTAATACAAATATGTTAAAAGAATATCAGTTTTGTTGTTAAATATAAATAAATTTATACAGATCACAGAAAATTTGACAAATAGTTAATCAATATTAAATAATACAATCTTTAAAAAAATCATGAATGTTATAATAAACTTTTTGAGAAAGTGTCCCTTTTAACATAGATGTAAATTTTACTAGGGAAAGAACTTTATAAGAATGAGGAATATGGTTGTATATTTTTAGACCCATATAAAGAGGGCCAGCTTCATATTTGCTATATTTGTGGTTAGGATACTGAAACATTTTATTGTGATTCCTTGTATTATAACCATGACTAAACTTATAGTTTTCAAAATACATCGAATTTGTATGTACAAATCTTGCAATTTCTAATATGTATAGAGATGGTAAAGTGAGTATATTAAAATTTTTAAAAAAAGGTTTACAACTAGTTCTGGATTTTAAATGAAAAATTGCCCTCATGATAGATTTCTGACACAGGAATATCGTTTCAACATCAACTGCACTACCCCATAGAATAATGCCATAACTCAATAGAGACTGTACATGTGCATAATAGACCGACAGGCAGACTTCCATTGATGTTACTTTACTTAATATACCTAAACCATATCTCACTGAATTTAGTTTCCTATTAAGATAAGCAATATGGTCAGACCAGCTTAATTTTGAGTCGAGATGTAAACCCAAAAATTTTACTATTTTAGTATTACTTATTAAAGACTCATTAGGATTATTTCTTAACTTAAATTGTAAAATATTTGTTTTGTCCTTATTCAGTTGCATACCGTGAGCGGAAAAACAATCATTGACCATATCAATGACACCATTAATGTCATCTTTAAGTTTGCTTAATGAATTTCGTTTTAAAAGAGCAGTTGTATCATCTGCATATAAGGTGAAGGTACACATTTTATCAGAGAAAAAAGCGGGCAAGTCGTTAATGTAGGCTATAAACAGCAGTGGGCCCAAAATTGAGCCCTGGGGAACGCCGTACTGTACATTAGCCCATTTTGATTGATGTTTTTTATAATTTTGTGATATAATTGTTCGTTGTTTCCGGTCAGATAAATATGATTGTAGAAGTTTAATAGCAGTTCCCCGAACACCCATGGATTTTAATTTTGTTAGTAAAAGTTTGTGATCAACACAATCAAAAGCCTTGGATAAGTCACAAAAAACCCCGGCTGTTCAGGTAAACAGATTTTTTGTTTTGACCATTGTTTTGTATTATTTTCAGTTTGTTTAGTTATTTTTTTAGTAGATGTTTCACGGTTTTAAATGATCTATGTAAAGTTAATCAAGTTTTATTCAATTTTGGTAATTCAAATGCCACCAGTTAGGCGTACCAACTTAGTTCGCAGAACCTCAATGCTGGAAAAGATATATACGAGCAAGTCAAACTGATGAGTAACGTGAAGCATAAAATGAACTTCAACGAAATCGTAATCAACAACATAGGAATGTTGCGTTTAATCCTCATCAAGTTGCATTCAGTTGCAACGTGGCAATCGATGCCCAATTTTGATTACTGGCATTAAAGTTTAAAAATGAAGCCCCTGGATTGTGTTCACTAACAAAAGTTAAGGGTTAACAACTCATAATTTAAAGAGATTGTACAACATTTTAAAAAAGAGGTATGAAGAAATTGATCTGCTCATCTATGGGATGTGTTAACCCTTTAAGGAAAGCGTTATATTTTCTAAAATGAGTAAAGACGTCGCCTGACGCCTTTTATAAATTGGCCTATATGAGTAAGGGCGTCATGTGACATCTTGTGTAATGGTCCAATTATTTAATTTATTAAATTAATTGAGCGTATTGTTAACACATTAAACCATTACAATCTGTGACAGGCGAACACAACTTTAGATGTGCACACCTTTTGGCAGTCTCATTTTAGTTGTAACCTTCATTTGTCCTCTATCTCTTAAACTGATTGGGTTCTCACTGATGTTAACAGCTGGCGTATATCAGCTGGTGCAGCTGCTACAACATTTGGCATGCTTTTTACTCACATTCTCTCAGTTATTTGTTAGCTACACAGCTGAGGACACAAGGACACTTCCCATTAATGCTCCCATTGCCGAATTCCATCATGCATATACTCCTGCTTCAAGGACTAAATCACTGTAATTTCAAATAATAAGAAATATAATAAAATAATGTACTGAAATAAACAAGTTTGAAACTTTTTTTTTTATTTATTATATTTTTTACTTCTCTACAACATTTTTTATTCAACCCTAATACTCCTCTCAGTCACGACAATTGGGATGTCATATGACGTCTTTATGCTTGAAAGGGTTAAAGATAAGATGTCTCTTGAGAATTTCGCTGCTAATATTATTTAGCTTCAAATACCTACAGGATCTCAATACAATACAAATAATATCTCGCAGCAAACATTAAAATAAAACTTTCAGAAATATATTTTTACATTCACAATTTATGAATAAGTTAAGACATATCATCAATACTATTGTTAATCAAGAGCAAACCAATCATTAACTTTGCATTTGGTTACAATTTAAACGCTTGGAGGAAGCTAATGGAGCAGAGCTACAACCCAATCACGACTAATAGTGCAACATTAAGTTATTATTTTGGTGGTAGATTTATTAAATAAAATAGATAAATAACGCTTTTATTTACCATTAAAGAATTGAAGAAGTGATCTTTAATGGTAATTGGTTTTCAAGATAACAAGTTATAAATTATACATATATAACAAAAATATTTTCTTCAAATGCTTTTTAAAAGGTTTTATAACCTAAGGATTTGACACTCATAGGAAGGGTATTGTATGCTTGGCGTCCAAAGTACGAGAACCTTTTACCTTTTCTTTCCTGACAGACGCTGCATTCTTGGCTATTTAAGCAAGACATCCTGTCGGTGCAGGGTTCTTAACTGTGAGTGCTTCTTCTTCAGATAACTTTCTGATCATAGTTTTATGCAAAATTGAAAGTTTGAAAAAAAAAAAATTGTTTCTAAGGACCTGACTTTGGCTTGATACTTTTTTTTTAAGATAAAACTTCATTAAATTGTAGATAAACCTCAAAGCTATGTTTTGTAATTTTATAAATATTACTTTGCCCTCCAGTGTCAAAATCTTTATAGATGGGAGTCCAATGTTATAAAACTTTATGTTTATGAGATGTCATTTTAAACGTTATCATATTGCGCATTGGGTTTGCTTTTGATATTTTGAATACATACGCCTAGTTTTTAATGACAATGCATACAAATTAAAAAAAAAATACCTATCAATTTGGAAAAAATGTTTAATGGACAGTTAGTTTTTATAGGATTCACTCAAATAACTTTACTAAAGATGTTTTACAGAAGTGTTTCTATTAAACTTGATTCAGTGGCTAGCAACAAAGCTTTGAAAATAATAAATAGTTTTTAATAAAGTTTAATTTATTTATATTTGAATGAAGAACAAATGATTATTTATTAACTATTCAGGACAATAATACAATATATGACACGATTGTGTGTGATGTCTAGCAATGCTTATTTTTTTCAAGTTTATCAATGTCTGATTTTATTTGTGATGTTAGACTTTCAAACTGTTTTGAAGACATCAGTAATCCTGGTTCTTATTTTACATTTCTCAAAATTCATCTTAGAAAATAATTGCTCACAGACAAAAGTACTGTACTTCCAGACAAAGATATGGGCGAATGTGGATTTCGAATGAGTGTAGATGAGCGAATGTAGTCATTGTTACAAACTAAGGCCGACAATTCCTTAGAAAGTGTCATTAATTGATAGCCCAATGACAAATATAGTTTGTAGCCGAGTATGCCACAGATTCAATTACGTTCAAAAGGCTTAAGACAGTCATAGACTGTGAATAAGGTTGTATGAACATTGCATTTACTTGTTGAGAATATTGATGTGCATGGTTATGTCTGCAAAGAGTCCTAAATCACTTAGCCAAATTTAATCATTTAACCCATTGGCCTACCTATTATTTTGGTACTACTTGGGATTATTAAATGAGGATCTTCGTTCCATTAACGTTTTTATAAAAATTGTCGTCACTTTCGTCTGAAACGTGATCGATTTTCACTTGAAAATAAAGACTCAAAATTGTTTTTCCTAACCTTGTTTCACTTACATAACTAAAATAAAACAACAATGTGATAAACTTTCATCTAAGAAACAACAATATTACACATCAAAACATGAGCAGAAACTGAACACAACCTTCAAATACAACACGAACTTTGTTACTGTTTTCGTCAGCTGAGAAATAAACCAGGTATGGTTAGTCTATCTTGGACTACCAGAGTCAAATACGAATACATTACTGCTAATATAGATACTGCTCTCAGAGAATGCCTGGTTATATCATTTCTTTACTCTAATCAAACTAGGTTTTACTGCTACGAAATGGTTTTTGAAAACTGTTCACGATTTAAAAATAGTTTATAAAATAATTTATGTCTATTTTTACCATATATTTTAATTTTATTGCAAAGTACAACATCTGACCAACAATTTGTGCCCATTTCATTACAGTAACTTCAATACAAAATTCATTAAAACAACAACAAAATTTTGAACAGTTCCGTGATGGCCTAAATGGGCCATGCGACGTCATCACGGAATGGTTTCGTGAAAGTAGGCCGATGTGTTAATTTAGAAATAGGGTTTCCATTAATTTCCATAAACTCCTGTATGGCTTCTCAAAGTAATTCATACAGAAATCAAGTTTAATCCTCCTAGACAAAGTCTGATTGTAGGAATTCATACTTAAATTACACACAGCTATTAGTTAACAGATACAATCAAAACAAAACAAAAACTTTCCAAGGTCACCTTCTGCAACCTCAGCATTGATTTAGTAACTCATCAAATCATAATAATTGAAAAAATTAAGTTCTATAGTGGTGCAGTCATTGGATATTTAGATCTAGTATTTAAAACTACTACTTCAAGGTAAGACTGGTGTTGCAGCTAGGCTTAATCCAGTCCTACCTTGATGAAAGCGAACAGTATGTATCTTTAGGTGATTTAAAGTTCACCTGCCTAAATGTTAACAGTAGGGTGCCCCAGAGCTCTATCCTTGCACCTCTGTTGTTCCTGATCATGATTAAGGCCGATGTCTTGCCTAATGTAAACTTTCATTTCACAGAACATATGGCAACAGCATCTTCAATTTTGTATCTAGTCATATTGCCTCTTCGATAAGAACTAAGATATATTAGATAGATATATTTGCAATTCATAGAGAACAGCTAACGTGTCATAAATGTAATATAAAATGGAAAATTGAGGCCATTATGGTTATTAAGAGTTGTTGGGGGTTATGGGGTGGCCGAGCGGTCTAAGGCGTCAGGACTTTGAGCTTGGGTTAGAGATAGCGCTGGTTCAAATCCGGCCTAGACTGGTAGATTTATAGGTAATTTTAACCTTATACCGTACTGGTTCGCCCCCTTACTATGTCTGAACAAGTTCCTCGCACAGATCAAAAGTCTATGAGGAATGGGCAGAGTAAGGTTAAAGAGAAAAAAAAATATTCACTGATTAAAAATTCATCTATGAAGTAGAATGGATGTTGCAGGAGCCAGTTTTTCAGTGATTTCTTCACGTATTTTTCAGTCTTGATGTGTTCAAGTAGGCAGTTCCAATAGTTATGCCCCCAAATAGGAAGGCTTTTCTTCAAATCAGGCAGAATGATGTGTTAGAGTGTAGTCTGAGGCACTGCGGGTGTTGAATTGGTGTAGGTCGTTTCCACAGGTCAACATTTTCTCTTGAACATATGTTATTACCTCAAGGATACATAGTGATACTAACCTAAGAATTGAGAGTTCAACAAAAGCTGCCCTGCAACTCTCTCTTCATTGCAATCCTCCTACAGTAGGCGCTCTATTATCCCGCATGTTTGGGCTGAAGGCCATGCCATATATAATCAATTTTGCTGGTTAATAGAGCGTCTATAAAAAGGAAATAAAAACAAAGATCAATACGAAAATCCTATAATTAAGTTTATGATACAGTACAGTATTATATATAATTCTACATCAACATTTTGTTCTTGAATTAAATGTATACAAGTACAAAACAACTGAAAATTTAATTGATTAATTTTATTTCATCAGTAGTTATGTTTAATTAAAGTGATACATTACTAAAAAGGAATAAACAAATGTACAGTATTATTCATTAAAAATGTCTCTAATGTCACATTGCTTTTGTGATTCAGATTTTTTCTTTAAGAACTCATTTCTTATAATGCACAGATTTATAAGTTCTGTAGAGTTGTAAGTTTTGTTAGATTTGGCAAAAGATATGAAAGTGTTCAAAGCATCTGTGGCTTCTTTCCACGACACTTTAGGTGCATTTTGCTAGGTCCTTTCTTCGTCGTCAGATTCTACCTCTAAAAACGGAACTTCATTTGGGTTCAAAACACTTTCTATAATTTGTTCATCACTTAATTCTTCAGTCTTTGTCTATTACGATCCAATTGAAAATTTCTTCATGGGGTACATTATTGTAAGGATTGTTTGGTACATTTTCTATCAAACAGCACTGTATTTTGATTAGCAATTTTTATATTTAATAAGTCCTGATCCAATAAGTCCTGATCCGTTTCTTCGCCTATAGGCCAAAGCTTACGCCAACACCACTGTAGAGTCACCTCTTTATCCTGCTTCCAGGACAATGCAGTTCCAAAAATTGTATCTTTGACATTAAACTTTTTTTGAAAATCTGTTACCCCTCAGTCAGAGTTCAAAAGTCCTTGAATAAAAGAGCCTCTATAGTGACACTTGAAATTTGGTACAACACCTTGATCCATTGGTTGAATCAAGGCAGTAACAGTAGGCAATATATATATTTCCAGACTTTAGCTCGTTAACAGGAGGACGAGCTATACAGCTGTCTAACAATCGAAGTGCGCTGCTATCTTTGGGCATTTTAAGTTTTTTTAAATTTTCTTTTATTTCTGGAACAAAGTGGTAGAAAAACCAGTTCTTAAACAAATCACCTGTCATCCATGCATTGCTTTGTGCGTCGTAATGAACAGGTAAATTTACTACTCCTTTTAGGGTCTAGGATTTTTGTACTTACCAATCACAACAGGTGTTAGCTGATGGTCGCCGGAAGCATTAGCGCACAACAAAACAGTCAATCTGTCTTTATTTTTCTTAAAACCTTTAGCGCACTACTCATCACCACCTGCGAGCGTAGAGGTTGGCAAACAACGCCATAAAAGGCCAGTTTCATCGGTGTTGTATACCTGCCAGTGAGATAATTTCTTCTGTGATACTAGGCTGCTAAAAGTGATTTTATACTCTTCAGCGGCATTTTCATCTGCTTTCTCCAGCTACGTCTAGCCATGTCGGGTTTTACATTTTTTAAGCCATCCATCGGAAAACACACATTCAGTTCCTATATTTATGTCACAATGAAATTGTTTTGCTTTTTTTATAATCATAGGTCCTGTCAATGGTTTTTCCCTTCTGCTCTTTTAGCCCGAAACCAAGTGAACAAAAAATCATTAAGAGCTTGAAATTTAGGTTTTTTCATGTGTGTCTTAATTCTGTATTTTTGGTTGTTACAGCCTGAGCAGCAAACTTTTGCAGTTCTTTTTTTTATGTCGTAAATTGTCGATGAGCCAATATTAAATTCACGCATGATAAAATTGTTGTCTCTCACCTTTTTCAAGAGGATTTACTATGTCTAACTTCTGCTGAATTGTGAGGACAACACGTTTACGCTTACTGGCCTCTTTGGTCCTTGAAGAACTTGTGCTGGGCTTTGAAAACATTTTATAGGTCTACTGCAAATCAGTTCAAGATTTAAATAGAACAGGAAATATTCAACTGAACAGTGAAAGTCACAATAAATAAACACTGAATATAAACACTAAATACATAACTGATTCAATGAACAGCAATGTAGAACGAGTAACGATCATCACTTGTTATTATATCAACTTGTTTGGAATGGAGTGCTACCTTTTTTTATAAATAGTAGTAGTAATATTACAAAATTAGTGAGTGTTGTGTGAATAAATGTATTGTTTTGAAACAATAGCTGGCCGTAAGTCCATAGTTTCTGATTAAATTTGTAGTAAATAAACTTAAATTGAATATAAAACTATCAACATACTCACACAGGACTAAAGCACATGTTTTTATGCCATTTTTACTATCAAAATTTTCACCTTTAAACACTAGCTACTATTAGAAGACACTTTGGAAACATTAAATTTAACTATTATCTAATATTTGACTGAAAAAAAAATCACATTTAATGATATATAAATAACCTGACCACAAGAAGTATATACTGTATCTACTTTGATTCTAGTGGTGAATCTAGACAAGCTGCAACAGTCAGGTTGTAACAGTAACAGCTGGTGATGTAGAGGCTGTAACAGCTGTGTATGGCCAGTCATAACATTGTCATTGATAACAATAGCCACCCTAGCTCATCTTCAAGGTCAGTCTTATTATCAATGAATGAACTGTCCTATACTCATACCAGGACTGCTTTGGTGTAAGCAGTTGTGAATGATTGATTATACTTTTTAATTAATACACATTAAATTGATTTTTTTCCTCTCTGGTGAGTTCTAAAGACAAAAATTGAAATATTCTGAAGCTATTCATCTGAGGTGTAAATATACTGTACATATAAAATAATGAAAAATAAAACTCAGAAATATCCCTGTGGACAATGCACAAAAAATATAACTAAAATAAGTCCCTCTGTTCTATGTAAGGGAATGTGCACACAGTGGTATCATGTAAAATGTACTTCTCTTTCTCAAGAAGAATTTAACAGCCTGAAAAAATCCTCTAAAAAATGGATTTGTAATCAATGTCTGTCTGTTGATGTTACTTTAGGGAACGATAGGGAAGCAATAGAAATAAGTAATGACATAACACAGGAGCTTGAGACGCAAAATGAGATTATTAAAACACTAACAGAGGACTTGAATGAGGCAAATGAAGTAATTAAACATCTTAAGAGCCATACATTTCAGCTTGAAACTATGCTCTTAAAAAAAGAAGAAGCAATAATAATGTTAGAAAGAAAAGTTAATTTATTAAATAATAAAGCTAAGGATGCTAATAGGATTGGTGGTTTAAGATCTCACATAGGAGAATATAGCCTACCAATAATACACTCTACCCCAGTCGGCTCTGTAACAAGAAACACTGAGAAAAATAATAATACGTCCTTTGCTATGGTTGTTAAGGGAAAGAAAACTTGTAATCCCGCAAAAATAAATAAGCCTAGTAATATAGAGTCCACTGTTCTGTCCAACCGTTTTCAAGCCCTGAGTAGTGAAGAGGAAGAAAACTCTAATGGTCCTGTCACTGTAAATAGTGTACATGATTCAATGAAAGCTAGGCAGAAGGTGAATAAAATACTAATCTGTGCCGATAGCCATGGCAGAGATTTAGCATGGCATATAAATAAATCCCAAAAAGAATACGAAGCAGTAGGTTATGTGCGGCCAGGTGGTCGAACAAAACAAGTGTTAGAAAGAAGAAATATCGAAGAAGCTAAACTTACTAAGGATGATGTTTTAGTTGTATGCTGTGGGACAAATGACGTGGCGAGAAACGAAGCTGATGAAGTAATGGAAGGTGTAACGAATATCTTAGACTCAGCTAAGGAAACTAAAGTTGTTATTGTGAATCTGCCAAACAGGTATGATTTACCAGACTGGTCATGTGTGAACAAGGAAGTAAGGAAAACCAATCAACGACTTCAAGAGCTCAGCAGAAAATATGAAAATGTAATTTTGGTGGAGGCGAGCAAAGCTGAAAGACACTGTCATACACGCCAAGGTCTCCATCTCAACCACAGGGGGAAAAAAGCGTTATCAGAAATGATAACTGAAGCTGTAGCAGTGAAGCAGCAGCCAGGACGTTCCCGCTGTGAAAATGATGAGCAACCTAACCCACCAGGCACTGAGTCGCTGTCGGGAAACGCCTCTCCTCTCATACAGAACAACCACCCATAGAACATGTGTCAACAGATCTTAACATTTATCATTGTAATGTTCGGTCTATAAGAAATAAATTAAATGAGATAGATATTTTTTTGACAAGCATCAGCTGTGACATTTTAACATTAAATGAGCACTGGTTATTCGAGGGAGAATACTCTCTCTACATCCCCGCAGGATATAAATTAGGTAGTATCTGTGGTAGGGATAATTTATTTGCACGAGGTGGAGGCAGTGTTATATATGTTAAGCAAAATATTGAGGCCCAAACTTTAGATGTAAAACAATTTTATATGGACAGCATCTTTGAAGTAACTGCCATTTTACTACCAAATATTAATTTAATTATATCCACTCTTTACAGAACTCCAGATTCGAATGTCAACCAGTTTTTAAATGTACTTGAATCTTTTTTATTGTGTTTGAGTAAGAAATATATAGGATTAACTTATGTAATTGCTGCTGATTTTAACATAAATATACTGTCCAGATCACTTGAGAGAGAATGTTTTTTAAATTTACTTCGCTCGTTTGATATGTACTGGTTAAATGAAGAACCAACTAGGGGTGATAAATGTTTAGACAATATTGTTACAAATTTTGATAGAAAGAAAGTGAATTGTTCTGTAATAGAACCCCACTTATCTGATCATGCCGGGGTCTATGCACAATTTAAAGAATTAGTTATTAAAAACAGAGTTGATAAAAATGTGTCTGTTAAAATTAAAAGAAATTTAAATCCTGCTTCACTGTCATGTCTTAGAAACAAATTGTCTCAGATTGAGTGGATGCAGTTAGGAAATTATAGTAATGTTGATCAAGCTTTTGATATTTTTAATTTATTACTGACAAATTCATTTAATGAATGCTGTAGTATTAAGGAAGTAAAAATAAGGAATGGGCCAAATATAAATATTAAATGGTATACTCCAGAGTTAAAAAAATTTAAAGAATATGTAACAACTTTTTATGATCGATATAAAAATAGCAAGGGTACACCAAATGAAATAGTTTTTAAGCAAGATTATATAGAAGTGAAAAGAAGGTACAAAAATAAAATTATCTATTGTAAAAAAGTTGCAAATGAACAATATATTATGAATTCTTCTAATCAATGTAAGGCGGCATGGAATTTGATTAAAGCTGAGTCAAATTCAAAAACATATAGTCAAGAGGTATTTGTAGACTCTGATACTTTTAATACTCATTATGTTAATGTCGTTAATAACCTAAATATATCTGGGGACAACAATGTGTCTAATAACCAGGCTTTAGAATTAGTCAAGGATTTTGTATTACATAAAAACTCGGAGGGTAAAATGTTAACTTGGCAAAAAATCAAAACTACTGACATAATAAATTGTGTAACCAATTTAAATACCTCGTGCAGTGAAGATTATTATGGGCTGTCTAATAAGGTTTTAAAGTATATAATTGAGGTAATAGTCAACCCATTATCTTTCCTGTTCAATAAAATGTTGGAACAAGGTATTTACCCTAGGGCACTCAAAGTAACCAAGGTGATACCAGTTTACAAAAAAGGTGACAGATTGAGCCCATCAAGTTATCGACCTATTTCTCTGGTCCCAATTATTAGTAAAATTCTTGAATCATGCATAAAAGGTCAAATAAATTCTTTTTTTATTAGTAATAACTTGTTCTGTGAAGAACAGTTTGGTTTTATGTCAGGTAAAAATACAATCAAAGCAGTAGAAAATGTGGTTAATAAAGTTCTGGCAAATTTTGAAAATAAACTCTTGTCATCTGCGTTACTGATTGATCTGTCAAAAGCTTTTGACTGCATAAATCCTGAGATTCTTAAACAAAAGTTACTTTGCTATGGTATAAGGGACAAGGAGCTCAGTCTATTGATATCATACTTGAGTGACAGGAAACAAATGGTTGTACAGGGAGAAGATAAATCTGTTTTTAGAAAAGTAGAGGTTGGAGTTCCACAGGGATCAGTCCTTGGGCCTCTACTTTTCATTATCTCGGTAAATGATTTTCCTTTCAATGTTCCTTGCCCTTCAATTTTATATGCGGATGATACAACGCTTGTTAATTGTAATACAAATTTAGATAAACTTATTATTGAAGAAAAACATGCCTTAGATATAGCAATAGAATGGTTCCACTCTAACTCTTTGATTGTAAATGACCAAAAAACTGAAAGTATTGTATTTTCGCTGGATTATTCTATTTATAAGGAATACAAACCTGTTAAGCTGTTAGGTATCCATATAGATAGTAGGTTAAGCTGGGACTGTCATATAGAACATTTGTGTATAAAACTATCTAGAGTTATCTTTCTCCTTCGAAAACTAAGAACCTGTGTCACTCTTAACATGTTGATCACTGCGTATTACGCTTTTTTCCATTCCCATATGAGGTATGGGATAACTCTATGGGGTAACTCTTGTGGGGCACAAACTGTTTTTAAATGGCAGAAAAAGGCTCTAAGGGCAATTAAAAATATATCAGCTAGGGAATCTTGTGTGCCATTGTTTAAAGAGTATAAAATAATGACTCTCCCTAATCTTTATATTTACTGTTGCTTGATGGATATCAAGCAATCTTTGAAAAATCGTCCTACAAGACAAGAAACACATAATTATCCTACTAGGAAAAACTACCTTCTCGAAACAATACCAGTAAGATTAGAAAAGACAAAATGTAGTCATGTTTTTATGAAAATCAAATTATTTAATAAATTGCCAAAAGAATTATGGTGTTTGCCCTTGAAGCAGTTTGAAATAAAAGTAAAAAAGTTTTTAAAGGAAATTGTTTTTTATTCAATAGACGAATATTTGGCCTATGATATTGATATTAGTGTTGTAAGTAGTTTTTAGAGGATCTGAAAGTTGTCTGAATCTTATTGTTTATTTATTATTTATTATTCATTAAGTCCTTGTTGTTATAGTTTGTTATTGCATTGTTGTTTTAATTAATTTGTTTATTATATTGTTACCACCTCATTTAGCTTTACTATTGTTAATTTCTTAAGCATGACTTATGTAAGTTTTACTTGTAACAAATAAGGCTTGACTTTGTCAATTGCACATTTTGTGTTTAAAGACAATAAATAATTCTTGATTCTTGATTCTTGAAAATAAAACATTCAACTGAACAGTGAAAGTCACAATAAAAACTGACACTAAATAAACACTAAATACATAACTGATTCAATGAACAGCAATGTACACCGATTCACGTAGATTGCATCAGAACGCAGGTAAACACTAGAATGAGGCAACATGGAGGCAAGTGACAGTAGAGACCTGTGAATGCCAGAACATAGCCGGGAAACACCGATCGAGCACCGAGGCCGAACGTTCCCGAAAAACATCGATCGCCATTGACTCGTCTAATGCCGGTTAGTAAAGTGTGCCGATTATTAGAATGCTGATTAATCAAGCGTCTACTGTAATTTTCTTATAGATTTCTTTTGTAAAACCAGAGATCTTATAATGTTTGCTGAGCTATAGTTTCCCCAGACTACAATACCATACCGAAGATGAGCTTCAAAAAATGCATAGTATGCGGTGGTTGCTGTTTGAACATTATTTATTGATTTTATTCTACTAATTACATATAGTCCAGAGCTCAACTTTTTACAAAGACTGTTAATATGTGATGTCCATGTGAGACCTGTGTAAATTACAATACTTAGATATTTTGCTTCCTCTACTGCATCAATATTAGGTAGTACTCCTACAGTAAATTTATTTCTTTTCCTGAGTAGTTGTATAGTTTTTGTCTCATTTAAGATTAATTTATTGTTATGACAGTACTGTGTAGCTACGTTTAGTGCAATATATGAAGATACCTCAAAGGTTTCTGCACCTTTTTCACTCATTGATATTGTAGTGTCGTCTGCACACATAATAGTAGCTGTATATTCTTGTAGTACTTAGGGAGATCATTTGTAAAAAGTACAAATTGAACAGTAACAAGGACAGAACCTGGTGGCACCCCACTTGAGATATGAAGAGGGTTGGATTGTGTTGTACGAGTCGTACTTTTATCTGTATAATTTAAATCAACTACTTGCTACCTGTTTGAAATATAGCTTTCAAATCAACAACCTGAAGTTCAAAAAATTCCAAGATCCTCCAATTTTGTCAGCAGGTGTTTATGACCAAGGCAATCAAATGCCTTACTGAAGTCTAACAGAACTGATGTGGTAATGTTGCCATCTTCCAAGTTTATCAATAATAAATTCTATTAGATTTGCTTTGGTTCTTGTTGCAGAACGACCCTTTATAAATCCATACTGCTGACTGGCAAGTAAATTATTTTCCAAAAGGTAGTTAATAAGGCGAAACAATGCTACTTTTTCAAACACTTTCGAAATTGTTGATATCAGCAATATTGGTCGGTAGTTGCTGGCATCAGAGGTAATACCTTGTTTGAAGATGGGAATAACCTTCACCAATTTCAGTCTTCTTGGGAATTTTCATTCTGCAAATGACCTGTTAATCAGGAGAGTTAATGGTTCTACTAGTTCCTTGGTGCAAAACTTCAGTAACTTTGAGGATATCAAGTCTACTCAAAAGGATGTTTTCGTTTTTAGAAAGGATATAACCTTGATTACCTCTTCAGATATGGTGGGATGCAGTGTCAAGGGTGTAACATTATGATATCTTAGTATTAAGAGAGACGGTTTTGTATTAGATCCAAAACATCCTCTCTGTTTTGGATGTTTTGGATCCAATTAGAAACATTGGATGTTATTTGATCCAATGTTTCGGATCAAATAACAAGATGACAACGTTCTGCAGTACCATCTAACTGACACACTCATATTCAGAATCCATTTTACATTCAATGTTGAAATGAAAAAAATTTAAAATTGAATCGGAACTGTACAGAATTACTTGGTATTATAAGTTTACAAATGAAACCTAAGTAATAAGGTACGTTAATTACCTGTTTTATATCTCCATGGAGCATTTTGAAGCTACAATGAAGACCCTGTCCCTTATGGTCTCTTTGTGTTAATTCTTTATTTGCTAATATCCTCTTGAGAGTACCTTCCATACTGTCCTTATCACACCTTTAACAAATAAAATAACAAACAATATAAATTCAAATAGTTATAATAATATATTATAAATCTAAATAAATTTGCCATGTAGAGCTAGGAGAGCTAAACATTAAACATAGGTATGTTTAACTATAAAAAGAATGAAATGGTATTGGTAATCTAAGATGAATCTACATTTTCTGCATAGTCTAAATTGTTTTTATATACACAAAATAAATATGTATTACTTTTATAAGAGTTTTTTTAATACAGAGAACAAGTTTTCTAGCTCCTGGGAATTTCTATCACTAATTTATGAAGTGTTAAATAACAGATTACAACATAAAACAGGTGGAGAATGACATATAAGGTCAAATAATCTGCAGTACATTGAATAAGTGTTACAACAAATACATAACATTAAAAGATAAAATTATTGCAATTAAACAACAATTCATGAATGCCTATGTCCTTAATCTCTTGGCTTAGTAAATCAGACTTATATGGTAACAACAACAAAATTATTGTTTCCACACACACATTTACAATTTTAAATCATGAGATACCAATCTTTAATCAGTTCTCCCTTAACAGATATCTATCTGTAGCTAAAGATAAGAGCAGGATTTACAATGTGGAATATCAATTTAATGTAAAATTTAATTAAATAAAGGTTTAACAATATAAATTTGGGACATCTCTAGCCACAGATATAAGGTTA
The DNA here is from genome assembly GCA_035578905.1 of Stictocephala bisonia. Taxonomy (NCBI): domain Eukaryota; kingdom Metazoa; phylum Arthropoda; class Insecta; order Hemiptera; family Membracidae; genus Stictocephala; species Stictocephala bisonia. The sequence goes on from JAQJVL010000050.1 coordinate 1,035,657, forward strand.
ATATTTCCTTTACTAATGTTTGTGAATATCAGATTTTTTTGTTTAGTAATTTTGTTTCTATTGTTCCTGTATAACCTTTAACCAAATCATGTAGTGTGAAAAACAACATGTGTCACTTACGGTAAAAAAGGGATAAAATGATGCTTATCCTCGTCGGTCTCCAGTTTTCCTGCGACATACAACGTGATGTCCATAGCTGCAACACCATGGGGTCTTCGCAGGCTCTCAGTTGGTTTGCAAACACTCTGCCGCACACTTTTCTTATTATCTTTTTCAGGTTCTCTCACCTCCATCCCTCCAAGACGCACAATATAGCATACTAGATACACTCGTTCCCGACTTAGGTCCCTTGAACCTAAATCCTAATATAATACATTTAAAAATTATGATCAACTCTAATTTAATATAACACAAAATGTTAATTTAAAACGATTTGGTTGAATCCTATACTGTATTTCTAATTAACTAAATAATTGTGTTTAAATGTTGTATGTACAAAATAATATATAGTATTTACATAAGGGCATCTCATACAACTCAGGTTTAAGTTATCTTAAATATCTGCCTCATTTGTAACCTCTAGTCAGGCCTAGCCTTTGAGGTGCATATTTTTATTTTTCCAAAAAAATTTAAAAATTAAATAAGCCTTTGATTTCTTCTCGCCTTATCTTTCAAGTATCTTATGAGCTACGAATAATTATACTAAGGCATGAAGAGTAAAGAAGAACATTACAGTATCTATATAACATATGTTTATTATTAAACTTTATTAAGAATAATCAGTTAAAAATTGTCTTTTATGTATATTAATTAAGTAATAGTTTAACCCTTTTCACGCCATAAGCGAGTATACTCGCGAGATAAAATAAACCTATAACGCCATAAGCGATATATCTCGCAAGGTCACGATATTAACGTTAGCATAAAAAATAATAGCCGAGAATACTCCGAACATAGTAGAATAACTGCCTATTGTTGTCTCTTCACCTGCGCTAATGGGTACTAGCAACATCGGGTCTTTATCGATCGATAAAACCCGACATTTGGTACAATGGACATTCAGCTGACTCATTGTTTGACGGCTGGCGCCCTAGCGCCCAGTGCGAGTTTGTCCGCGGCCAGCAGTTGTTGTTTGTTTACTAACCTCACATCGTGTCTTTGCTTTTACATCAACAGTTGGGTTTTTATTATGTGTTTTGGTAATATCGTGGTTGTATATATTGTGTAAATAGACTAGAATAAGTGTTGAATAGTGTATAACTCACTGACTTGTATATATTGTGTAAATAGAATACCTGTAAATAATATTGTTGTTTATTATGGCCAACCCGGACGACGCAAATTTTGATGAATTTGTTCTCGGTGTTATGGATGCGTCATTTTCAACAGTAGTTGACGTGGTTAAGGAAGATGAGCAAGAGGATATATTTTACATAATGTAAGTGAAAGTGACGATAATTATAGTGACTCTGAACAAAATCAAATTCAGCCGTCAACTTCAGGTACACAAAACCATTTTTTGCTTTGAAGCATATCACACAATGGATGATTATTCATAAAATGAATGCAACTCTAATTAATTTATAATTTGTTACTGATTAAATATCTTCCTTTTCATGTTACATATTTTACTGTTTGATTTCATATATTGTTCTATTTCATTATACTGTAAATATTTGTTTGTAGACCTTTCCTAAAAAAACTCATTTTGCTTATTATACACATGTTGCATAAGTTATTAAAAAAAAGTATTTATGTATAAATATTTTTTTTCTTATTTATAAAACCTATATGTTGCTTTAAAAAAATGGCTTTAGGTAATTATAAAAAAAAAATTATTTCATAATTTGGCTCTGTGGCAACATTATAAAAAATGAATAGGGCGTGCCAAGGGTTAAATATTATAATGTATAAAATGTATTGTATATGTTTGGAAAAATAAATTATTATTATTATTATTATTATTAAGTTGGCAGATACTTAAGCCTGCTACAGTAACATTTGGGCAAGGCATCAAGACACCCTAGGTCAGACCAGACCAATTTGAAATCTTGACTTTATAGAGACAAATAACCCAGGTTTCAATTGGCTCAGGTGTAGAGCTCATGGATGATTAATCAACAGCAAAATTCTTTGAGCTAGGAATAAAATAAGATAGCCTGATTAGATTAATTTTGAAACTTATGAGCCGAGAAAAAATCAGAAATATAACAAATTACCTGGGCTCCCCTCCACTGTCCCTAAGTGATCCAATCACTTTCTATTTCCACAGTCTAACAATATACAGTCAGGACACTCCATTAGATATTAGCAACAAGCACAGAGCTATAGATCCTGGTAGTCATCCAGCAGTAGTGATGGGAGAATCAAGTGCTCAAGAATCAAGTACTCAAAATAATTCACGATTTGCTAAAGCAACAAAATTCTTAGTAAGATTTGAGTAAATATCACTAGGCCTTTTCTGTACTGACTTCCTTTCACATTCTCAATTCTTGTTGAATTTAGAAACTTTAAATTATCTATGTTAAAATTAAAAAATTTAAATTAAAAAATATTACTACATTAATAATTAGCTAAATTGTTTTATATAAAATTATATTCTTATCTATTTAATAATATTCTCAGTAATGTATAGATAATTTGTTTATTATTTGCATTTAGTTTAATTTTTAATGTAAATAACTATTTAATTGTTTTTAAATACAGTACACTCTTGATACTCCGACATTTACTAGTCCGACACGTTTGGTAGTCCGACGCCACATCAGATGACGTCACTACGCCAAAAGGGCGTTGGCCGCGGGCTTTTGTCTGTACACTGGTTCCTGGAAATGCTGTTGTGACAGATTTTATCACGACTGATAGCGCGGAAATTTTAAGAAGGGTGTACGTAGTGCATTCAATTTATCTTAGAAATCATAACTCTCGTGAATTACAATGGACATTTGGTAATCCGACGTTTTTGTTAATCCGACACACCGTCGGTCCCTTAACTGTCGGATTATCAAGATTAAACTGTATTAGTACAGTAGGATTACAGTTGAACGAGCCTCAGCTAACCAAGTTCTGCTTTAAGCCTAGAACTGATAAACGTTGATTATCGACGAATTAAACATTGTTCCGTAAATAACGCTATTATGCTGCTAAAATTGAACCTACATCTTCAAATTTAGTCTCATTTTAGAGTAGACATTCTAACGAACAAGAATATATACTTTGTTACAGTATTCAAACAACGTATGTTTTGAGAGCAACACCGTGATTAAGAAGGTTATGCAGAGTCACTTGTTCAAGGAGCGGCGCTGGCGCAATCTTTGCGTCTTGCAAGAATCAGTTGTTTTGAATCCGGTTTGTTTACATTATTAGAATTGTCGGTTCTATACTGCAACTTCTAGAAAATGTTGGTTCTAGAAAAAAAAAGTTTCAACAGAGTTGTACTAAATCTGAACTATTTATCTGGACTCATTTACGAAAAATGAAGGTGGTTCCATACTTTTTCCAAGACCCACTGCTAAGAAAAATTAACCAGTCGCTATTTCTGATAGGGTGATTCTTTTGACATGAAACTTATAGCATCTTATTCAGAAAAAAATTAGCTTTAAAATTATGGACAACTCGTCATAGCCTTTTATTTAAACTTACCATAATATCCTCCCCGGGCCCTTCCCTTTAGGTTAAAAAAAAATTACAAACTGCATCAAAAGATAGAAAAAAAACTTTCGGCAGTTGTATACTAAATCTCAATAATTTATCTGGACCCATTTAAGAGAAATGAAGATGGTTCCATACTTGTTCAACAGCATGTATAAAAATAGCCTTATATATAGAGGGTGGTTTTTAATAAAGTCCCCCCACCTGTTTTTCTTCATTGTAAATTAAAAGAGATATTTAATGATGCCAATCATTATACATATACAAACACTATATTTTGTGACATTCAAGACTTTCAGGATTCATTTGAGGTCCAAGATGTGGAGGTCAACTTCAAAATTCTTAATGAGAAGCTGGTCATGCAACATATCGTTTAACATTGTATTTTTCCCTGAATACAATGGTACAATCAAAACCATTGGTGAAAGGGTTGTACCGTTTTCGAGATATTCTCAGGTTCAGGATGATGGAGGCAGATTGAAAGTTGTGAAAAGAAGCTGGACGACATATAATTTAATATAGTATTTTTTCTGTTAATATAATGGTGCAATCAAAACTAAAAAGGGTTGTAACGTTTCCAAGATACTTGCAGGTTTAGTACTTAGAAAGTAACTAGGATTTTTTTATAAAAATTCATGGCATCTACATAACATCTTATTTTAAATGGTGCAATAAAGATATGATTACCTTTTTCTTTTGTAGTAATTTATAAACACTTAAATATTGAAACCATCAACTTACTTAAGCTACGTTAAAACGTTAAACCCATGGAGTGAAGGTTATTAAAATTGAAATTTTATTAATGATATTTTTTATTCTTAATGAAGTGATATTACAAAAAAGTGCCTTACCTAAAGTAAGTGTTCAAATCCCCAATCTACTTCCTGGCAGGAATGTAATATGTTCAAAACTTCATCACGAACATTAGGTAGGATGTTTTCTGTGATATTGCCGCAAGCAACTTTAATTCAGTTCTTAAGGTCATCTAAGTTCTGTAGCGGAGTCTTGTAGACAACCCTTTTTAGTTTGTATTGCACCATTGTATTAAGGGGAAAAAGACAATATTAAATTATATGTCGCATGACCAGCTTCTTTTGACAACTTTCAATCTGCCTCTTTCATCCTGAACCTGATAATATCTCGAAAACAGCACAACCCTTTTTAACTTTGATTGCACCATTGTATTAAGGGAAAAAAGACAATAATAAATTATATGTTGCCTGACCAGCTTCTCATTAAGAATTTTGAAGTTGACCTCCACATCTTGGACCTCAAATGAATCCCGAAAGTCTTGCATGTCACAAAAGTTAGTGTTTGTATATGTATAATGATTGGCATGGTTAAAAATCCTTTTTAACATAGAATGAAGAAAAACAGACGGGGTGACTGCATTAAAAACCACCCTATATATTAGGGTGTATAGATGTTTAACTTTTTTTTTCAATTCCTATTTGAAAAAAGTTGCAACTAGGCACCACAACTTACCACAAAAAATATTGGATTTTAAAAAAAATGTAGGTCTCCCACAAAAGGCCTAAAGTCAGCACTAGTTGCACAGTGCTGTAACCCAGCTACATGGGGACAAAGTGTTTGGGAGATTGTAGGCGATAGGTTGGATGCTCGGTCCTCTTAATACCGTCATGGCGTCCGCTTGATGGTTGCTATCGGCGTGGACACTACTAGAGAAGTCTGGGGTGTCCATTTTGGGTGGTGATCATTGTGCGGATGTTGTGTGGGGGAGATAACGGAGTATCAGGCTTGTCAATTAGTTGAAAATCAGACCAGCACTACGTGGTTCGGATTCCACGTAAAGCTGTAGGTCCCTTAGTTGCTCTGGCTGTTGGGCTATTAATAAATTGCCCTTTCTGAGGAACAGTTGAACTCAGATAGTAACCAGACTACACTCATCCACACTCATCCTACACTCATATAACCATTCATATTCGCCTTAAAATACATTATACCGCTAAGTAACTATAGCAACACACATGAAAACTATGGTACCTAGAAAAAAAGACGGTAGGTATCACGCGCATCTCCCATACGTCACGTGTGGTAAATGGTAAAAATGTACACAAAAATTCTGTTCTAATTACTGTAATTACAATACCAGCTGAAAAGTGATACATAACTTACTTACTATTTAGCTGAATGCTTCTATGCAATTGGTAGACTTAGTTACCAGTATATAATAGAATAAACAAATCAGCTGATTTCGTCCATGTGACGTCACAGTCTACTGCGCAACCTCGCCATGATACACAGGAAGTCTAGGAGCCTCTGGGACAGAAATAAGAATTTTCTCAGGGTTGAGACCTGTGCCAATTGATTTCTTGTGGTTGAAAACCCCTATATAAATTTAAAAATTAAAAATCTTTGAAGCAAAAAAATTTTGTCTGAACGTCGCTTGTTTTAGGATAATTACATTTTTTCAATTATATCTTTTCATTTGTTTTTGTTATTTTTTGTCTTTGATTTCTTGAAATTCATATCAACCTATTAAATTAAGTTGTGATAATTTCAATCAACTGTGTTGTGATTTGTGTTTTAAAAGTTTTATTACTAAACCAGACAAAAAAGGGCTGATTATTTTGTAATTTCCTCCTGGTAAATCAGTTCTTTAGTGTTGTATACTAATTAAATTTGAACATTACATTCCAATTGGCAAAATTGTACATATTTTTTGAAAACTTAAATATTTTCTTTGTGGAAAAACATTAAGATCTTACCCTAAAAATAAATAAAATGTAACCAATTATTTAGTTTTTGGAAATGTCATTTTATAGATTTATAGGATGTATTCTGCTTTATATTGGGGAAATCCCCAAAATACTGTGCACTGTTTTTACTGACTGAATCACATTACTTGTTGATTTATGGTGTAAAGGTATTCGAAAGTTCTCTGAAAAATACTCAAAAAGTACTCAGAACCGAGAACTGATTTTAGTAAAGAACCAAATCAGAACCGACTTAAAAAATGGAACTGACCCCATCACTCATTAAAACGTTGAGAACAAAATTTTTTTAGATTATTTATTTGACATAATGGGGTTAAATTATCATATGCTTCCAAAAATATATACTCTTGCGCCTAGAGAGGTTTCAGCTTTTACTAAGTAGTTAAAACGTAATTTTGTACTTATAAACAATGTATTTTGCTTACTTCTGTCTACACTTGTGTACAGTAAACAAGAGACAACTCCTCACTGTGAGTAATGTACAGTCCGCATTATTTGATTTTTACTTTTTACAATAGCTTGGTTAAACCTGGTTATACTATATTAGTTATGTTACATATTACAGTTCTTTATTTACATTTAATAGTGTATAGTGATGAAACAAATTTTATTTATGTACTTAACGGTAAATAAAACTCTAGATTCTAATATATTGAAAACAAGGAATTAAATAACATTTGAACACATTAACAGTTGAGATATTATTAAAATACCAATTTCATTTATGTACATGTATATATATATATCTCAACAAATTTTATTCAGTAGTAAATAAGATAAAATATAAAAACGATAAACAATTCGACAAAACAGACTCGCAGACAGACTATTGTTTACTCGTAATCGTGTTATGGGAGAGTATTTCATAGCAGCATCTTATATGTGAATGGATGAATACTTCCAATTTATTTTATTTATTAGATTATTTTAATAATCGGTATCGATTCATTTGATTCTTATCTCAACTCGATTCTCCCATCACGCCAGCAGTAGTGCATCTCTCTAATGATCATATTTACAGATGTGATTAGCAAATGTCAAATCTGTTATAGCAATGACTAATTAATAATATGTCATAGCAATTTTCCTATTGTTATTTTCCTTCCTTTGCAAGATACAAGATATTACAACGGTAATGCTGTGTAGTTATGCTGGCTGGTTACTTGGAGCGCTAGCTCCACAAAGTTGTAATAGAAATGTTGTGACTGTATGTTGTTAGGACTGTGATATATCAACAGTGGTTTAAACAGTACATACATATAACAGCTGCTAATGTTTGTGCTGGTGTAGACATTTTATATTTTTAGTGTGGATCTAAAACATTGATTTTCTTTTTAAATCATAAAAACAGGAGTTAAATAAAGCGCAATACTAAATATTTTTTCTGTTATTTTTAATTGGCTTGAAATTTTAAAGGAATGCAGATTTTGTATCATAGAGATGCACTAAGCAATATTCTATAGACATAGCCTAACAAAGAACTTTTTCTCTTACGAAATAAAAAAAAAAAATAATAAAAAGTAAATAGATCAAAACAATATCAACAATTTGATATGTTTCTTTTAATAGTCATATTCTTTACAGTTGACCTTCTAAAGTTAACTCTCTAAAGAAACAGAGATAAATATGAATAACTATCTTACCGTGAACAATGCCCTAAGATTGTGTATTTGATCTAAATCTCGTGCTAAGCCATCTCGACTCCATCGGACAACGTAGTTTTCAGTGAAGGCTTTGTTCTCCTTGGCATCATACAAGGTCATCAAGAGCTCTGCATCATCAGCCATCTTGCAAACAAAGTTACGCACTGACAGAAATAATGTGTGAGTTAGCTGCTGACTGGCTGGACGTGGGGTCTTTTTGTTCATCGGCTCTGACTACAGAAAAAAAGACAAGATGTAGGTAACAGTTATCAGCAACTATGTTACAAATATTATATCAGCAACTATGTTACAAATATGTATTTGATTATATATATATTAGGGGTGTGCGAGTAGTGATTTTTGAGTTGGAGTCGAGTTGAGTAGTTGGCATTTTTTTCGAGTATCGAGTATTTTCTATTTTCGAGCGAGTATTTACAGAAGGATTTCCTGTTCACCCAAGACAACTGTAAAAGGCAGACACCATCCTAAGCCTATGTTAAGTTTTGCCAGATTTGTAAATATGATTTTAAAACCAGATTCTGTACAAACATTGCAAGACAATTGCAATTTTGTATGTTATGAAAAACCGACACATGCAATAGTGACGAAGTTGTTACTGAATAAATTCTTGATAACTAATATACAAAATAACGTAACCTTGAAATGTGAGAAGGGAGATACGGTATTACCAAAAATTAATGCAGGAACACTGAAAATAAACATACCATGTGAATCTGAACTAGTTCAAGATCAGGATAGGCTAGTTACGAAAGTAATGCCATGTGACTCAAAAAAACGGTTACATAGAGACAACACCAGTGCATTTAAACTTAACACAATAATTTTGATTTGTTGTTTGTAACTGTAACATTTGATAAATAAAACTTGTTACTTCCTGCCTTCCTACATTTTTATGTGGCATTGTTTTGTTTAATCTTTTTCCTTTTTTCAGAACTTATATTATGTAAGAAATTGTATTATTAATTCAAACAACGTGGATTATAAAGATTTAATCTGTTCACTCATATCACAGATCAGATTTTCTATGCAATCCAATTATACTGTTTCACAGCCGGCCGATATATTTAACTGGTGGTTCAGTTCAAAGTGTATCGCGAAAACGTAGTGAAGCTTATTGGCAAAAGTTGCATCCAACCAAACTGATGCTAAAATTCAGGCATCATCGCCACATGCGGTCATTTCCTTTCAGAATTGCCTCCTCTCAACAAAAAATTGATTGTGTACATGACAAGAAGAGTGGATCTGTATTCTGTGGATATTTAATTCAGTAATAACAAGGTTACAACTAACCGAAAATAAGCTCTGAATTATATAATCAATTTTCAAAATCTGGATGACAAAGACTGTAGTTCAATCAATTGATAGTAACAACTAAGCAGGTTTAATAAAAATAAATTTTAAAGTCGCTTAGGATGAATTAGTTTTTAAATTATGATTGATAATGAAATATGTGCAACTTGAAATTACTTCGATACATGAGACTACACTGAACAACAGATAAATAATTATGTCATAACGAGAAATTCATTAAAACCTGGTATAATCGAAAGAAAACCATAGACGTAGTCGGCTAATAAAATAGGTCTAGCCGATATTGGTGACAAGATGCAGTCTGAAATTTCAGCTAAGTGCCAACTAGTAATACAGTGAAGATTTTGGGCAGCTAAACTATAAACTTATGAATAAAAAACGAGACGTTTGATAAGGCTTCGGTTCAATAAAAATTATTTTCCGAATCTCTAAATTCATCGTATTTTGTTTAGAAAAGGTCTTCCAACATGTTTCTCCCTCACTTGGGTTGATTCGTGATTGTTTTACAGTTTACATCGACATCAACGTCAATGTGAATAGAGGACAGTTCAGTGAATTTACGAATCAAAATTATCGTACTTTACCACCTTCTACACTCCAACTCTGTTATTGTCCAATCTAGTCAGAAAACCGTTCAACAATTTGACAGGAAAAAATATTGTATGCACAAATATTACACACAGTTTTGGCGATCTAAGGCGTTTTCAGAATAATAATTAATAGACATTTGCCACGGATATATATATATATTATCTATTTTTTATTTGACGGAAAACAAATCAATAATGTTGTGTCACACGCTGCTAGAACGCCATTACCATATTTTATACGATATGATATAGTATTTTCTTACGTCAAATTATTGGACGATTCCTTGCTCATATTAGAAAACAAAATTGACCTCAATAGACTCACAAGAATGATAATTTCATTTCCGAAAAGGAGCTGAACAGTTCCTTGCACATACGTATATTACAACCGAGATGAACTTTCACCTAGAAAAGATGGGAATTTCGATTCTTGGGATGTAAAGTGACCCGTTCTCGGGACCCTTTTGATTGAACGGTACAATTGATATGAACGAAAATATGCATAATTTCTACGGTGCACAGACTATTAGATTTGTATGGGTAACATGTTTTTTGAGCATCTTGAACTGGATCTCTCGTCCCCTTTTTTGGGTCATAAAGACACTAACCAGCACTTCTGTTTTATTCCCGCTATTTTAGGTTAGGTTAAAAGTGACTAGTAGACTCAACAACCAACATGTGTGATCTCTACTATTTACTACTATTTATAGTGATCGCTACCTTCACAGCTCTGTTGATCACTTTGAACTGAACTAGTTCAAATCATAATGAACAAACTCGTTCACTACATCGACTAGTTCATTTGACTGTCGCCGTGTACTACCTATTCTTAGGCGTATTGTTTAGTTCATAATTACGCGTACTAAACTGATAACGTATGATTAAGGGTAAAATAAAACACAGACATTTTTATTAATAACTTATTAAACTGTTTACTCTTAAAACTAAATTATGATGTAAATATGATATTTTGTGAAATACAACTACTCGATCGAACTTCAAGTAGTTTCGGGAGCTTCGAGCCAAGTTCGAATAGTAAAATACTCGATCAAATACTCAAAGTTTCGAGTACTCGCACACCCTTAATATATATATATATATATATATATATAATAATAGAATAATAATAATAGAATATTTTTATTCAAGAAATATTACATGCAGTGGCCCTGCTAAGTGAGAACTCACTTATCAGCAGGATCCAGAAATTACATATTTTATACATTACATTTAGAAATAAAAAAAAAAAAAAACAGTATAATATTAAAGAATATACAGTAATGAAAACAATACATATCAGTGTGTATAGTAGTGGCAGATGGTGGGTATTAAAACTTAACTAGTTAACAATAGAAGTGGCATTAATAAATCTTAAGAACTATTGTACATTTGGATGTGTAAAGAGTATCAAATCTTACTCTATGGCAACGACAGCTGATGCCCCCCCTCCGCAGCGACCACAGCTGTTAAGCAAGCCTGTCGCCACGGGAGCGGGAGCAGCCGCGTCACGTTGTTTACTACATAACCAATAACAGACTCAAAGATTAAAAATCAAGAATCCTAAAAAGAAATCACAAGAGATATTATTCGTTTGCATTATTTTCAATTGCCTTTGCAAGCTTATATATAATTATACATATATATATATGTATAATTATATATAAGCTTGACACATTTTTTTAAATCACCAGCAATTTTTAAATAATATTTAATATATTGGAGAGATAAGACATCAGCAAACTTACCTTAAAAGACAAGTTCACTAACACCAGAGTAGTAGTAACAAACACAAAATAAACACAATTTCACAAATATTCAATACCACTGGAGAGAGGGAGAGGGAGGGAGGGAGAGAGGGAGAGAGAGAGAGAGAAAGAAGCTGCGTTCCCATCAGCAAACTTCATATATATACTAACTGAAATACTGCATCTATACCTGAGTGTTGCTCTATGGATGTACAACCCCCACCACAGCAATAGTGGAAGCCATTTCAGTCTCTTTCTCTACTCACCAGAAGAAAATGCCAGTGGTATTGAAAATATGTGAGATTGTGTTTATTTTGTTTTTGTTAACACTCTGGTGTTAGTGAACTTGTCTTTTAACACGTTGAGTGCGGCTGTCGGGTATTCCCGACACCACGTGACATGAGCGTCAGCTGATGTCGGGTTTTCCCGCCATTAGACACACACATAGCAACGGCCTCAGTGCTTTGTCAGCTATCAAGCTAGTAGGACCGTGTTTCGTCCGCTATTCAATACTATCATTTTCGTTTTATATGTGCAGTGGTTTTGATTTTTCACAATTTTTAATAGTTTGGTGACAGTGTTTGTTTTTGTGCTTGAGTACTCATAATTACTGGTTTATAATAATAGATTTTTTTTTTATTTAGTGATAGTTTTATTACAAAATGAGTGACGAAGAGTTTGATAGTGTCAGTGAGAGTGATGGTGCGACGAAAGTTGACTCTTCCAGTGAAGAAGAAGACACTAACGACAACCAGCGCAATTACACTTGGACGTGGAGCAACAACACAAGTGGCTTACGTAAAATTCCTTTTACCAAGGAGAACAAAATGCTTTTTCCCCCTCCTGTTAATGGCACCCCTGTTGATTACTCTTTTCTCATTTTGGACGAAGTAGCTTTGGAAACAATTTGTCGTGGAACAAACCGGTATGCATTTGAAGTTTTTTTTGGCCCAAATACAAATCTGCAATCCCAAATCAATAAATGGAAGGAACTTACAGTGGATGAACTTAAAACATTTTTAGGAGTTTTGATTCATACAGGCACCATCCGTCTGAACAGGATTCAGGACTACTGGAAGACTGAATATCTATTTGACCTGAAGTTTTTTCGTGAACAAATGAGTCGGGGACAGATTCCTTCTTATTTTGAGATGTCTGCACTTTGACAGTTACAATCAGACTGGAACAGATCGCTTGGAAAAAGTGAAGGTAATGGTTGATATGTTCAACGATAAAATGCAGCAGATTTATTATCCGGCCAAAGAATTGTCTCTGGATGAAAGTATGATCCTGTTTCGGGGGCACCTTGTTTTTCGGCAATATGTAAAAGATAAACACAATAAGTAAGGGATAAAGTTGTATTCTCTGACTGAAACTGATGGCTTGATGTTAAGGTTTGCTGTGTATACTGGGCAGCTTGATGACATGAGTGGCAAAGGTCATGCGGATAAAGTTGTCCTCCATCTGATGAATGGAAAACTTGGAGATGGCCACTCAATTTACATGGACAACTTTTATAATAGTGTTCCTCTGGCTTCAAAACTTTTGAAAGAGAATACTTACTGTAGAGAACTCTCCGTATAGACCGCAAGCACTTGCCACAAGCAGTTACAAAAGCAAAACTCAAGACAGGCGAAATGACTCAGCAACATTCAGAAGGAATAATGGTAGGCAAGTGGCATGACAAGAGAGACGTGCTGTACATATCTACAGAGTACGAGAATGAAATGGGAGTTTCTCTCAATAAGAAAGGTGAGCCAAGAGACTAGCCTGCTCCTATCATCAAATATAATGTGGCAATGAAAGGTATTGATCGTCTCGATAAGATGCAGGCCTATTATCCAATTGAAAGAAAAACTATTAGATAGTATAAGAAATTGTTAATCCACATATTGCAGATGGCGCTTGTCAATGGCCACAGACTATATATGTTTAACAACCCTGACAAGAAGATATCATTGTATGATTTTAGAATGGACGTCATCAGAGCTCTAATTCCAAAGAAGGATGCATCACCCATTCAACGGCCTCCACGAAATCCTCTTCACGTCCTTTCAAAGAACTGTAAGCGAGATGCTAAAGGGTGTGTCATTACAAAGCGATGCAGAGTTTGTCATCAAGAAAACAGAAGAAAAGAAACAGTTTTCATCTGTGCTCAATGTCCAGGTGAGCCAGGACTCTGTGCTGTAGCTTGGTATGAGAAATGGTACGCAGACAAGTAAAATCAAGTGAGAACGGTCCAATGATTGTATAATTGTAAATATTATATTTATTGACCATGTTTTTATTCACATTTTCATATTTTAAATCAGTTTTAGCTATTTTTAATCATTTTATATAACAATTTTGGGCATGACTTTGCCACATATCTGATGTCGGGTTTTCACGTCAGGATTTAATGATGTCATAATTCGCAACAACCATGTACTGACAAGTTTATGGTGATATTTTATATATTATATTATGATATTTACATTTTTTAGTGTTTTATGAACTTTTTATTTAACTATTATATGAATGATTTGCTACATAGCTGATGTTGGGATCTCACGTCATTAATTTATGACGTCATTATTGGATAAAACACACTGCTGACAGACTTGGGAGTTTACATTCATGGATACTGAACACAAATGGTAAGTTTTATAAACATATCATATTTCAGCTACTAGGTTAGTCACATATTTAAATTCTTAGCACTCAACGTGTTAAGATAAGTTTGCTGATGTCCTATCTCTCCAATATACTAATTCCTGGCCTAGTGCCCTTTAACCTAACCTAAATAATATTTAAAAAACAGAGACATGAAATTAGAATAATATTGCATTTAGTTAGAATGCATTAGAATGTAAACTAATATGTGCTACACCACTTGATGCAATAAATGTGTGTGTGTGTGTGTGCGTGCGTGCGTGCGTGCGTGCGTGTGTGTGTGTGTGTGTGTGTGTGTGTGTGTGTGTGTGTGTGTGTGTGCGTGTGTGTGCGTGTGCGTGTGCGTGTGTGTGCGTGAACTCGCATAACAAAACAAAGTCACGCCCTTTTAAAAGTTCCTAGCTGATTTTGATTGTTGCAGCTGCATTTTAAATATGGTTGTAAAGCATTTATTGTTTTCATTGGGGTCAAAACTGATGTTGTTTTCAAAAAGGATGTTAAACTTTGTCATTATTTTTTTGTAGGTTTGAATATTTTGCTTGATATCTCTTTTTCTTTTTGTTGTTTTTAAGCTTTGAGGCACATAACATAATTACACTTAGTTGCTTAGTTAATATTTGTTTCAAATGGGCAACAGCCCAAAGTTGTCCTCCATTTTCATTACTAGCTCCTTTTCCTTTTTAATTCAAATTTCTTTTTAATAAACAATATTTTCACTTAACTTTTTTTTATCCTCCCGAGTTGGTGCACTGTCACTCACCCTCAGTTGGGCCTAGTGTTTAGGCGAAAGAAGGTTTCATAAATTAGTGAGTAAAAATAAATCATTTTTCTTCTCAATGTAATCTTGTTATTTTCATACACACAAATATTCCACACAATTTATTGTGTAAGGGCACGGGAGATTTCATTTCAATTTTAGGGGGTATGGTACTAAAGAGTTTGGAAACCTCTATTCATTCTAAAGTATTAGTCATCCCCAGTGGCAAGTCTAAAATATTATCTTTCCAAATTCTTGAAAATAGATTTCTCAACACCAAATCACCCACTAGACAAAGTGGTAACCAAAAAATCTGGATAGGCCAAGCATTACAACAGAACAGCTTTGAACAACGCCAGTGTTTTAAAAAAAGGACAAAAAGTTATGGCCAGAAATGTTGTCAATAGGACAAAGGAGTACTTTACAGTAGCACTTTACGTGTATAGGAGGGTGGGTGGGCAAATACCATAGTACGTATATGGGAAGGTGGGTATTTGCCTCTTCTTTTTTGACTCTAAGCAGATACTACAGTTTAATGGCAAGTCCCTTCATTAAATGTGCATAATTTAAGTCAGGTAAGGAATGTAAGTACAAACGTGTTGTTGGGTTTTTACCTAAAATCAGTGTAAATAGATAGACTGATAGACGTGATCATAGACCTATAAATTGAGTAGATGAACACCATTTTCCATTCTTTTGTGAGTCCCTCTGGTCTAAGGAAGGTGAGCGTTGTTCACCGAAATCGATCACCATAATATTTGTGCATTTTTACTTGTATTGTAATATATTTGTGCATTTTGAGCCGATATTGTAATATATTTGTGTTGTGTGACGTTTACTTGTACTGTTTACAGAACTAACCGAAACAAACATACGTCATTTTACTTTATAATTACCAAATATAGAATTCATAATATACTAAAAATAATGATAGTGTGACATGTAGTCATTTGAAAAATACGCTATAACTATTTTTTACCTGACAGCTCTGCTGAGTATGATAGGCCAAAAATATTGGATGTTGTTCCTTTTTAAACAAAAGGCTCAGTTATGTAAAAAAATTGGAAAGTATTTTTTTGTTTTTATTAATAATTCATTAAGAACTTTAAAATAGGTCTTACCTAGTTTACTAGTTAAGAGTTAGTAAACAAGGTCATATTCAATGGTAGAATTATATGACATGATTTCTGGTATAAAGTCTATCGTTGAATACTACAGCACTAGTAGAGGAGATAGAGCTTTAAATAAACAAAGTCTCTGAGGAGGAGCGTGTTTTTAAGAATGCTCTTTATTCAGCATTAAATCATGTTTGTTTGATTAGAATATATGGTTATATATTATTTTTCATTCTTGTTAAAATAGTTGATCTAGGTTATGGTAGTTATATATTTTGTCAAAAGTTATACAAATTTTATTTTATTATAAACAACTACAGGTATAAATAAAGTACCGTGATTCAAGAACACCAGTAAATCTTGTTAGCTATCTGTGATATATGAAACACGTTCAATAAGAATGTTCATTAAACCTTTACTAAAGAAGTAAACCTGTGGTTTTTTTTTAATTCTGATATTGATGAATATCAATATTAACAAATGCTAGCACTACTACAAGCTTTTATTCTAAGATAACAAATATTTTAAATACTATAAAAGTTACTAAAATTACTTATTTATTTTTAAAAATGCACAAACATTTAATTGATAAATAAAGAAGTTGAATAAAATATATTTAGTTTGTACACTCAAGATTAAAATAAATCTTAAGATTAATAACAGCTTTAAACATTACATATTAATAATGGAAATAAGGGAATTTGCATATTACTGTTGGGTATACATTCAAAATAAGAGCAAGTTTTGTATTTATGCTGATGATTCTAATTTCACTACTTCAGGCCAGACATTAGATGAAATAGAAACTTCTGCCATAAATAATCTTGTTTCTATTCAAAACTATTTCGATAGTATCAACTTGAAACTAAATTTTAGTAAAACAAATGTGATGTCTTTTAGTGCAAATCAAAGACAAAGTTTTACAGCTAATATTAATATAAATAATAATAAGATTGAACAGGTTAATCAAACTAAATGTTTAGGGTATGTATAGATGATAAGCTTTCATAGAACCAACATGTTATTAAATTATCAAGTAAAATATCAACAGGTTTATATGTATTAAGAAATTTATCCAATTACTGTTCATTAGAAATTGTATTAAAGATTATTCTCATACATATTTTGGTATAGAGCTGTATTGTGCAACAAGTATTGAGAATTTAGATAGCATTTTAATTCTCCAGAAAAGAGATATTAGGACAATATTGCATTTAGATAATAGTCTATCTGTAAAACATTGTTTTGCCAATTTGAGTGTTATCAAGGTTTATAGCTTATATATATTACAAACCATTATGCACATACAAAATTCTGAAACTCACATACTACATTAGGATTAGCCATACATATAATACCCGCCATAAAAACTATACACCAATTCAAAAACACCCGCCTACTACTGCAGAATCTATATTTATGTATCAGCTTCCAAATGAATTTCTCTCAATATCTGATACTAAGGTGTTTAAATTTGATTAAATATTTAATCAACGGGTCAATCAGATGAAAGTATGTTGGCTGACCTCTAAGTTCAGAGTTGTGAAATAATGAAAAGGGATGGAGAGTAACAGTGATCAATATTTTGGTAAAGGTGAAGAGTATAGAAAGTTAATTTATTTGATAGATAAAGCTTTGTATTCTTTGTTCAAATGTTTTGAAAATTATTGTACTTAGTGTATTGTAGTTCATATTAAAAAAAAATAATAAGATTAGTAATTTTGAGAAATATAACGCCATTCTGTGTTTGCTTTATGTAAATCATGAATAAAATAAATAAATAAAACAATAGAAAGTAATGGAAAAAAGTAGCTGTCTATAAAAAATAATGGTTGCTATACGAAAAATTAACCCTAGATCCACATTATATGATCTGATTTGAATTTAACTTCTGACTATGAATTTAATTCAAATTAATGTGTTTAATTCATGTTCAAACGTCCTTTGCAAAACTGGTCAAGACTAAGGTATAGTAGTCTTGAAGTTATCTAGTGTACTTACAGTGGCTTTTCTTATCCTCTCGGTTGCCAATTCATGGTGCCAATAAAGCTGGATGGTGGATGTCTGTTCAGGATTCAGAATATTACCATGTTCATCTCGTACTACCATGTCTAGTCCTAACATTCTTAAAAAAAAAAAACAAATCAGTGAAAAGTAACAAAGGTACAAAGAATATATTTTTATAACCTAATTAGAGATATACTCAATAGCAAATTAATATTTTTTTTTAATCTACCTGTTTGAATAAATTTAAAGTAAACTCGATTTTTATTTGTTTCATAATTTAAATGATTGTACTCAGATAATCGCAAACAAATTAATTTATCACTGAAAATGTTTCAAGTGAGAGGTTAGGTTATAGGGTGTTAGGCCAAGAACTAATATAATAGGATAGATAGGGGGCATCAGCAAACCTACCTGAAAAGTCAAGTCCACAAATAGAACACCATGAAAACACAGAAAGAAAAAAAATTGTAAGTACCACTGGTGCTTTCAACGGGTCAATCAGATGAAAGTATGTTAACTGACCCCTCAGTCCAGAGTTGGGTAATAATGAAAAGGGATGAAGAGGATCCCATTATATTGGTGTAACAGTGATCAAAATTTCGGTAAAGGTGAAGAGTATAGACAGATAGGCAGAAGTAAATGTTCGCTTGCTTTTAAAAATCGTCAAAAATCCCAAATTAATAATATGTTCAAAGCATTACACAAAAACTGATTAAACATAATCGCAAATATTAAAAACAGACAATAGTGAAGCAATATCAATATAGTTATTGCTGGAACAAACATTTTGATTGGTTTATTTAATCTACTGAGTAAATTGAATTCTTAGACCTAAATGGAACAAAAGGAGTTATCCAACTTTAATACCTATATTAATGTCTGATTAATTCAAAGTACTTTATTTAAAATAATACAACATAGGGTCCCAAAAAACTATAAACGTTTGTCGTTGGGTGCCCAACTTAATTACAACAAACTAAACAATAAACAAAATAATACTATAAATACAGTTGTGCTCATGGCCGCGGTGCTTATTAATTGACTATACTAACTATCACCAGAAATACAAAGTCTTTACATTTATGATCCAACACTTTCACACCAATGATACACATACATTGCAACAATAATACAAATATATATTTACATATATATATATATATGTATATATATATATAAATAAACATAAATGAAAGTACACATCGTTACACATTAAGAGTGGGAACAACGTCAACAAACATTCAACATATCTATAACATAAGTGTCACCTAGACCATATAAAAAACTAACAGACACAATACAGACAGAAAAAACAAAAAAAGAAGAAAAACAAAAACTATACAGTTATGATAATGAGAACTCAACTAGATCGTCTCCTAAAACCAGGAATATAATATGGATTTAATGTGTTTAAAAGACTTGTAATGCAACAAATGCTCAGGTAATGTGTTAAATATTTGTGGAATAATATAAATATAATATAACGAATTCTTTCCATAACATTGTAGTATCTTGGCACTTTGTATCTTGGTACGTTTCTGAAGTGATAGGATGTTATTATATTATATATATATATATATATATATATATATATATATATATATATATATATATGATATATATATGATTAATCCTTATATATAATACGTGAAGCCGATTTTTGTCAACGCAACTCCTTCCTTATTTCTTTATCAATTTTAACGATTGAGATGTTAACATATTTACTCTTATTCGTAGTTGTGCAATAAGGTTTCATTTTTTTCAATATTTTTACCCTGAAGGGCACAGAAAGTCCTCAAAGAACATTTTTTGGCCATAAGAATAATATAGAGAGAGATCTAACTTAGCCAACAAGTAACAGCTGTTTAAATGTAAATAATGATGTTTTCATAATCTTAACAGCTGTTAGAATGTAAATAACGATGTTTATAACATTGAGAAGGTTATAGAACTTGGTATTATAACATTTGGGTGTTTACATTTAAACTATAAACCCGTTACAAGTGCAGCAAGGAACGGGGTTGACACGCGAAGAGTACAGGGGTTTCCCCTAGTATTTATTTTAATGACTGATTTGCGAACAATACCTGTTTATTTTTACGAGATAAATTGAACTGGATTAATTTATTATACTGATAACTGAAAGTAAGATTTTGACTTTTAAATACACTTTGATAGTTACTGACCTCATAGTTTACTTGAGTTATGAGGCATGTTTTAAAGTATGTACCGTTTTGGAATTCCGCCGTTGTGGCATTGCAGTCAGGTTCGGTATAGTTGGGTATAGAAATGGGGGAGTTGTTAAAGATGCAAATCAAACAAAGAATTGATCTTACGTCCAGTGACTTCCATTTATTCTTGATCTTGAAGAAGCACTTCTGAGGTCAATGCCATAATGATCTCAAAACAACTGTGCTGCAGTGGTTGTGCAGTCAGGCGGCAGATTTCGTTGAGAAAGGTTATCAAAAGCAGATTTTACGATATAACAAGTTACTCAACATTGATGGAAATTATTGAAAAATAGTTTAAGGTACAGGCTGTTATATTAAAATAATTTTGTTACTAAAAGTCAACAGGTTTTTGTTTCATTCCAAAATGAAACTTACTTTAAAAATATGCCTCGTATTAATTCGCTTCGAGGAAGTATAAATTATTTCTGAAGATGTTTGAAGATTGAGTAACTGACTAGTAATAGTTGCACAATGCAATAACTCAACAATAAGAAAAATTATTAATCCAAATTAAATGTCCAAACAGCTGTGAGCAAAGGTTAGCAAATATGTAAATAGTGTTTCTTTCAAAGTGAAAGACTTAAGTTGTAAATATAGTTTCTATAAATATAATAACAATTATTAATTTGTTCACAATTTTGTCCAACTTATATCTAGCTCTTAACTGAAAATTTACCTTGAAACAGTAGACCAAAAATTACCAAAAATCATTAGCCAGCAGGACAAAATGGAAAATATTTTCTGTACGTAAACAATGGACTCTATATATCATAAAAACTAACAGAAATCAATTAAATCTACTGAGTAAACCATTTAATTTAATTCAAATTATTCTATTGAATTTGAATTTAAGTTAAAATTTCACATAAGGTCATGCTTCAACTGAGTTACTATTGTTACAGTTACTAAGATGAAACTTGTCCTCCTTACAGGCAAAATATCTGATGGTTTTTGGAATACAATTTCAAGTCGCTGGAGTGCTACAATGACTAGGAATTGACGAAAAACCATGTTAAAAACAGCTGACGCCACTGGTCCGATCGGACCGGATCATCAGTTGAAACAACTCCTACTCCAGTCCATTTGGACCGTAATAGCAGCTAACATGTTAATAACAGGCTATATACATTTGAAGGACATTAATATATTATTGCAAAATCCAAAGAAGTAGAAAATCAACTTTGTTCCAGCACTTTTACAAATTTAATGTTATTTTGACCAATCGCAAACCAACTTTAAGTAGTATCTTTCTGACAATTCAAAGCTCTCAATTTAAATGAATAGAACTATCCTACAAATTTATCATAATGTTTGTGACTATCATAATTTTAATGTCAGGTTATTTTTCATCTTTCATCCACCAGAAAATATTCATATAAGCAAAGTGATTATAATAGTCTCAACCAAACATTGAAGAATGGTTCTTTCTTTTTACTTCATATCAGATTAACACTTTCGCTGCGGCCGTGCCCGATCAGGAACGGCGCTCGGCAGACTTCAGACGTTGTTGCACCCGATCGGCAATCTTTGTCCTTTGTTTGCTTATTCATTCAGTATTGAGGTAGCATCTGCGAAGGAAAGTTGTTTGTTTTTGTACGTAGCATGTCTAGTATGACCTATTAACTTTGTATATGTTTTGGTTTCGGTTTGTTTAGTTTGTAAGTGTAAATAGTAATAGTGTAAACAATTTTTAGCACCTGTGGTAAGATTACCAACTATAGCAGCCACAGTGAAAGTGTTAATAATACTGTTTATGTTTCAAACAGAAAATATTGTTAAACACACTCGCTGTGGTGGAACCTGAAGCTTACTTTTTACCAAAGCAGATTTTTCCCCAATTTTTATATTTATTTTAATGGAAAAAGACAGTTTTTAGGGCAAAAAAAAATGTTAATAATTTTTAGGTGATAATATGGGTCATAAATTCCAGGACCCTATGGAGTCGCCTAGCATTACTAAAGAGTCACATTGTAAGAAATATTTACTTATGGATATTTATTGTCATAAATCATAAATAATAATGAAATATATAATTTATATGAGAAAAAACATTTTTAATTCTTATCAGCTGATATTATAACACGTCATAACTTCTGGGACCCTATGGGGTCTCGCAGCACCGCTAAAGAGTCCCACGTCCACGTCGAGTCTACGTCACTCGACTCGTCGCCGGAAGTACTCTCCGAGTAGTCGCCAACTTCATCCACAGTCATATTTACTAACATCTATGTCTCTACATGGCCCAGCCATTACTATAATTATACAAATAAAATACAAATCTATCACGATCACTAACACTATTCACTAACAAAAACTAATCAATACTGTACAGGCTTCGGTAATCGAACTGAGAAACTATCACAGCATGAGACACATACGTTAACAACGACAACGCTGCGAGAACTACAGCTAACTGAATCAATAGCTGCAGTTAAAATCCCAACATGAAATAAATAGGGGCATAGAGTCCCAAAAGGTGCCCACCACGGCGAACGTGCTAAATAAGTGTTATGTTAATTTAAACTTGCACTATCTTTAAAAAATTCCTTCACAGAATTGTTTGTTTAATTTAAAATCATTTTAATAAATATATGACCACGTTCTGATTCTTTACGATAATAGTTAGTAAAAAAACTACAAAATATATCTATACGTATTTAAAATTTTATAACAAAAACATTTTTTACTTAAAAGTGAAAATTTTAATGGAATTAACAATGATTTAACTATAGTTAATTTTAATGCCACATTAATAGTATCAATGTTTTAAATTTATTTCTGTACAAAATAAACTAAAATCAAAATATATTAAATATTCTTTCCAAATTTCTATGTTTTGTGTTGACTGCTTACCAGTTTAGAGTATGTACTCTGATAAGACATAGAGCACTAGGAGCTGACAAAATGGTGTACAGTTAATGGTGTACAGTTAATACCACTGTACGTGTATGGGTGGGTGGGTGGGTTAATACCACTGTACATGTATGGGTGGGCGGGTGGGTTAATACCACTGTACGTGTATGGGTGGGCAGGTGGGTTAATATCACTGTACGTGTATGGGTGGGCGGGTGGGTCAGCCCACTTGTAAATAAAGTGAATTCAGGTTAAGTGGTAGAAGGGACTTCAGGTTAAGTGGAAGAAGGGACTTTTTAGTCCCAACTTCAGCTGATTAAATAAAGACGTATTTCATTTCATAACTTGCCTACTATTTAGCTGAATGCTTCCATGCAATTGGTATATTTAGTCACCAGTATTTTATTGAATAATCAAACCAGGTGGTTTCGCCCGTGTGATGTCACAGTCTACTACGCAGCTTCATCGTACCTACCGTTTTTTCTAGTTACCATGGATGTGGTTAAGTTTGGTCTGGTATTTACTTTAAATATTAATGGTAAGTTGTTTATTTATCCCAACAGCTGACCTACATTTAGGCTGACCTACATTGGAATTATGACAGTTTAACTATCATACCACTGTGTGTTTGTAGGTAGGTGAGTGGGTTAATACCATTGTACTTGTAAGGCCGTGTGGGTGGGTCAATACTACTGTACGTGCATGGGTGAGCGGGTGGGTCCATACCACTGTGTGTTTGTAGGTAGGTGAGTGGGTTAATACCATTGTACTTGTAAGGTCGTGTGGGTGGGTCAATACTACTGTACGTGCATGGGTGAGCGGGTGGGTCCATACCACGGTATGTTTGTAGGAAGGCGGGTGGGTCAATACCATTGTACTTGTACGGTCGTGTGGGTGGGTCAATACTACTGTACGTGCATGGGTGGGTGGGTGGGTCCATACCACTGTGTGTGTGTGTATGTATGTGTGTAGGTAGGTAGGTGGGTCAATATCATTGTACTTTTACGGTCGTGTGGGTGGGTCAATATTACTGTACGTGCATGGGTGGGTCCATTCCACTGTGTGTAGGTGGAATGGACCCACCCGCAATTACGATGTACGGAGACCATTAATTACCTTTGGAGACCATTAATTTTTCTTTGTATAGATGAAAATATACTTACTTGTTGCCCATGTCAATCATGGAGGTAACCACTCGCTTGGCTTGTTTCAGCTCATCCACCGGCAATGTCCCAGACAATATCTGACTGCGGTGCTTCATCAAGTCATACATCCGCACTTCTATCTTCTTAAAGTTTTCATTGTGAATCTATAATAAATAACAGACTTAAATCGAATCTTGAACTTACATACACTTGTCAGTCATGAAAGAAACATTATTGTTATATCTGAAGACTTGAATAATCACTGAAATCAAATCAGACTATGATGATAACACTATTGAGTTGTACTGTTTTTATAAAATCATAATCATACAAACAAAATGTTACTATCCACCAACCCTTAAAAAAACTTAAAACTCATGTGTTAATAGTAAATTATACTCAACCCACATTTTTGCTTGAGTTTTTAAGAGTTAATACTTACAATATAAAGGTGCTTCCAAAGTGCACCCCATTCTCGCAAAACAGAAGTCAATTCTTGGACTATCTGAGGCTGTTTAAGCACAGTTACCTCGGTAGGTCTGTAACAGTCACATGGTAAACATGGATTATACAAACAGCAATTTTAATTTACAAACAGTAACTACCAAATTTAAAGAACAAAATATATGAATGAAACTTGTCTCTCTTCCATAAAAAGTTAAGTATACAACATCAATGTTGTTTGTTTGCATATTTATAAAAAACCATTTATTAACTCTTTTTAGATTTTATTTATTTTTCCTTTCATCTTTTATAGCATATCAATTGTGCAGTGATTATTTTAGTGTCAGCAATCTATTAAATAATCAAACTATAAGTTAACATAACTGAACTTTATGAACACTGTAAGAAGCCATTATAACTTAATAACAAAAAAAATCTGTCAAACAATTATTTTAAATCATAAAGAATTAACATCACCTGACATAACATTAGAGGTCATTAACATTCAAAGACATCTATTATACACTTGATTTTATTTCAATCAAGTGCAATCAACACCATCCTCAATAAAAGCAAACTCAGTACTCTTAATGACAACTCCACTCAATTGTTGCTTATTCCGAGCATAAGTCGAACTCAGTTACACATCAAACAGTATCTTGACATTTCTCCAACTAGAAATTCAATTTCAACATTTTATTTTTATAAAAATTAAAGTTTGTTAAAAAAAGTTTATTGTTTTTATGTATGCTGCTAATACAATCTAAGCATTTCCAATATCTGTGTATGCTCCTTTATTTATATAAATAAATATAAATCATAAAAGTTTTGATTTTGAATTAGAGAAATCTTAAAATAGACATATATATATATATATATATTTATTTATTTATTTATTTACTGGAGGGCCCACTTGAAAAATGTTGCATCAGAGGGCATACAGTGTAATAACACTATTCAGCTATCCTGATGGCCAGTAAGGAAGTGGGGAGCTTGGCAGTGAATTGCTAATGAAAGGTTGTGGAACATTGCTATGCACAGGTCACTGTCACTGCCTAAGTGTAAACCATACAGATTAGAGTTTAACACCCCCCACTTTAGTAGGCGCTATGTGCTTAAAACAAATGTTTTTAAAACTTTCATTATATTATTATTGTATTCTTAAACATTGAATATCTACATTCAAAAACAGAATATTATCACAATTCTGATATAGTAACAAAAAAATAGTAGTAACTATAATAAAGCCCCCATTTGATAAATAAATATAAATGCCAAATATCCTTGATTAATTTTACACAGGTTTCTTTGACTAAATAACCATAGCATCATCAAACATCTATGAAAATTATAATTAAAGTAATTAGGTATTGGCTTGCAGAAAAGTATTAATTCTTAAGCCTTATTTGGAAAACAAAAATAGAAGTAAATATGAACTGAGTAGAATGAAGATTAATAAATCTCCAAGAAAAAAAGATAAAGAACAACCTATAGCCCTGTATACTTTTTTCTCAAAACTAATAACAGCGTATATTTATGATAGAATATTTCAGTTTGTCATCATTATAATAGAACAAATTATTTGCTGATACATCAAATCAGAAATGAATAGAGTATAATAAACTTCATAATGACTGATTTGAATAATAAACTTCAACTTTTAATTTGATAACTTACGGCTATTGATTTACAAGTAAAGTATATTCATAAATTTGCCTGTTGTCAAAATGATCATCAGTCAACACCTCAACATTTGCATTCTATAAGTTATATTAGATCAAATGAAGTAAACTCACCCAGACTTATCAACAACACTCTCCATGACTTTTACATAACACTTGGGGAAAATGCCTCTTAGTCCTCTGTTCTTTGCTGTGAAGCCAAAAAACCACTCCCCATTTTCCTCTAGAATGTGAACACATTCTCCAACTGTTAACTGGATCCTCCAAGAGGCATCTTCTTGTTGAAAATTGTGAATAGCTACAATCAAATCTACTAATGAAAAAAAAACACTAAAAGCTTGTTGATTAGTAAAAGTATCTAAATAAAAAACTTAATATTGTAAAATTTGTAAACAACAATTAGTACTACATGTTGTATCATAAAATTTAAATAGTAATTATAAGATACTCCTTGCCATATTTTCATCTTATAGTGTCATACCAAACAATATGCTTTGTTATTAGGCTATATAAGACTGGCTTGTTTACCTTAATTGAAGTATGAACTTTATCAACAATAAACCCTTCCACCCCGTAAATGGATGTATAGATAATAGAATTACCTACCTCAAAAAAGCATTTAATGGTTGAATCCATTCATGCAT
The DNA here is from genome assembly GCA_035578905.1 of Stictocephala bisonia. Taxonomy (NCBI): domain Eukaryota; kingdom Metazoa; phylum Arthropoda; class Insecta; order Hemiptera; family Membracidae; genus Stictocephala; species Stictocephala bisonia. The sequence goes on from JAQJVL010000050.1 coordinate 1,062,886, forward strand.
ATTTTCATTAATGATAATTCTTAGTTTGCACAAAGTCCAACATAGTGTTGGTGAAGGTTCGAATTACCTACCTCAAAAAAGCATTTAATGGTTGAATCCATTCATGCATATTTTCATTAATGATAATTCTTAGTTTGCACAAAGTCCAACATAGTGTTGGTGAAGGTTCTCTTGAACCACTTCTGTATTGTATTCCGGTCAAAATTAGTTTTAATGCCTATTGATGGAGGGTTGTAGCTAAACAATGGAATGGCTGGTGGGTGGGACACTGTATACTACGCAACTAGACGATATATCCAGTATGTTGGTATCTCCTCTAAACTCCTATTGATTGTCTGCTAATACTTTTATTGCTTAAAACGAGTAATATTTTACTTTTTAAATTCAATTGTATATCTATAACAATAATAGGTGTACATTTTATTATTATTGCAGGAGTAACATTTTCTTATTCTGATATGTCCCTTTAGCTTTGTTAAACTGAATTATGTTAGCTGATTTATGAATGGGGACAGCATGTGATACTGATTTAAAACTGTTCAATGAGACCTTGAACTCTGTTCTCGTATATAACTCACAAATGTAATTTTTATCTATTTGTAATTTGTTTACATATGAAAAAATAAAAAGTATTTTAAATGCAATAATTTTCTATTATTTTTTCTAATATTATCATCCATTTATTGGCAAAAAAGTTAACTTCGGTTAAAAATTGTTGTTATTTTTATTAACAAGTTTGTAGAATTTTTATTTAGCGTAGAAAGGGATATAGAGATATCAAATTTGGTCCAATTTCTATTTCAACTGTTGAACCTCATAACAACAATTACATGTAAAGCCCATGTTAAGTTCTTCATTTAGTTTGTTCAAGGCTAACCAATCATGGTAGTGGGCCTTGTTCCGTGATCATCAGTTGACTGGTGTCTAGAGGCCATGCTTTGCCACATGTTAAATGTACTAGAAAGTAATTGTTCCTATAATAATTAGACAACAAATGCGGTTCATGTTTTTAGTTCTTTTTTCTATAACTTCTATCTTAGAGTACCATAACAATTCTATTAGAACTTCCATTATGATTCATATATTGTATTAGAAAGCAATTCTACTAGGACTACTCATTATTGCAGAAAGAGTGATTTGTTGTTTTCTAGAATTACTACAACTACATTCTTCCATTGCCATCCATTTATTATTTTGACACTAAAATTGTACCTTAGAGAAGGCTGCTGCCAGTTACAGGAGTTACGTTTTCTTAGTTTGATATGTCCTCAGCTTTCTTAAACAAGCCTATTTTGTTTTGTTTCATTTTTAAGTTTTTATTTGGCATTCTCTTATGGGGTTACATATCACAGAAGAGGGCCTTTAGAATCCTATGTCATGCTGTTTATTGTTACAGAAGAGGGCCTTTAGAATCCTATGTAATGCTATTTATTGTTACAGAAGAGGGCCTTTAGAATCCTATGTCATGCTGTTTATTGTTACAGAAGAGGGCCTTTAGAATCCTATGTAATGCTGCTTATTGTTACAGAAGAGGGCCTTTAGAATCCTATGTAATGCTGCTTATTGTTACAGAAGAGGGCCTTTAGAATTCTATGTAATGCTGCATATTGTTACAGAAGAGGGCCTTTAGAATTCTATGTAATGCTGCTTATTGTTACAGAAGAGGGCCTTTAGAATCCTATGTAATGCTGCTTATTGTTACAGAAGAGGGCCTTTAGAATCCTATGTAATGCTGCTTATTGTTACAGAAGAGGACCTTTAGAATTCTATGTAATGCTGCTTATTGTTACAGAAGAGGGCCTTTAGAATCCTATGTAATGCTGCTTATTGTTACAGAAGAGGGCCTTTAGAATTCTATGTAATGCTGCTTATTGTTACAGAAGAGGGCCTTTAGAATCCTATGTCATGCTGCTTATTAAGAGAGCACTGTAAACCGTTATTTATAAGACACGAAATTTCATTGGTTTATAATGTTTCTGTAAGTATATTGCTATTAAGAAAAATATTCCTACTTTTATAGCAAATGATGATATATATTCCCATTTTACGAGGTATGGTTCCAATTTTTTTTTTTTAGATTTAGATCTACTTTCCAGAGTTTACTAGTCATTTTCTATCGCAGGTTTGAAGATTTTTAATGCATTGCTTTTGATTGAGATTACTGACTAACTGTAAGTTAATCTGTGTTGTAAAAATCTGGTTTGTATAGAAACCTTGCTATTAACTAGATAAGTTCTATAATGCGGAACTTGGTCGAAGACATATCTTTGATTGAATTCTAGAAACAGACATGGCTTTTTGTTACTTTTATGACATGCTGAATTTTTTAAATAATTTGTTGCAAGTAGCTTTTTTTGGCTTACGTTCAATTTTTGTAGCTTGTTTTATTCATGTTTTACTTTTAATTAGGTTAAATTGACAAATTGCATTAAGCATGGTCTCTTAACTCCATATGAATACATGACATAGCCTATTGCATTCTGGTTAGTGGTGGACTAAATCTTTACATCTACACTCACAGCATCCTGTACCTTTTAACAATGCATTCTTTAACTATCACCTTAAATTTGATATATATTTGCTAGTCTAGGGCTTCTGACGAAAGTATTCGTAAGCCACAGTCCTCCCCCTTCTATTATTGTTCCATAAACTGCTTATTGTTACACAAATAAAAATAGTTTTTTAATTAGCATAATACTTGTTGGTACATATACAGTACAAGTAGATAAAACTTCTTGACAGTTGAAAATGTACAAACATTTAAATCTATACATTTGACAAATTTATTGTGGGTTGAACGGCACATTTTTTACCATGCCTTGTTACAAAGTAAGGACAGAAAAATTAAGGATGTTTAATCTGTGTTCTATTTGACAGAGAGTTTAATAGCAAAAAATGATCTTCACACATTACAGCATATTTTATACTGATTTCAAATTGGTACAAGATGAATTCAGGCATTAATTTATATATGTAATTTAACAGTTTTATTTTTATTATTATTGCCTTAGCATAAATTAAACGAATAAATTGTTACAATAATTCAAAAAGATAGCTTAAATAAAGGTTTTGTAAGAACACAGTTCACAATGTGAGACATTGCTAAAAGCTCTAATTTATTGATCTATGGGAAAACTATTGCTAGTGAATGTACGCCCAATATGTTCACCTTACTAAGTAGGATATCCTGTTCAGTGGGTCGCAAGAACCTGTACATGAACATTTTTAATTGAAACTGTTTAGAGCAGCCAAAAAGGTTTTAACAACTAGTTGAACGATTTGCCTCCAATTCTGACAAAACTATAGTTGTTATTTAAATGATCCACCACTTTATAAAGAATGTGTTTGTTTGAACAGATTAAGTTGTTTTGTTGTAACCATAATGACTATTTTAATATGTTTGTTGTTTGTTTTGTTGCACATTTACCTATTTTAATATGTTTGGTTTAAAAATAAGCTATATTTGTCTCTAAGTCTAGATTTGCAGTTCCAGGAATGTTCAAAGAAATTAGTATTAAATCCATCTTCACAAATACAAACGTGTTACAAATGCATTACACTACAGATCTCTGGGTTAATGTTAAAATGCTGTCACTACATTAGAGTATAGTATCATTTTAAATTTAAGTTTTTCTTAAACAGATTTTGTAATATTGATTAGTAGTACGGTACTCTAAATGTAAAAAAATAGAGATTTTTTAAAAAAAGTTTAAATGTTCATTAATAGATCAAATTTTTCCCATTTTTCACTAAAAAACAAGCTTTCTGCAGTTTTAGCAATCCTCTCCCTAATACATAACAATACTTAGTGTTTACCATTTTTTAACAAGAAATAATACTTTCATAAGCTTATAAAAAATGCAAAATTAGGCTACCCTGATTTTACCCTCAGGTGATTAAAATAACACAATATGTGAAGCGGTTTATATATATATATTGACAGTTGGAACATGACAGTATAAATAAATTTTTTAAAATAACGATTTTTAAATGTTGAAATTTTCATTATTGGATGAAAAAGGTTTTCCCATTTTTCAGTAAAAAAAACAAGCTTTCTGCAGAGTTTTAGTGATCCTCTCCTTTTACACATACCAATACTCAATTTTTACAACTTTTTCAACAAGAAATTGTATTTTCAGAAGATTCTAAAAAATGCAAAATTAAGCTAACCTGATTTTACCTTCACGTGATAAAAATATCCCAATATGAGAAGCTTTTTTTATGTATAATGACAGTTAGAACATATTTTCTGCTCATTGAGTCATTTGATATTTATGTACCACTTTCAGATATTGAGGCCTGATTCATGAACAAATTATTGCACTTGTTTTAGAGGGAGAATAGCTAGTAGCATAAACCCAAAGTAAATGGCACGTAGAGGAGACAGAAGGATTACTTCTCTCACCACAGCAGTGGGCTGCAATGTACAGTCACAAACTAAACCATACACATTCGACTATTGAACTTGCGATTAATTTAAAATGTAATTATTATTTGTAAAATGCTTGTAAGCTTTCTATTGTTTGGTTTAAAATTAATTGAAATTGTAGTCTCTTTATATATTAACTAATGCAATAGGCTTTGCCTATTCCGAAATTAAAAATAAGAGACTATGATAAAATATTTTAACTACGGTCAAAGTAAACCACGTTTGTATATGAAGTTATATCAATTAGTAATCTTTAAACATTTATTGACAAAATTGATTCCTACCTCGTAAGATCATCTTCGGTTGTATACTAAATGTTTAGAGATTGCCGAGTGTTATTACTTCATATAAATAAAATATTCAAAGGAATCAATGGCTAAAAATGTTAACTTATGTTTCGTATAAATTTAACAAATGTTGATGAAACTGGCAATTAATTACTCTATCATTTAAACCATCATAAATAGTACAACTAAATTGATTTAACAACAAAATAGCAAACACTGTGGCATGTGGGATCAATGTTCTAGTGGAAGGTCTATACTGCTAGCAGTAACTGAACCATGAACATATGGCTGTGCGTGGTGAGGGACAGAATTTGTGCATGTACTGTTCGCAGTCCATTTGCCATGGGTTATGTATATGTTCATCTAAGTCTTCTTTATATAAAAGAAAACACAACTGTTCTTTCAACAGGGCTGAAAACCATAATTACCACCTAAAACATGCTCTGCTTAGGATGTCAATATCTTTTGTCTTGCTTTTGTAGGCTTAGCAAGAAAAAATAATTGTTTTCACATGTTTATTTGTTTATTTCATATGGTTATACTATTTTACATATATAATACAGTTTGACTTAATTAGGATTATACAAATCATTTCTTGTATGATTATTAATTGAGAAATACAGTTCATTAACTAAAGAACTTTAAGAGTTCCCTTTTAAAAGTCACCTCAGACATGGTATAGAAATCAACATGATCGGGTATGCTATTTCCCACGCGATGGAGGCGTGGTATTGAGCTGTGGTAAGAAAATAGTGTTTGATGATATGTCCTCTCAAACATATGCTTTGTTCTAGACCAGTGGTTCTCAACTGGTGGTACGCGTACCACTGGTGGTACGCGGGGACATTTCAGGTGGTACGCAGTCATATATTAATAATAACAATAAAAACTGTTACGATGCAACATTTCCGCGTTAAGAATACAATTCCTCCATCTGTGTTTTACATAGAATAGTGGCAGTTTGACGCTGACCTTGCCGCACAACAAACACACAAACAACCCGAGTGACTCAATTCCTTCTCCCACTCCTCACCCCTCGCCACTCATCACGATCACGACCATCCCACCCCGTCAGTGGCATGAGCTGATGTCACGTTCTTTTGTTACTTTCTCACCCAGTAGTTTCTTTCTGATGCCAATGTTAGCTGTTTTTCGATTTTGTTCTATGAAGTGAAGTTTAGTTTTAGTTTTTAGTAGTAATTCAGCATAGTTTTTAGTGGACATAATGAAGCAATATTTGACTAACCCCTCCACCTCTAAGGACAGTAAAAAGAAGATTAAACCTCAGCCAAATCGTAAGTACGATGCAGCGTATTTACAGTTAGGATTTATAGTAAAACCTGGCACAGAAAATAACGATAATGCTATTCCACAATGTGTTGTATGTTCAGAAACACTTTCAAATCAGTGCATGAAGCCTTCCTTACTAAAGCGGCACCAGACTACTAATCATCCCGATTTGGTTGACAAACCTATTGAATTTTTTCAAAGAAAATCTTCTATTCGTACCTTGCCAGTTATAGAATAGCTAAAGAAGGGAAGTCTCATACAATTGGCGAAACACGTTTACTACCGGTCACTAAGGATATGGTCGAGGCAGTATTAGGCGAAAAGGCAGCAAAGGAAATCGAGAAAATTCCGTTGTCCAATGACACAGTAAAGAGGCGAATTGTTGAGATGTCTTTGAGTATTGAAGAACAGCTTTTACTTCAACTGCGCGAATGTAATTATTTTGCACTGCAAGTAGACGAAAGCACAGACATAGCAAATATGGCGCAGCTTCTCGAATTCCTACGTTTTGATTATCAAAGTGAAGTACGTAAAGGAAGAATTTTTATTTTGCAAACCTCTTGAATCAAACACTAAAGCTGAGGACATATTTAATGTCATAAATGAGTACATTATGAAAGCGGGAATATCATGGTCTAAATGTGTTGGTTTGTGCACGGACGGAGCAAAAGCTATGTCGGGTCATTTCAGTGGATTAGGAGCAAGAATAAAAAAAGTTGCTCCAGAATGCCAAAGTACTCACTGCGTTATTCACCGAGAAGCTTTGGCTTCCAAGGGTATGGCTGCCAACCTTAAGTCTGTTTTAACGGATAGCGTGAAGGTCATTAATTTTATTAAGGCCAGGGCTCTTAATTCACGACTTTTCTCTTTGATGTGTGAAGATATGGTTGCAAAATATCAAACTCTCCTCCTACAAACCGAGGTTAGATGGTTGTCACGAGGCAAGATCCTAACTCGTCTATTTGAACTGAGGTCAGAAGTCTTTAGGTTTTTAAGTGAACAAAATCATGACATGAAACACTTGTTCAATGATGATGAATGGCTATCACGATTGGCGTATTTGGCTGATATTTTTTATAGGCTTAATATCTTGAACATGGGACTTCAAGGGCCGAGTACAACAGCGTTCACTACCAACGATAAAATATCATCCTTCAAGAAAAAGTTGGTTCTGTTTCGCTCTCAAGCACAGGACAAGGATTTCTCTGCATTCCCTACTCTTGCATTTTTGGAAGAAAATGATATTTCTCTGAAGCCAGAAGTGACTGATGATATCACTAGTCATATGGAAGCCCTTCAAACGAGTTTTGATAAATATTTTAATCAAGATTTTTCTAAATATGAGTGGATTAGAAATCCATTTTCAGGGGAATTTCCTAGTCACTCAAAAGAGTGTTTCATAGACCTTACATGTGACAGCTCAATGAAAGATTCGTTTAAAGAAAAATCTTTAATAGACTTTTGGATGGGGACAAAAACTGAATACCCATCAGTGTTCAAGCAAGCAATAATCTTTTTACTTCCATTTGTAACCTCGTACTTATGTGAATATGGCTTTTCAGAACTGCTGTACATAAAAAATAAATACAGAAACCGCATTAGTGCTGAAGAGGACTTAAGAATCAAGTTGAGTTCAATCGAACCAGATATAGAAAATTTGGTCAAGGACAAACAACAACAATGAGCTCATTAGGATCTGTTTAAATTTAAATGACTGTGTTCAATGAACTAATTTGAGATTTTTTTTATTGTAAGATACATTTCATTTTGTATCTAAGTAAATTCTATGTACATACATACAGTTGTAGAATGCATTTTTATTTTCCTAATCATGACCAAATGTAAATTACATATAATTATTATAAAAATATATATAAATATAAGGTGGTACGTCAAAATATCTGAAAATTTCAAGTGGTACTTGGTTACTAAAAGGTTGAGAACCCCTGTTCTAGACAATCTTGAGCGGCGAAAATCTATTCTTCCAAGTAGGTCAGGGGAATCCACTGTAGCTGTGACAATTTTTTTGAGAAGAAGTCATTGACCTGCGTCTGATGCTCATAGATTGAAGACCAAAATGATGGCTAATGTCCTTGAAGGGAACCTCCGCATATCGAAAGCAAAGCTGCATTCCAAGAATTCAAAGAAATTTCTTGTGGATGCCCTCTAGAGAATCTATATGTCCCACTTGATATGGTGACCACAATGGTGAACAATATTCTAAGATGGTACATAAAAGTTGAACATATAGTGTTCTATGTGCTTCAGGGGAAAATCCGTCCTTGGACACCCTAATAATAAATCCAGGAGCTGAATTTGCCTTTCGGCTTATACAGTCCAGGTGATTTGTAGTCCAAGTGAAGATGTCATAGTCACCCTAAGAACCAATCATAGAATATCTGCTGAGTGGTTCCTGTCCAAAAGAGTACTCGAAGGTCTGTCGGGAGAATCTAAGTACAAAGCATTTAGATACATTAACCTCCATTTCATTTATACATTACCAGAGTAATACATTATTCAAACTAGTTCTTCAAATGTCTACAATCAATTTCTGAAGTGATCTTATTATATAATTTGGCATCATCTGTATTAATGAAATAAAATGAAAAACGACTTAACATCATCATACATGATTGTATACCATTTAAAAATTAACAATTAACAAGAAAAATAAAAAAAATAAATTGGTAAATAAAATATAAATTACAATAAAAAAGTATTATGTACATTAAACATTTGAAAATTATACTTAAACTTACACTAAAAATAATTTGACTATCTCAATATATAATATTACATTTTTTATTACAATTTTTTTCTATTCATTCGGCTCAATCACTCATTACCGCCACCACCAAGTTACAGCGCCACCCACCACTACTGCTGCGAGGCCCGGAGCAGATAACACCTCACCTCTGCCCAAAACTGAGTGCGCTTATCAATGGTTCTGATATTATCAGGCAGAGCATTCCAGTTTACACATGGAGGCAATGAAAGATTTATTGAAAGTGGTAAAGCGAGGAATTGGAATAGCTAACAATGAATCTCCATGTCTAGTTCTACGCACACTAACTTGTGACAAGTAAACAAATTGCTCTGACAGGTAATTAGGAGTTTGGTTTTGAAGAATATTGTACAACAAAATCAAGATATGGAATTGACAGTGTTTAACTTTAAGATGGGTAATTGATTGAAATATGGAGTAACATGATCCCTTCGCCTTAGATTTAAAATAAATCTGATACAATAGTTTTGGGAAAGCTGTATCTTTCCGCGAGCTCAACAGACATGTCATTGATACAGTACACAGTAATTAAAGTGAGTGAAAACTAGTCTTTACTAACAACATCTTGACATTGAAAGGAAAAAACATGGCAAATCTTTTCAAAGTATGTATAGCAGCAAAAACTCTATTACACATTACAGTAACTTGATCAGTCCAGTTCAAGTTTTTGTTCATAATAGTCTCAAGTTTTTAATTTTGTCACAAAACACTAATTCTGTATTGTTAAGTTTGAGTTTTGGTATATTTGTCAGGTCAATGTAGGAAGTAAGTCTAGCAGAACCCGACAATACTGTTTGGGTTTTGGCTTCATTGAGTTTTAAGCCATGCTTGACAGCCCAAATTGATATGGACTTGATATCACGGTTAATGTTAGTTACAGAAGTAGGTAATTCTTTCAGAGGGAAGTGAGTATAGATTTGTAAGTCATCAGCGTATATGTGGAATTTGCAGAAAGTGATAACAGAAGTAACATCATTAATGTAAAGTAAGAATAAGAGTGGGCCAAGCACAGTACCTGTAGCTGAAGCATTAAACATAATACAATCAAAACTAGAGAAAGATGAAAATTTAAGTTCAAGAACCAATCTATCTATTTATAACATTTTAAATTTACTAGAAGTCTGTGTATATAATAACTACTTCCAAAATAACCAACAATTTTATAAACAAGTTTCTGGTTTACTGATGGGAGGAGTCCTTAGTCCAATTATAAGTAACATTTTTATGGATTTTTTTGAAGAATTAACATTCAATAAATGGACTATCAAACCGAAAATATGGCTTCGTTATGTTGACGATATATTTTGTATTTGGGAAAACCAAGATGATATACATATTAAATTTTTAAATTTTATTAATGAAATCGACCAACAATAAAATTTACCATGGAAAAAGAAGAAGAAGGAAAACTTCCGTTTTTAGATATATTAATATCCAAAACAGAAGACAATACTCTTGAAACCTCTTTATATCATAAAAAAACATTTATTGGACAGTATTTAAATTATTTTTCTAACCATCCTGAACATGTTAAAATTGGACTTGCTAGAAGTTTATTCCAAAAAATTGAACTTATTTCTTCTTCAAATGAAAATAAAAATTACAAAAAAGAAGAAATGTGCCATTTTCTAAAGATGAACAACTATCCCAATACACTTATTCAAAAATTAATGAGAGGAAATAAACCTAAAAAAGCACGCAATCGTCAAGACAATGAAAACAAACCTGTAACAACTGTAGTCATACCCTATGTTAAAAACCTTTCAGAGAAAATTCAAAAAATTAATTCTAAATTTAATATTCGAACAAGTTTTACATCATCAGGAAGCCTTCGTAGTAAATTATCTAAATTAAAACCAAAAAATGAAAATCAATCAACAAAAAATGTTATATACCAAATTAATTGTGAATGCAATAAAACATATTTCGGCCAAACATCAAGACCTGTTAAAACAAGAATAAAGGAACATATTTATAATTTTAAAACTGAAAATACTGAACAATCAAAATTAGTTGAACATGCTATTGATAAAAAGCATAATATAAAATTTGAAGAATCGTCTATTATATATAAAGAAAAATCTTGGAAAAAGAGAAATAAAATTGAAAGTGCGTTCATGGCATTAAAAAAAGATGACTGTATTTCTCAACCATCTGTTAATTTTAATAATATATTTTTACCTGTAATTAGAAATGAACTAGAAAACAACTTAAATAATTCAAAACCTTGTTTTTAAATTTTAACTACTTATCCATCAATGTTATTTAATGTTCACAAATTGTATATTTTTTAACATATGTATTATATTTTTGTACAATTTTGTTATTATGATCTGAAGATGCCGTAACTGGCGAAAATGCATTAATCTAAAATTAAAAACTGAGGAATTAGTAAAAATGTTTCATTTCAAGTAATATCTTTGTTAGCTTAGCAATATTGTTTAATATGTTGCCTGAGACTTAGCATTGATTTAAATTAGCAATGTTAAATTTTGTGTCTCAAATTATCATCTGTTTTAAAGAATACAGAAATTCTTTATTCATTTATTTCAAATAAAGAGTTAGCGTTACATCATTATAATTTTGAAAGACATTACAGTAAGCCACAAATGATTCAGAAAGTTCAATGGAATGTATCTCAAATTCCGCGGAGGTGTGCTGGTCTCACTCTCTTGAAAAACTTGTCAAGGCTGTATAGCGGCTCCTTAAAGAACAAGCTCTGTAACCTCTTCTTTAAGGACTCACGGCATCCTTTCTTGACTCCTGCCGGTAGCATATTGTAGAATCTCATGCCAGAATAGAAGGGCTTCTTGGAAAAGAGAGTTAGGCTTAGAGATAAAAGGCTGAAGTCTTGAGTATGTCTGTTGATATACTGATGGACACAGTTGGGATGGACCAGACTAACTACCCACAGGATAACCTCTACTAAGAAGAGAGAAACTACTTTAAACAGTCCAAGATCTTGAAAGGTGACTCTACAGGTCTCATTTTGCTGAACTGCTCATGATCCTGACAGCCCTTTTATGGAATACCTATACTCAATGCTGATCATATTGCTGATCAAGGATGATCCCCAAAGAACAATGCTGTATCTGAGGTGGAACTCAAAAGAGCATGGTAAGCGACCTTTGTTGCATTTAATGTGCTGATAGACTATTCTTTTCAGAGCAAACAGTGCAGAGCTAAGTCTTTGGCAAAGACGTTCAGTGTAATAATTACAGGATTGATGGTCGTCAAGAAACACACCCAAATGGTTAGTGGAGGATAATATTTGAAGGTTTAAGGGGGGCAGATACTGCCTTTTTATGTCACTCTAATGTAAGTTGTTTTGTCTTTGCCTCCTTAAATACGAGATCATTTTTTATGCAATATTCATGTGCTAAGTTCATTGAAACTAAGAACAGCACCTCCACTGTTTCAGCGGAGTTGTTACTGATGGCTAGCACTGCATTGCTTGTGTCCATGATTGAGTGGCTGAAACATCTTAGCAGATCTTCTGTGTACAGGATGAACAGTACTGACCCCAGCACCAAACTTTAACGAACGCCTCTCCTTGTTGTTAAAGGGACTGATTTTGCAGAACCTGTTTCAGTTCAACAACCTCCACAATCCAGTCGAACGCATTACTCAGGTATAGAAATGTACTAGCCACAGTTTCTCCCGCTAACAGTCAGTACTTCATTTGTTGAATAAAGTCTATGCACAGGCCTGAAGGGCCGTGTAAACTGGTGAGAGAAGTTAAAAAAAAAATATATATATGTATATAAGTAAAAAGAAATGTCATTTATCTGTGTAATTAGCAGACTACTAGTTTTCTAAGAGTATTTTAGAACATTATATTTATTTTGTCATTGAAATTTGGAATTTGTGAATTGTTTTTAGAATGGCTAAGAATTATTGACTAAGAAACTCATGTAATATAAAATTGACCCAAATCTTAAAAAAATGTATCTATTTTCTCATAAAGTGTTTTTAAAATAATATGTACATTTTCAGAGAAATTCACTATTCTGGGTCATGGTTGTACATACAAGGTGATTTTTTAAAGTATGCCATCATTGGGGTCTTTTAAACTTGCTGAGATACAACAGACTTTAAACGGGGAACTTCACCTACCCTTTCCTTATTAATAAAATTATACATTTAGCGATTATCAAAAAAGCCACCATTTTCCAAAATGGCGGACAACTTAATTTTTTCTTGTGGAACACTATATATTTTTTAATAGAAGTCTAAAATTATTTTCTAATTTTAAGACTTTTTTTCATTTTTGAATTTTTCCCATTTTCTATTTACAAACACTCATAGTTGAAACGGCCGTAGCTAAGGGGCTAAGGCGATGGCTTGCCACGCTATCAATCCAATATGACCATTAACAGTTTTTGCCTTGCCGCTCCCGTAGTTCGGAAGTCACATTAAGGTTAAGTCCCTAGGTTAAGTTAGAGAGGGCTTCTCAGCTCTAACTTCACCTGGTAAAATAAGACGAACTTAAACTTTTAACTTTTTAAATAGTTTAAAACGACAAGTTTTGGTATTGCAAAATTAATATAACAAACATGTTTTATTCTGTAATATTAGGATGCAGGTTTAAATGTATACCTTTAAGCTCTTGTAAAAAATCTTGTAAAATAAATAAAATCAGCCCAAGACTATTTTTAATAACCATATTTCTACTACTAATTTTGAAAAATTTTGTTATTTCTTTTTTTCAACATAGTTCACAGTTATAATTAGTGTAATAAAATGACACTTAGTACACCATATGTTATTATGATAGGTATGTAATTGGAACACAATATAATTTTGAATAATTAACGCTTTGGCTCCAGAAATAGGTACAAAACTATTGGAATGAAATGTTTGAAAGAAATCTTGCATAATACTGGTCTGTCAGCTGTTCTTAAAAATTACAGCTGTTGCATGTTGTCAAACAATTGCTCTAACCTACAATTGAGTGCCAACGGTAATGACTTATTTATAATAGTTTAGTTTTTGTACTAATAATCAATATTACTATTCAATTAGTTATGTTTTCTTAGTTTTTAATAATTTTTAATTGACTAATCATTACCATAGACATAAAAGGGTAGATTTTGACAATAGTAATAAACATGAGTTTGACAACAAAACAACAGCTGATATTTATATGAACAGCTGACAGACCAGTATTATGCAAGGTTTTCTTCACATTTTATTTCCATTAATGTTGTGTCTATTTCTGGAGCCAAGGCATTAAATTTCCAAATTATACTGTTACAATTATATACCTATCAATTTAATTTACATATGGTGTACTAACTACCATTTTATCACACAAATTACATTTCTTTGTGAAACTATGTTGAAAAAAGAAATAACAGAAGTTTTCAAAATTAGTAATAGAAACAGTATTATTAAAGAATTAGTCTTGAACTGATTTTATTTATTTTGTCTAAGGTGTTCAACCTTTAAAACGGCTCAAATGTATTAATTTAAGCCTACATCCTAATATTACAGAATAAAACACGTTTGCTATATCATCTATTTTGCAATACTAAAAATTGACGTTTTAAACTATTTGAGTGTTCATAAATAAAAAACGGCTAATACTATGGAGAAAATGCAAAGAATAAAAACGTCTTAATTTGCATTTTCTACCAGCAAATATATAGTGTTCTATAAGAAAAAATTAAGTTGTTCCAAAATGGCGGTTTGTTTTAAAATTGCTAAATGTATATTTGTATTGATCAGGAAAAAGTGGGTGAAGTTCCCCATTTAAAGTTTGTTCTATGCAGGTTGAAATGGTGGCACAGTTAAAAAAATCACCCTATATAATATATGGAATAATGAGGGAGACAAAGAATCTCTGGACATATGGAATAATGTCCAGCTAAGTATATATTTTATGAAACTTGATAAAATTTCTGGAAAATGTTACATTTTGAAATGTGTAATTTTATTCAACATTTTCTTGATTTCTTGGTATGGTCCCCCTCCCCCTCAATATGTCAACATTTTTTGTAACATTCAGGTGGATAACAAAAATTCTAAAATACCTGATGATTAAGAAATCTACTTGATCATAAAATACTTGCACTTAGATAAACAAAAATTAAGCAGCCTATAACATTATAAAATCTACTTATATTTACTATTTTTAACAATTTAAAAAAATAACCTTGGAAAATTAGAAACCAATTGCTTGCCAATAGAGTGTGTCAGTTGCCAGTAGATTTATTAATGTACTTGAAAAAGTCGAGTTTTCCAGTTTCCCAGCAAATTAAGTTTTCAGCTCAATGAAAACCTCGGTAATTAATTATACACTTTCTTGACACCTCTGAATATACAATTTCTTTTTGAAAAAGTGGTGAAATGGCCTGCCAGCCGTCATTCCGGTGGGAATATAGGTAAATTCTGTTTTTGTGGTTAATAGTTGGTGTATAAATAATGATTGCGTAATGGCCTCTAATCACCAATAAAACGAAAGTAGTTTTTTCGTTATATTCAAGAAATGATGTTATAGATCACAATAATTTTCTAATTCATATTCAGCATAAAAAACACTTGAAAATAAAAATTAATTATTACAACGTAATTGAAATTAACGAAAATAGCCTATGTCAAAAATAACAAAAGTTATGACATTAGTTTTTTAGAATTTGTAGGTAAAATACATGATTTCCGCAGAATAAAAAACATATCACATGAAAATATAGCCAATAACATACTATACTGCATAACTTACTAACCACAAACTCTTCTGAAAGTCTAACTTAATTTTAACCACTTCGTAAAACCGTAGTAAATTTTAATTATTTTGAAGTGGCAAGAAACTGCATAGTTAACATAGTTACAAGGAATGTGTACACTCCTAGACATAGTAATATTCAGCTGTATAAATCAATTAGGTAGCCTATACAATCTTAAAAATCAGGTACATATTGTAAAATAACTTAAAAAACTTAAGCTTTAACCCAACTGGTGTAGGTCATTTCCTTTGGTGTTAGGTGATTTTTGCTAGTAATTTAAGCTATAAGGAAAAAATAGTAATATTTCACTAACTAAATTGTGTCATATGTCATTTTATTCAGAAAATTATATAGAATTCATAACATTTAACTTACTTAAAATTAGGTACAATTTTTTCCAAAATCTTTTTTTAGTACCATATGTGATAAAATTTTACTTAAAAAATATTTTCATATTTCTGTGGCACATAAGTTATTTTTAATTTGATTGGTTTTACTTAATATTCTATTGACTGAAAATCTGAGATAGCCAAGTTCTTATAAATATTAATGGGAATCCAAAAATATAATGTTATAGGTATTATTATATAACCTAATACCTGAATCCAATTGATAGTTTTTGAGATTTTGTGATGAGTGAGTAAGTGAGTCAATGGTATTTGGCTTTTATATATATTGATATACCTACATCAAAGTATTTGAGACCGTTGCTGGGCAAAATAATAGTACAAACATTAAAATAACTAAAATATTGTTGAAAAATTACGATCACAATGATCCATTCCAAGTATTACTATATATACAATATCAAACAACAAACAATAACAGTAGGCCTATATAAAAGCACAAAGTAAATACTAAACAAAGCCGGCAATGCAAAGATACTTCACAACACGTACAACCAGTAGCCTAGCATAGGCCTACACTAGCGCAACTAAAATGTCATAAGAAAGTATTTTTATTTCGCCTCTAAAGACAGACTATGAGCAAACCAAAGGCATCAAAACGTTCATTTGAAAGTTCTGATTCCAATAATACAACTTTAGATGTCACTGTTTTGGCTTATGGTCTGTTAGCAGGCAATATACAAAACCTTGTTACATCGGTGATAACATTCAATGACAGTGGGTTGACAATGACGATCGACATCAGTTGAGTTAAAAACAGGTTCTCTAACTTTAAATTAAACTAAGCCTAGCTTACGCTATGCAGTAACGTCAATTCCACCAAACGTAACCAATTTGCCTACCTCGAAAACTTGATTTCAACCAATTTTCCTGATGTTTCATGTTTAGAAGTTTCCATAATTAAATTCACAACAACATTTAAAATTATCAGCTGTGTAAGATATTGGACCTAGCCTATATGATCCTCTTTATTTGGAGCCTACAATTTTCATTAGTATTCATGAATATAGAGCAGATTATAACATAATCAAGGATTATAATTTGTGATACTACTTTATTGCTATATTCCTGGAACATTCCATTATTCAAAAAATTATGTTTTTACTAAAATACCAAGAGATTTGTCTATGAATTCTAAGGTTAAATAAAGTTAGTCTAACAGGTACTATTAATTACACACCAAATATTTCATAATTATACCTACCAATTCCATATCTGTCCTTTTCTTTTACTGGAGTCCATAAATTCATCATTTTAATAACTTAAAATAATACGTTCAAATCAATAAACAAAACTG
This sequence comes from Stictocephala bisonia, assembly GCA_035578905.1. NCBI lineage: Eukaryota > Metazoa > Arthropoda > Insecta > Hemiptera > Membracidae > Stictocephala > Stictocephala bisonia. The sequence goes on from JAQJVL010000050.1 coordinate 1,080,109, forward strand.
TAACTACACCTGACTGACATCTTTAACTACAAATAAATCAAAATCACTGGGTGCTGAAAAAAACTGTAGCCTTACAGTAGATAATATATTAAAACCAATCAAACCCAGCATGCAAAATAAATTAAAATCATAGACAACCAAAATTAACGTGTAAACACCCAAATCGTTACGCAAGTATGTGTAACAATACAACAACATTAGCAACCAAATGAAACAAAACTCAACAATATCAACAAAACTCTCTACATATTGCAAGTAAGATCAACCCTGGAATATGACAGGGTAATATGGAGTCCACATCAGCTTAACCATATCAATAGAGTGTAATATTTTGTTATAAACATTTTAAAAATCACCAATAAAAACACTTCTTTACTACTAGGCCTTTGCCAGCAATGACCAATAAATTTGTGTTGCCTAATAATGCCTAGTAAAGAAGTGTTTTTTTATTGGTGATTTCTAAAAATGTGTAACAAAATAAAGAATACCAATATCAATTACATCTCAAATTGACAAGAGTGTAATAGATTAGTGGCCGGTTTTACCAACCTTTGTTACATTTATACTAACCGTGGTTATTTTGATCGCGGTTAAAATATTTAATCATGATTAATATTATTGGGACGGGTGAATAAAAACAAGTAGTATCTAGTAAATACTTGCAACTATTTACTAGAGGTGGGTACAAAAATGCCAAACTGTTGAAAAGAACAGTTTGTTGAAAAAAACGAACAAACAGTTTTGACTCAGCCTCAAAAAACTGTTCTTTGTTGTTCACTGTTACTCACTGCCACTGCACACTGTTGAATGCCCCCATCCTCTATATCCCCTCCCCTTTGCGGCGCCTGTTGTTAACAACATATTTGGAAAGAACAGTTGTTTTTGAGCTGGTTCGTTCGCTGGTAGTCGTTTGCCTTGGCCTTCGTTTTCAAACAGTTCGGGACGCTTGTGTTTGTAAGAACAGTTTTCATAGTACTAGTGTGAGTGAAGTGAGTGATATAGGATCTACAATTAAAAAACGAACTGTTTGCACTGAAATTTGTTGTGGTTTGAAATAAAGTTATTATCTGTTCTATGTATTTGGATTGACTCAGCATTGTTGTAAGTAGGACTACATGTAACTTTATAATAAAATGACAAGAAAGGCACGCATTGACGTGTGGAACTATTTTAATAAAATAGACAATACTAATGCTAGCTGTACAATTTGTAAAAAAGTAATCTCATACAAATCCACCATTACAAATTTAAAAGGACATTTAAAACGAAAACATATATCGATACATTTAAGTCTAATATAAGAACCTCTGTCCAATCAAGATGCCGACACAAATAAAAATATTGTACAGCTATAGCCCGGTCCTTCAAGTAACACTGCAATAACATCATTATCTTTAACAACGGAAACTAACAATTCCATCTCCAACTACACACAACCACCGCCTAAGCGCCAAAAAACGTTAGGGTCTTATGTTGGTAAAAAGGTTACTCCCGACCAGAAAAAGAAAATTGATGTAGGTTTGTTAAATTTATTTGTACTTTACTTTCAACCTTTCACCATAGTTGAGGATGTCGGGTTTAACACATTAATGAAATGGATTCCCAGATACAAACTGCCAAGCAGAAAAACTATCTCATCAGTAATGATACCAGCTTTTTTATCACAAACAGGAATCCTTAATTAATTAAAGATAAAGTAAATATCGAAGCTCCAAGTGTATGTATTACTATGGATGTTTGGACATCGAAAAACACAGAAAGCTTTATGGCCACCACAGCTCATTACATAACAAAATAGTTCAAATTTATGTCTGTGTTATTGAAGTGTTCGTCTCTGTCAGGTCATCATACAGCTGATAATTTAGCAAGTGAATTGAAGGATGTATTGATCGAATTGAATTTGATTAATAAAGTTAACTTTGCCGTTTCTGATAATGCCAGTGCTATAGTCAAAGCTATTGAGGAAATTTTAAAACTTAAGCACTACGGCTGTTATTCTCACAAACTCAACCTCGTAGTGCAAAATGCACTAGGACCCATGGAAGCTACAATTTCGAAAGTGAAAAAAATCGTAGCTCATTTTAAAAGAAGCGTAATTGCATCAGAAAAACTGATTAAGTATCAATCCGATCAGGGATCCCCTACTCCAAAAAGATTGAAGCAAGAAGTCCCAACTAGATGGAACTCTACATTTCACATGCTAGAGATGTTCGTTCTATTGGAGGATGCAGTTAAAGCTATAATGGCTTTATTAGACAAAAATCTTCCCTTGTTGAGCAGAGAAGAGTGGCAAGAATGTAAAGATCTCTGTATAATGTTGAAGCCATTTGACCAAATGACAGAACTCGTAAGAGGAGAGAAGTATATGACTGGCAGTTCTGTCATTATAGTCACAAGGTGCCTAACAAATGTCTGCAACAAAATAAAAGAATGTGATATTCACAGTAATTTTTCTGTAACTGTCAAAAAAGTGTTGAGCCGGCTAGAAAAAGGAGTCAGCGAGCGATTCAAGAATGTGGAACACAGTACTACGTTTGCATTATGCACATTTTTAGACCCTCGATATAAAACTGGAGTGTTTTCAGATGATTCAGCCGTGAAAAAAATAAAAGCCAACATCAAGGAAATGGTAGCTGAGCTCATCAGAAAAAATTCTCGGACTACTAAAGCATCAACCATACCGGAGCACACAGAAAGTATGCCATCAACTTCTTCTAGTTCAGCTTTTTTTAAAGCTTGGGATATATTTAAAGAAATCGTATCCGACCCAAAAAACGAAACTCAAAGCAATCCACTGGCACGAGCTATAAAAGAAGTTGATACTTACTTAGCAGACGACGTCTTACCCTTAAAAGATGAGAACCAAAAGTTGAGTTGTCAATTGGAATGGTGGATAAAGCACCAACACGTTTATCCAAATTTAGCTACGTTGTTCAAAACCAAGTGCAACATAATTGCGAACTCTGTCCCATGTAAGAGACTGTTCTCTAAAAGTGGACAATTAATTAGTGATCGAAGAAGTGCTTTAAGTACATCTAAAGTTGAAATGCTGATGTTTCTCAATGCAAATAAGCCACACTTTGTAAATAGTTACGGTTTTAGTTGAGATCTAATATGGCAAAATGTTTTTGTCTAATTATCAAATTTCTATTTCATTTGTCTGCGGTTCTTTCATTGGTATTCAATCTTAAACCTTATTAATTGATTTTATATTTTAGGCTATGAATACGAATATGCTGTTTTTGTTTCAAGTTCAATCCTCTACTGTGCAATAATTTTAATTGTTTGACTTACTGTCTTTTTAATAATTTGTCATTTTAAACTTTGTTTTGCATTTTTCTTCCAATAGTATGTTTCTTCGTTTGTAAGTGATGATCTCTAGTCTATTTAAAATTTTAATGTATTGTGCAATTTATTTCCAGAGGAAACGATGTTTTTATTTTAAGTGTGATCTCATTTTACTCAATGATTTAATGTTTTGCGTATCTGTATGTAATACTGTTTGTCATTTTATACTTATGATTCCTTGCTAATATGTTTCTATGTTTGTAAATGATGATCTCTAGTCTATTTAAAAGTTTACCGTATTGTGCAATTTATTTCCAAAGAAAATGATGTTTTTATTTCAAGTGCAATCTCATAATATTCAATGATATAATGTTTTGGGTATCTTTATGTTTAATAATTAATTTGCCATTTTATACTTTTTATTCCTTGCTAATATGTTTCTACGTTTGTAAATGATAATTTCTAGAATATCTAAAATTTCCCTGTATAGTGCATTTTATTTCCAAAGAAAAGGACAGTTTTATTTCAAATGCAATCTATAACTATTAAAAATTTTTAATTTTTTGCCTACATTATATTTGTTTAATAATTTGCAGTATTGCAAAATTAATTTTTATTTTAATTTATGGTACTGATGTTTTTATTCTATGAATAAAATAAACTTTTTATCTATGGATATATAATGTGGTTATTTATTTAATTCCTGGACGTTCTAATAATAGGCTAATAAATAATTATTAATCCCTAGTATAGTATCAATGAGTAATTAACATTCCATATTAGAAATTAATAATTAAAAAGTGCAATGATTTGGTTTATAGGTGATTGTAAAGAATTGCAAAACTATTCAAAAAAAATTGGGTGTGCGTCGGACCACACGGTGGAAGTTATACTTCTTTGGCCATTCTCATACACCCACTCACGCACACAAACAGACAGGATATATAAATGAAATATAAGTCATTTTTCAATATTATTCAATATATTTATCTTCAATATATTATACGTGACTTCATTATTATATTATACACCTATATTATCA
>JAQJVL010000050.1:1084938-1186787 GCA_035578905.1 Stictocephala bisonia
CCTGTGGGTAATTTTAAACTTGAAGGCGATATTATTTTTACCAAACACTTAAACTCCCAGGTATTTTTAAAAATACTGGATTATCTTTCTCACTGATTATGCATAAAACTGTGTTTCCCAATTTTTCAGCTTAATTTTCTTGTTGCCTGTTACGTTTGTATCTGTCTTCATGATTACTTTCATATTGCTTAGCAATTTTTTTAAGCTGAGCAACAGATACCTTTAACCCAAATGCTGACGAAATTTCGTCTGCAAGTTTGTTTTCCAGAAATTTACTTTTCTGTAACAGCAGATGGAATCTTTGAGTTTTCTAACACGACAGGATGTACTGCTATAATTTGACAATGGTGCCCTATCTAGATTCTTCTCTTCATTATCATCGTCTTCACTCGACGACATGATTAGTGCTTACAAACAAACTCTCCCACAAAGTAATATTTGAATACTCACCTCACAGTCACAATTGAACACTGATTACTGATGCGCTCGCATTCCCCACCCCTTCCGCTGTATACCTCAGTGGAAGGGGAAACACAAGTCACAATACGCGCGTAGCATGAAACTAAGCTTAGCACATGCTACCCCTAGCAATTGCTTAACTGTATACGGGACGATCTAGCTCCATCTTAGCTGGTGCTACCATGATTTAGCATTTGTTTATTCACTTGTATTTTATCAAGAGCTAAATCTATGTAGAAGTTCCTACCCACCAAGTGCTAGGTTTTATTCACATCACCCATTATCTACATATCATAAGCTGTGAAGTTAGAATAATGAAATTGTGGAATGCATATATGCGGTTGTGCTATCAGTGTGTTTGTATATATTAATCACATATCTGAATTCGTTAAGGAAGTTAAGGCTTTTAAACAAACTTCATATTTTTACATATGTAGATTAAAACAGATTCATTACAACTTAAAAATACGAGGTACAGTCAAAAACTTCCCTGAATCAATGGCCAGTGACACACAGCGTGGATGCCAGTGGGAATTTTCCTGGAGAAGGGATATCAGTAGTGCGAGTATCGCCCAGCCACCACTATTTTTGTGGGAGGAGTGCTTTTGGTGTATTTACGTGTTTACATTGTCGCTTTATAAAAATTGATTTAATGAACAGTGAAAAAACATTCTGAGACACTTAAAATGTTAATTGAAGCGTACAGGGGTGAGGTGATGAAGCCAAGCTACGAATAGCACATTATTTTTTCGTGAAGGTCGCTATAAACATTGAAGACGGCTTCATAGTCAACGCCCTTTAACTAAAACCATAGACGACAGCATCAAGCGAGTTCGGAAAATTGTCCATGCAAACAGAAGAATAATGATTGATGAAATTGCATATGAAGTAAAATTTATCACTTGGCAGTGTCTACACAAGAAACTCTTAGGCGCTTACGAGACGCCATTAGGAGGAAGAGGCCTCAAAATGGGCAGAAACCAATTTGACTTTAATGCATGCAATAACTCGTCTCATCAATCACCCTGTTAGTATTATAACTGTCTCATCAATATCCGTGTTACCTCGATAGACCTCGCCTACCTCATGCCGGCCAATTTTCTCTCCTGTTTACAAGGTGAAAACATCAAAAAAGAAAACAATTTTCATATGCTGAAGCTGTCAATAAAATGCAACAAAATTATTTAAATACATGTGAGACTAGAAGTGCAAATGACATATTAAATGTACTTGCAAATGATAATGAATAATACTACATAGCTAAGTCCCCCATATTAGAGTAGATTAGATCCCCCTCCCCTGCAATTGTATTTAGCCCGACATATTTATAAGTACCCCAAAATATATTAAATATAATAATTAATTAAAACTTAGCCGATCTGGTGGACAGCGGTCGTCTTCTTCCACGGATGGTCACCGACATGCTGTACGAATTTGAAATGTAACCCTCTCTTACTGGTTAGCTGTCGACTTTGTTATCAATGTGGCAGTCAGTCCACCAAATATATTTTTTAAAATCAGAGACAAAACTGTGTTGTGAAACTGTATGATGTTGGTACAGGTGTATTGATGCAGGAGGAGAGTATTTTGAAGGAGAATAGGTTTGTAAGTTTTTATCTTTGCCCAATAAATATATTTCAACCGATTCGAGAACTTTTTGACTATACCTCATATATTATACACTTGTAGTAAACTTACTAGGTACTCCTAAGCAAAGTATGTACAAAACTTACTTATATCCCTCTTTCCATCGACATTACATCCTGACCACTGAGCTAGAGTGTGAATTGCAATGAAATTTGCCACCCAAACTCACAGTTTGGATTAGTCAGAACACCTCGAAGTTTGGGGATAAGATCAGGAGATCGCCCCCTGATATGGACCTAAAAACATCTCTCTCTGATCATAGTCATTGGCATGAATGTTGTCCCAAATCAATGGTGGCCTTTTTAAACACTTCTGTTATTTCTTCTATTGACTCAACAGTCACTACTCCGTGATATTACTTTGTTTCCTATAAAAAACATATTATTTAGATTCTATCATCAATGTCATTCATTATTCCATGTATACATAATAAATGTATGGTGACCTTAAGTACTTGCACAACAATTTCCTTTAAATTTTACTATTGGGAATAAAGTAAAAAAGATTTTTGAAACATTTTCCTAAAATATTTGCTTCAGTACAAATATTTAATTGATATTTTTTATATTTCCTCCCTACAATAAACAAATAACTAAGTCTAACCAAACATAAACAAATAATTAATTAATCCTGATAAACTGTGATTCTTTTTTATTAACTTTGTGATGACTTATTTTGATACTTATTTAGTAAAATTAATTAATTGCTTTTTTAAAATTACATTTTAAAAAGTATCACAGAATTTGGTAGCAGTTACTAGCGTGATGGAGAGAATGTCAATCAATCAATGAAATCTTTATTCATAATACAGTAGTACAAATTGGTAGATTTGAATAGCGTCACAGAATACTAAAACTAGCTTAAATTAAAGTTTGTATTATTTTAATAATAAAATTTTTAAATAATTAAATTTTAAATTATATTAAACATTTTAAATAATTAATAATAAAATTATTTAAATAAAATAATTCTTGGCATTATTCTTCTTCATTATGTAGACTATTCCCTACTATCCCCTGTGAAGCGGAGGTGGATTGCCATGTGTTTTTTCATCCAAAAGTGTACGCGGCTTGGTTCGGTGCAGAACTTTACAAAATCCAAGCGAACAAACTGGAAGTGTAACAACTGCAAAGACTAATCATGGGTCTGTTCGTAGCAACAAAAAAGTAGTGGAAGATAAAGCTCTATTATTGCGGTCCTAGGTGTTATGAAAATATACATAATTAATAGCATGTCTGAGAGCATGAATGCTAAGTTTGGCCACATGCAAAAGTCAATTGACACCTTAACAGTCCAGTTTAAATCTATGGATGACAAATATAACCAGTTGGAAAATGCCCTTGAAAGGCTATCTAAGAAATGTGGCACGTTACAGTTGAGACTACTGCCGAGGTGCGTGAGTTGAGGAGTAGGCTGGATGACATGGAACAGTATACATGTTGATGTCAGGGAAGATCAGGGAGTGCCTGTCACTAAAAATGAAAATTTATGCAATATTCTGGGAAGTGTTGCATCGGTTTTCGGTGTCCAATTTAGCCACTGTGATATTTCTATCGCTCATCGCCTTCGAGTTTTCTCAAAGCAACTCACTCAACCACCTATCACAGTCCAGTTTACATCCAGGACGACCAGAGAAGCTTGGCTAGCAGCAGATCGGCGTAAGAAGGATTTCAAGGCCACGGAACTGTCACCGTCTTTCTAGCCAAGCCCAGTCTGTGTGAATGAGCATATCACAAGTAAAAATAAGGTGCAGCTGGGTAGGGCAAGGCGACTGACTTGTGAGAAGAAGCTGTATTTGCTGGATATTTCAACAGCAAGGTCCTGGTGAAGCGTAAGGAGGGTGTTGCTGCCACTCGAGTCACTAAGATGGAAGGTCTGGATACCTACGAATAAACATTTGTAGCCATGGTACATTTTTTATACTTAATTTATTTCACAATTTAAAATATATTTCATTTCAGTTTGTTATAAGTACGTTTTTTTTCATGTTAATTTTCTGTAAGTATGAGATGGGTGTCAATGTGTGCATGAGTGAGTCTGTTGTGCTGATTTGGCCTGTCTTGTTTAGCTGCACCATTATCATGTTGTCAAGTTGTTTCATCTATTGTTTGGCTCATATATTCTTACATTCATAATATAGCAGTAATTTTTTTGAACTGCTTTTCTTGATTAGGTTACTAAATGTACATGTAATTAGTACTGTTTATTAAATGAAACAAATGATTTATTTTTAAATCTGAAATTTTTAAACTATTACATAGCTTAAATGGACGTCAGCTTATCATCGGGACCAGTTATGAGGGGCACCTGAGTGACCCTTGTTCTCCCCTGACCTCTCTTCATTATGTTGTATCAGACAATTCGCTGCATTGCTGCTACAATACTGACTGGCAATAACAATAATTATACAATTAATTTTAAATTTCTGCATTAATAACGGATATGTTTAGTTAATTTCTCTTTCATCTGTCAATGGGATATTATTTTTTACAAACTCGAGCCTACGCCATGTAGGCTCTTTTCCTTAAGGACAAAATATTGTATCCATGTTCCAATTTACAAAACAATATTTTAATTTTAAGTTATTAATCTGAATGCCTTTTATAAATAAGTTATATTTTGTTAAACTTTTTGTTAATTCCAATGTTTTATTTATATATATATATATATATATATATATATATATATATATATATATATATATATATTTTTTTTTTGTTTTTCTTTTGTATGGAAACAATAAAAAATCATTTCATTTCCCACATAAAAGAGGGATATACAAGTAAATATTGCAAAACACTATTTAGAATAAGTTTTCAAATTTCTTTGCAATGTCACTAAGTAAAATATTTAAATATACAGGGTGTAAAATAAACTGACAACGGCCTCCCAACTTTCAACCGGTTGCAGATAAGTATCGTTATAAAACTTGGATCCTGTAAAGCAATTTTCTGTTTTTATATCAGACATATCTCAGAGGAGGTCTTGAAAATTTTAAGTGGAAGCATAAGTTAAGTTATATATCACATTAAAGGGCTTTGTTTGTAAATTACAAAATACAACTGAATCTCAAACAGTTCACCCTAACCAACATGAATCTTTGAATCTATTTTTAGTTATGGGCTTGTTGTGTGGGGAAGTGCTAATAAAATTGAAGATATATTAATTTTCAAAAAAAAAAAAAAAAAAAAAAAAAAAAAAAAATAATTTAAAATACACATAGTTGTGACCACTGCAAACCTTTATTTTAAAAACTTAAAACTCAGACCATTGTAAAGCTTTATCTGTTTTATATTATTAAATATATTTCTCAAACTCCAAATTTAATAAAGCATAGTTCTGAAATTCACTTATACAACACTTTTTTATTTATAAGAGCAGTTATAAATTTCAGCAGGTTAAGTAAAACTCTTAACAGCCACTGTTATTTCTCTTGTATATAACCACTTAATGCCAAAAATCAACAAATATGACAAACATTTATTTTAAACACGTTCGCTGCGGCAGAACCTGAGGTTTACCTTGAACAAAAGCTGAAGTTTTTTACAATTTTTTTATTTATTTTAACGGAAAAAGATATTTTTTAGGAAATAAACAATTTCAATGCTTTTTAAGTGATAGTATGATGTCATAAATTCCGGGACCCTATGAGGTCCCACAGCACCACTAAAGAGTCCCACTGTAAAAAAAAACTTATGGCTATTTACTGTCATATATCGTAAATAATAATGAAATTTATTATTTATCAGAGAAAAACATTTTGAATTCTTAACAGCTGATATCACAATGGGGTCCTGACAGCACCGCTAGAGTCCCATCTACGTCACCGGAAGTACTCCTCCGAGTAGTCACCAACATCGTTCACAGTCATATTTACACTAACATATGTGCCGTTTGCACATTACTACAGCTCAGACTTTCTCTGTGTTTAGTTTACTTTCTGTGTCTTTGTGTTCATTTTCTGTGTTCCATGATTTTGTTTTCTGTGTTTCTTGGCGTCGATGGCAAGCTTGCCATTCTAGCTTTGCAGCCGACGGGACACGTATTGCGGCTAGAAACGTTTAGGTAAGTGTTCGTAAAATTGTTTGCTTTTGTAACTGTTTGGTTAAAATATTGTTTATTGATCTCTCTTGTTCTCTTGTGTGTGCTGTTGCTTGTTTGTGAAAAGGTTTTTATTTTCAGCAGGTCTAGGTTAGGCCAATGTGCCGACATATAATTGTATTTCTATTTATTATATTATTTTGTCCTGTTAAAACTGATTTTTAGATGTAATTAAATTTTATATTTTTATCTACCACATTTTTTTTTTTTATAGTAAAGTCAGTATTCATTTTCACTTTTTATAACTATTTCACTTGCTCAGTCTAGCAAACTGTTCATGCAAAAGCCTGCCACTGCAGGAAATTATCTTTATAATGCATATTCATGTAAAATTGTTATCTTTGTTGTTCATATTTTTGCTTATTACTTTGGTCAAACAGTTGTACTTAGTTTTTTGTTATTTTAGGTAAAAACTTATTTTGATATTTATGTAGTTCCTGTTCCTCTTTATTTTATTTTACAAATTTTACATTTTAAGTGTTATTGCAGCTTTTATTAGTATAACAATTTTTTTTCTTTTTTTATCTCGTCCCTTTATGTATTTATTTTGTTATCTCACTTTTTGTGGAGCCAGACTAAATTATGTTTTGTGCTGTGCTGTTACTTTAGCCCCGGCTCCGCGGTTTGAGTGTGATAGATGAGCACCTGCATGGCTTCTGACTACAGTTTCCTTGAGGCACAGCGTGGTACCTACGGGCTGGGCCAAGCCTTCTTCTCTACGACCAGAGGGGCAAACTCGTATTCCCCCTTACCAAGCTGTCCATTCAACAGCCTCCAGGATGAAGACTTCAACATACAGGTAACCCAAACCCAGTTTATTTTCTGGCCATTCTGGCCTCCACTATGACCTTGTAATGAAGAACGTGTCATCTGTTATGTGTAGACATTTGTCGTCAGTGAAGAACGTACACCTACTGACTTTTGTTCATCAGTGATTAACAGTGTAGTTTTCTATTTTAAAGCAAGATACATATTTAGATTTTATTTTTTTTTTTTTATTCAGTTTATATTTTTTGTTTGTGGATAGTTTCTAATATTCTTTTAAAGAATGGGGTTCTCGGGTATTTCTTAACTTTGTAGTTTCCATTAGGAGCCGTCCAGTTTAGCCTGCTGGATTTTGACATAATTATTAATGTTATTCCTTTGTTTAATTTGTTTTTAACTTTTCCAAATAGGCCAAAACTTCCTTCTTTTGTTACCCGAGGCCCCATAAGTTCAGCTGCCGATTTAAATTGTTGCTCTTTTGCTATCTGTAGTTATGTATTTAATTTATTTGTAGTTATTGTTTTCTTGTTGTAGTTTATTCATTCATGTATTTTGTTATTTAATTATTCTTGTATGTGTTCATTGTTATTATTTATTTATTATTGTTATATTATTCAGAGATCTATTTATTTGATAAATGTTACTAGGCCTAATTCTTTTTGATACACGTTTAGATTGAAACTTGATTTTCTATTGTTGATTTTTTTTGTATAATCTTGTTCACTTTTTTTATTGCCTCGAGGCCATCTAATATATTTATAAAATTCTGTAACTTTTGATAAATATTGTAACATTTTACAAACGGTCAACAGCGTTTTGTTCATAAATGTATAATATTTTTTTTTTCTGTAACAATACTTTTTTAATACTTTTGAATTTAATGTTTTTTTTTAATTTTCATATAATAAACAATATTTTTGCCATTCAACTTGTTTTTTTTTTCTGTGTTATCCTCCTGAGTCCTGTGCCTTCGCACCCCCCCTTGATGGGTCCAGCAATATTTTGTTTAGTACGAGGGTGGGTTACACATACATGTCTCTGGATGTCTCAGCTTCTACTGTATACAAATAAAACACTAAAACTATCACTAACACTATTCACTAACAAAAACTAATCAATACTGTACAGGCTTCTGTAATCGAACTGAGAAACTATCACAGCATTAGACGCATACGGACACAACAACCACGCTGCAAGAACTACAGCCAACTGAATCAAAACTGCAATGGAAATCCCGACATGAAAGGAATAGGGGCAAAGAGGCCCAAAAGGTGCCTGCCGCGGTGAAAGTGTTAAAGAAATACTATTCTTGGCTTTTGTTAAATCTCTTTTATTCCCTGGAGGAATTTTCTCCCATAAATCTATCTTATTTTAAAAAATGTTTAAACATTAATCTTCCAATTGTTGCAGTTGTAACTTAAAGATAAAACTTCTATCTTTTTGTAAAATATACTATCATCGATAACATTAGTTAAACATTGTTTTGTAAGGATTTGTTCTGTTTGTTTTTATAGTTGGATTGTTGTCATTGTCTTGTCGACATATTTGTCTTAATTGTATGATAAACTAAGCTCTGAAAGGATATGCAATATGACCTTGTCAATAATCTCTGACTTAAACGACAATAAAATGATTTTGATTTGATTGATTGTAACCAGAAATTGCCCAATAATAATTTTAGGACTTTTATGAACAAAACAAAGCCAGTCACACGACCACCATTGAAGGCTAACAATAAACTACTGATATTATCAGTAGAACAGATAAGAGCTGGTGGGGTTAAAGTCCATTTCAGTGGGAATCCCAAAACCACTTTTGAAGTTGTTAAACACAGTTGATAAGCAGTTTGTATTGATGGTACAAATTATTGTTTTATGGTAGATTTTCAGCCGCAACGTACATAATTATAAATCTTAACTTTACAGACTTTATAACAAAACAAAGCTAACTTTGACAAAATGTATATAATTTTTCAATATTTGTTTTCTTAATTGCCTATTAGGTTAAGATTAAAAAACACAATTTCTTTAAAACTCTTTTTTTTTTTTTTTTTGTTACAGATAACAAATCAATAGCACAAAAATGATGTGGAATTAAATGAGATTGGCAATGCTCGTGATTATTTTACAATTTATATAATAAGCAGCAGTTTTCATTGCTTAGAGAAAGGAGGGGCAGTTTAAATCTTTATTAATTTTCCTTGATAAATTGTCTGTTCTTGCCGATATGACAGAATTCTTCCTTACAGAAAACACAAATACAAAATACAAACACAAAATAAATAAACTTACAAACCAAAAGATATACAATAAAATAAGTTTACCTGTCCACATTATATCAATTTCAGGTGCAAGTTTGGAGCCCAAAGTGTTGAGATATTCAGAATTGGAGACATTAGGCATGGCACGAGCAGAACAATATTGAGTTGGACAGATTATAAACCTTGGCTGGCCGAGATGCTGATAAATATCATTTGTAACTGACACCTGGTGTAAATAAAATACAACTGTTTAGTTTAAAAATAAAAACCAATTATAAGTCAACAATTATTGAATTAAATATAAGAAATTATATGACTACTTCTACTTTAAACAGTAGTGATAATTACACATTAACAGATCAGTTAAGTGATATCATTAAGGGTGTTCGATCGAAAAATATTTTTGAAAATGTTTTGATAAAATTGTTAGTATCCATGAAAGTAATGTGCTAAGGGAAAAAATTCTAAAAAATTTCTTTGTGGAGATATGGCTGTCCAAAGTGACTAATTTGGCCTTTTTGGTGCATAACTCATGAACAAACCGTGCAACATGATTTGTTAATATTTTGAGAATATAGTGGACAAAAGGTACTAATCATCTTGTAATAATATAATGTAATAATGTAAAAAACATATTTATATATTTTTTTTTTTTGTTGTAGTATTACCAACTATTTTTCTATAAATGATACTTGTTCAACCTTTGAGTTGAAATTTGTATAGTCATCTTTGGGTAAAAAAGTAGATTAATAATATATATAAAATTCATTGCTAGAGTTTACTATGAATGTGGGAGTTATGCCCATCTGTCGAATTTGCGGGGCGAGGCAGGCGGGGGCTATGAGGGGGAGAGGGGAGGGAAATACATTGCTAGTTTGTTAGTGAATCAGGATCTGTACTACTCTTAGTGGCAGTTGCAATAAAATCTAGAACAAAATTCCTCCACCAAGTAAAACTTTTACTTTCTCCAAAACTCAAAATGTTTAATAAAGGTTAAATCACAAATGATTATTCTACAAGTTATGAGAAACAATTTAACATTAAATCATACGGTAATAAATTTATTAGGTCATCATAGTTGGTAAGGTCGGTATATTATTAGTTGATTGTTAATTTTGATTGGAAATAATTGATTGATTATTTTTTGAGTATAACTTGTTATTGAATATAAAATTTACACCAGTTTAGGCGTTTTGCATATATAATACTTGTTTAGTTTGATTCTTAATGTAACGTTTGTATCGTCATTTGGAGGATTGTGATTTAATAGTATAGGAGTTTGATGTCGCTTGTTGTAAATAATATTTCTTGAATTTATTGATTTACCGGACTGTATATTGAAGCCAATGTTAAAGGTAATTTGATTGAAGATTTTTAAAACGAATAATTTGTATTGTCTATTATTGAATAAGAAGGGTATATCATAGGAGGTGAATAGTGTAAAATAGGATAAGATAACTGTAATATTTTGGAAGTTATTGTCAAGATGATATACTGTAAAAATAAATTTGTGTTGTACTTTCACTAGTGTCAATAGTTATTCCAGGTCCTGGTTTCCTACACTAGCTAAGCGAGTCATTATGGTTAAATTATTTCTCATAACTTGTAGAATAATTATTTGTGATTTAACATTTATTAAACACTTTGAGTTTTGCATGAGGTTTTACATGAGGGAGAAAGTTTTACAAGTGCTTAACTAGGCGCCCGGACAAACACCCTCAAAGAACTCAAATACACAAAAATATGCACAAAATAAATATGCATTTTTGTTAATATCAACATAAAAATGTCTACATAAAAGCAGTCGTTATTAAGTCATATCTTTCCTTTAACAAGTATTAACAGTATTAAGAGTGGTATGTATCCCCAATCATTTTAATTTTTTTAATGCATACTGTTATTGTAAGTGTGATAAAAAGTATGCATTTATTTAATGCAAATTGCCACTGTTGTAGCAAACAAAAGTGAATAATATCAAATAGATTGAAACTACTCAACAGTAATAGCATGAAATAAATCATATTGAATAAGCAGATGCTAATGCTAGATAGTAGTTATCTGGTAAGTCAGAAGTATCTACTAGGGAATGGAAAGTAGAGTTGTTACTACAAAAATGGAAGAAAACACTGAGTCTACAGCCAGTGATAGATGGCTGGGATGGTGGAAAAAAGACATGGAGTTAGGTGGGTATACATTGGTATTTACCCACCCGCCCGCCCATACACCTACAGTGGTATTGACCCACCCGACCGCCCATACACGTACATTGGTATTGACTATTATCTAGGTAAACAAAAAAATCTAGGTAAACAAAAAAAAAATTCTAGTCGTAGTCGATTTGACGAGTATATTTCTTTTTAAACAAGTCTTTGAAAACAGCTGTTTGTTTATTGTGCCAGCTGTTGTCGTCGCATTCGTTCGTGAGTTGTCACTCGCATACTGTCTTAGTAGAATGTTTGGTTATTTGTTTTGTTGTTTGAATCAAGTCTTAAATAATATTTTTTTGTTTTGTAATATATAAATTGTTAATATTATAAACAGTATGAGTGACGGAAAATTGAGAGTTGGTTAGGAAGAGAACCAGAAAGTAGTAGTGAAGACAATGAACCTAGTTTTATTGACAGACATATTTGTGATGTAAACATAGACCACGAGTTGTTGAAAGAGGATGATATAGATGAAAATGATGAGGATAATATTAGTGAAAATAATTATCATGCCACACAAATACAAGCACTTGAAGACAATGTATATATTAATGATTTATCTTTCGATGTAATAGGTTATGACAGAGCAACCTAGTAGCCTAGTAGTAATAATTTTAGGCCTGTCTTTTTACAGAGTTTTGATAAACCTACACCAAAATTATCTGATTCTTCATCTAGCTCACATAGGTCTATTATACCTACTAATAATTATTATAGGGAATTTGAATTTAGGCTTACAACCAGCCAACCAGAAAATAATACAGAGATCCATTGTATGCCTAACCTAAAACCATTGATTTTACTATATAAAGAGATACTCCATCCATATGGGAGAGTTGTGGTGAGGCCCGAAAACGGTTTTGATGTGCCTTCACTCCCTCCCTCCCTCCCTCCCTCCCTAAGGTAAAAAAATCAAAATATAATTTATCTTACTACTATATTATGTAAAATTAATTAATTGTTATACGTTTTATGTAAGGAATTATATTTTATTAAAGAAAAAATTAGTTTTATTTAGGTCTTTTATATATTCAGGTATTAAAAGTAAGTTTACTTTCAAATTTTATATTTACAAATTTATTTATAAGTTGTTTATTTATACATTTGTTACTATACAAAAAAGAAAAAGTTGTAGGGATTTGTATGGACCTAACTAAAGCATTTATTTGATAGTGTTTCCCATGATTTATTACTTGAAATATTAAATCATATTGGTATTAAAAAGAGAGCATTGTGCTGGTTTGAGTCATATCTCATTGGCATAAAACATTATGTAGTAATTGACCATGTAAATAGTTTAAATCAATTGATTACCTATTCTTCATTAACAAATATCATGAAATATGGAGTCCCCCAAGGATCAATATTGGGGCCACTATTGTTTTTAATATATTTGGTGGGTTTTCCCTCAATAACCAAAAATCCCAATAACATTTGTTTGCTGATGATATAAATATAAAAATATCTGGAGATTCAGAACCAGATATAGAAATCTCATCTTTATTAATCTTTCTAATACTGTTTAGTACTTACATAGCTTAAATTTATTACCAAATCCAGACAAAACAAAATATGTTAACTTCTCATCATCTAAGCAAAAAAAATAAAGAAAATGTTAATATTTTTAAGGGTGGTTGCTTCCTAAGTGAAGTACACTGTAAAATTTCTAGGTTTTAATATAGATGGCCAATTCAGTTGGTACTGTCACATTAATTCAATTTGCAAAAAAATAACTTCTGGTCTATATGCATTAAGACAAATGTCTAAATTTTGTTGTTTTAAAACATTAAAAATGATATATCATGCTTTAATTGAATCTCACATCGCTTTAGGGTTATGTCTGTACGGGAGCACATCAAACAACAATTTAAATTGTATAATTTTGCTATAAAAAAAAGCACTCCGTATAATGTTAAATTTGAAACAAATTGATCTGTAAAAGACCACTTCAAAGAGACAGGAATTATAACAGTACACAGTTTACTTATTTTCCAACTTCTTTTACATGTTAAATCAAATTTTAAAAACTTACCAAAATTAAATTCTTATCATAAATATTCAACACGAAAAGGAAATTTTCCTCCATATGATAAACATAACTTATCAATATACACTACAAAACCTTCTTATAAATTAAATATAAAGGAATAAAATTCTTCAATCATTTACCACCCAATATTAGAGACCTAACTGATTTCAATATGTTCAAAAAAAATTAAAGATATTCCTCATCACTAAACCATTGTATAATACAGATGAGTTTTTAGAATAAGTACCCAGATTCTTTATTTCTGATTTTAGAAATCATTAAATATTACTATTAAGCTTTAATTTAAGATCAACAAGTTGAAATAACAAATTATGTTTTAATATTGTAACTATTTTTGTACCTTATACTATTAACATTACTATTGTAAATGACACCATTCTGAGCAAATCGTTTGCCTTATGAATAAAGTTAATTTTGATTGATTGATTTATTTATCATGATTTAAAAAGGTTTTTTTCAGATTTTATTGCTAGACTTTTGTAGAGAATTTAATACCAAGTAAAATGACACATTACTGCAGTGACACCAATGTTTGATTTATGTTGTATTTACTAAAACATTACATCTTTACCATTTTTAAATTGATCCTTGTGTCCAGTCAACAGTTGTGTTGTGTGGGGCTGAATGGGTTAAATATACCACTAGTCCAGGAACTCATGATAGTTTTTATCTATTAATTAAACAATATTATTGAGGTATTTTATTTTTATTACTACTGTATTTCAGAATTAGGATGGATAATTAACAATGTCAAGATGGTGATCAATAACATTTCTTGTTCTAAAAAAAAAGATCACGCTGTTGAAACATTGATGTAAAAACTGCATGAAACAGATTTTTTACTTTCTTAACCCACTGCAGATCACTGACGAGCTCAGCTCACATCAGCAATCTGCTTTTACTTTTAGCTCCAAATAGTTACAATAGTCTCTACTAGGTTCCTGCAAGTATCTCTATTCATCAACTGGGTATTTTTTTAAATGGGTTCATTTATAAAAACTTTCATTAATACCCAATAGATCACAGTAGTATGTTGAAGTTGAAGAAGGAGTTTATATTTTGTTCAGTAATATAGGCCTAATACTGTATTTAGTTTAGATATAGTGCGTTTCTATCCACGTCGGTGTACCGATATAGCAAGTGACGTTGAGGTTAGTGAAACAGATACAGAGGACTGAGAGGAGGCTGTTGTTGTCACCAAGCCTAGTCTATTTGATGAATCACACGTTGTTTCTCTTCGCCCAAACTGCATGCGCGATATTTAGATTATGACTCCGACATCGTCCCTGCCACCCTATAATCTGGCTCGTCACTGCTATATCGCCGGTACCCCAACAGGCAACTGTTACATCTAAGCAATTACCTGCAGTGCGCTGTTACTGTTCTGCTGACGCGCCAATGTGCAAATTAATTCGTACCCGCTGGGGCACGCGAGTCTAAATAAATCGATTCGCAATGGGTTGATAACATTTTTATTTTTAATGTTTGAAATTTATTTATTCTTCAATCACCAATCATCAAGGTATAAGCAACTATGGATTTTGAACTATTGGTATGACAAGGCTTATATATGAGCAAATGTAGTCTTTATTACAAACAAAGGCTGACCTTAATAAAGTGTCATTAATTAATAGCCTAATGACAAATAAACAGTCAGTGGTTATCAGCTGGTTTCTAAAATTTATTATGACTTTGATTGGGATCAAACTGAGAACCTTTAGCCTGTGAAGCTGGGCTTTAACCAACTAAGCTACCGATACAATATTAACTTACAATATTAAGTTAATCGGTATGAAAACTCGGCCAGAGTAGATCTAGAGTTTGGCCAACTACTGAGATATAAGAGAATGGATTTATAAATGGGGATGACTGAACCATGGCGGACTGCTCCAAAACCACATTACAAGGTCAGTGAAGGAGAAAATTGTCACATTCATATCACAAGTTATATTTGACAGTTGTAACTTAAAAACCTTTGTCACTCTAATATTGACTTGAATCTTCTTTTAGAGTTAGACTCCATTCACATGGACAGCAAACGAATAATCCCTTAAATTTAGGATAGCCAATAAAAAGTTCTTATCCTACTGAAACTGGCTAATTCCTTCACACACTAATACAATATATAACAAGTGGACCTACTTGAGCATGTGCAAATGATTGAAAAACTTCTTTGTCAGCTTCTGACATCTCAGGCTCGATGTCATCAAACAGCAAGGCAAAGGCAGAACATCCAAACTGAGACACTTGTTCCAGTTTCCTCTTGAGAGCCCCGACTTCCTTGACACTCGAGTATGTTATGTCCAATCCAGGGGACAGAGCATAGTAGAAGTGAATTCCACTGTCTCGGGCAGCAGTGATCAGACCAGTCAGATGTTCAGCTTCCTCCACCGTATACAGCTCCCTCCAATAAGCTCTATGCTTATAATCATCCTTAGGTGCATACAAGTATGAGTCCATGCCCCATTTCTTCATTCTGAAATCACAACAAATTAAATATTTTTTATGAATAGACCTTTAAACGTTTAAACATATATGTAGATTTAAACATAAATTATGTTAAATCTACAGATAACACCTCAGGAAAGTTGGGTCCAGCTAATTAAAAAAAAAAAATGTTAACAGCTTGAAATTTAACCAATCAAATACAAGCAGTGCTATATACATAATTGTAACTCTCAATTTAAAAGTTCATTATTTGAATCTAATTTCCATGTTCAAACATGAATTTACATTAAATATTTGTTCAAAAATGAGAACATAAATGTAATACAAATCTAAATGTTTAGAGGATTGCTTGTTAAATCCATTGGCCTAATATTTTTTTGGCCCAAGGTGCACTTGAACTCTGGTGATTAAAAATGTATAAAATGCAAGCTTTTAGATAAAATTTAATAGTAACCCTCCAAGTGAAGATATTTATTTCATTTTTCACTAAATAATAAATTATAAAACTGTCTTCAAAACAAAGTCAGCTACACAAAACTATTTCATTTACAATTTAACATTAAGGTTGTATAAAAAATAAGACAGCCTACAATATAATATGAAAACAAAATGAATATAATGAAAAATAAATAAATGAACTGTCATAAAAGGAGAGATAACATATTAAAATAATTGGTTTCTGACAGAACGACGTTACGGTTAGCAAGTAATAATAATAATCAAATTCTTATAGTCCCATAAAAAGCTATTATTAGTTAATTTTAACATGTTCATTGTATACCATCCAACTAGAGAACTGAATTTATGTCAAGGTGGGGGAGAGAATTGTCTAATATTCATCCAGTTTGGGTATTGATGATTCAGTCAAATAATAGATATTTTTACAATCCTGTAAATTATTTTTGAAATTATTTTTGTCCTAAAATAAAGTAGCATAATTAATAATAAAGTATTCTGCTCTTTAATTATTATTTTGCATTACCACTATATGTGTATAAGTAGGTGGATGAGTCAACTATACCACTTTACATGAATGGGTTGGCAGATGGGTCAATACCACCGTGCTTGTATTAGTAAGCTTGTAGGTAACGGACCTTTTGAAAGCTTTCGATAGGGTATGTCTTAAAAAAAAGATCAATGCACTAAAAAAATATGGTATACAAGGAACATTCATAAATTGGTTTATAACATCTCTCAAAGAGAGAAGGCAATTTGTAGAGTAAACAAAGCTAACATATAATAGTATTTTTAAAGTTGCACCTGAATTAAGTAAACTAACTAAATATTCAGTACCCCTGGGATCTGTGTTAGATCCACTTTTATTCATATGTTATTTTATAGGATTAGTTTTAACTTTGAAACAACTAGAGTTATGCTAACATGCAGTGGATGTAAATATAAAAAATTGCATCCAATAATTTGATATAGATTTACAAATAATATCTGAACAGCCCTTAAATACTACTGATCAATTTTTAAAATTAAAGCCCTACTTCTCAATGCTACAAAAACAAATTACAGTACATTGTTTGTGATTTAAAAAATCTAGATCTAAAGAACTTGATTATATAAATGTAAATTTAGAAATAGATGGTCGACAACTTGAATGTAAACAAAACATTAAGTTCTTATGATTTATTTTTTAGACAACCAACTATCATGGCCCCTACATGTAGATTACATATGCAATAAGCTAAATGTTGGATTATTTTCTTTAAAAAAATGACATTTTATTGTGAAGTATATCTGTTAAAACGGTTTTATTACGTACTCACACATACGATCTTTCTTGCAAGTACATGACGGGACTTCTCAAACATGGAAAGAATCTTAGTAGCTCAGAAAAAAGCAATAATAATAATGTTAAAACTTATATAAAATGAGTCTTGCAGAGATAAATTTAGAAGACTGAAAATACTTTGAATATTTAGTTTATATATGTCTTCCAAGTAACAAAATATGCTAAAGCTAATACATATATTTTGATGAAGCATAAATATGTCCACAGACACAATACAAGGAATAAAACAAATTTACAATTAAGTACCATATAGAAAAGAACTTTTTGCCAAATTACCAGCACAAATTAGGGAAATCTTTTACCAGAAAACATCCAAAAGGAAAAGAAATAAATATGTTTTCAGTAATAAGTTAAAAATCTTATTAATTAATCAACCACACTTTTTTCCGTTCAAGAATTTTTCAATTTACTCGTAACTTTGAATACACGTATGTAAGCATAATAAGTAGGTAGGTATACTGGAATATTAGGTTATTAACTGAGATTAATGAAATCAGCCATATTAGGCTAAGGTTATCTGTGACAACACTATGTTACAGCAGATGTTATTCACACTATTCATGTACAATATTTCTAAGTATGAACAAAGATGTTTTGACTCTAACCCAAAGCACATGATATCATGCCACTGAATCATTGAACCTATTTTCTTGAATAAACCGTTGAAGAAAACTACTCTTCTAATTTCTGAAATTTTAAATTATCATTAGCATGATTAAATTGTTATAACTAACAATATATCTGTTGCTCTATGTGATTGTTTATACAAGACACAACTTAAAATTCATATTTTAAAGGTATTTTAATCTTTTGTAAAATAATAAATTAACCTCTTAAAATGTAATTGTCAGTCCAAAATAATTTTATTTCGTAAGCTTAAGCGGCTGGTGTCATTAATAATAACTAAAGATTCCGGTAACGATCCTGTCAAGGTGTTATCTACAATATTTACGTCACCAAATGTTTTGCCCATGCTGTGATGTGGCAACCTCAGTGGTATCTCTGAGACTAAAGTGGCAATACAACCTTTCGCTTATATAGTGGTTTGACAAGTCTTGGCTATATAAGGAGAGGTTGTATTGCCACTTCAGACTCAGAGATACCACTGAGGATGCCACATCACAGCATGGGCAAAACGTTTAGTGATGAAAATACTGTAGATAACACCTTGACACAGTTGTTACCGGAAGCTTTAGTTATTAGTAATTCCAAAATAATAATGAGGATTGCCATGTTTTCATTTTACAGAATACTGACATGTAATATTAAACATTAAATATCAGTAATTTAATAGTGACAGTTCAAAATGTAATTCAATTGATATTGTAAACCTGTTTGGATTATTTATTAACGCTGAACAACCAGTAGCTAAAGCAAGATCAATTATTATATTTAAGTCTACAATCAAGAAATAAATGGCAGATAAACTACCAGACCCAAGTGTATTAAGATAATTTCAGAACAGAATAGAGAAATCTTTATTCATGATCATTGAGAACAGAATATTTGTTACAAACTCCTCAAGTTGCCTTTTATTTCTATTCACCACTCTATTCATATTTTGTGCCAAAAACAGAATACACTTAGTACGTTGTTAAGTGGGGTAAGCGACAAATACCTAGAACTCAAATGTACCTATGGTGTTAAGTATCCAGCTATAATAGAGAAGTGCTTACACTTCGGTTCAATTAATACTATAACATATGCCTATGTATATGATCAATGCTGATACTTACTTTTGAAAAAGATCTTTCCTCTGGTCTGTTGTCCATGGTCTTCCATAAAATCCTGAAATCATCCTAAATTAGTGATGTAAGTATGCATAAGTTACAGTGAGAGATTTAGGGGGCTTCTAGGCTCAAGCCCCCTCCCAAAACCAAAAAAAGTTTAAATTCCAGATATCCAATATCCAGGTGTTTAACGATATTGAATAAGATAATGTGAAAACTATTTTCTTTTTCACATTCACAAAACACACACTCTTTATCATGAACTATTACTATTACAATAAGTAACTCACAACTAACTTGTAAAGACTGATGTAACGATATGAGTGATGATGAGAAGTGAAATATGTGAGCAAGCCTCTCATGCGACTGAAGGATTCTGATGCGGTAACGTCACACGGCAAGCACGGAGGACTGGCCGATACACAAATTAGTCCTTTCCACTCTCCTGTGATCCCTGGTGGTTGATGACCTACTAAGGGCGCCGAACAGGATGGGGATATATGCTCAGGCATACACGGACGATGTGTGTATACTGGGCGTTGGTAAGTTTGCCAGCACGGTGTGGGACATCGTCCAGGTTGACTTGAGATACCTTGAAAGGTGGTGTAGGGACAAGGGGCCCTCTGTTAATCCTAACAAGACAGAACTTGTACATGATTACAAACCTATACGAAACCCACACTTTATACCGAAGAGAGCAATTCCAAAATTACTAAATAAAAGCATGAGAGTATTAAAGGTCCAAGAATCCTTGGAAGTGGTGATGAGTAGACTGTCTGCTGTAGAAGAGGAAAATAAAATATTAAAAGAAGAGTGCGAGGAATTGAAGCTTGAAAACTTTGATCTAACCAACACGGTGAGAGATGCTGTCTGGAGAATTATTGAGCACAACCAGTGCTCGAGAATGGCAAATATTGAGATACGTGATGTTCCACAGACCGGCGGTGAGGACATTTTCTTGGTTCTGGAGTCAGTAGCTATCTAGAAAAGGGACATCTCCATAGCCAATCGTCTTCGGGGACCTGCAGATCGGCGCTTCCATCCATCTAATGTGGTGCAGTTTGCTCTTGGTTCTACAAGAGCGGAATGGCTGGATGTGGCCAAGAAGAAGAAGATCCAGACGACTGATCTACACGCCTTGTTTACCCCTGGTCCAGTGTTCCATCAATGAGCATCTGACTCAGCACAACAGAGCTCTACTTCAGCGCTGCAAGATGGAGGTCTAGGCTGGGTCTCTGGCAGGGGCAGCTGAGGTGAGCAGCTGACGGGAGCAGTGACCCCGCGGACCTTGAACTCAACACCACACCCAGCTCATACAACACATACAGCTCATACATGAAACTGTCTCAGGGGCCAGAAGTAGGAATGGAGCCACCAAACCGCGGGTACCATGACCCTAGGTCTCTTGAGGGTTCAGTTGTTAAAACCAGGATGGCACACCGGGCTGCCAGATAGTACAGGGGCCCGACATGGCCTCACCAGCATGTGGTGGCTGCCCTATCAGCTGGCGAAAATCCCGATCCTGTTTACATTGCCAGTTGGTGATTGGATGGGACCGTGTAGACGGGCTACGGGGGCACTTCCGAGGCCACAGGGGTCCCTGGGGGCGTGGGTATGCTCGGGGGGAGGTGGCAAAAGGAATATGGATGGCCCTTGGGATTTGAAAATAGATACACACACATACAAAATAAAACAATTACAGGAACTAATGAACAAAAATAAAGAGGAAACAGTTTTGAACGTACCAGAGGTGAGTGAGCATCCCAGCTCAGCGGTGGAGGCAGACAAGGGCGGAGAGTCTTCGGACCCTGCCCAGTCTGGCAGCATTAGGACCACGCAGGAGGCCTTTGAGGCCTTCGCGTGTGAGTCTCAGCCTCTTATGGACGAGGATGAAGAGTCTCTCTCATCCTCTCCACACCCTCCTTCCCTGCAAGGAGTACCACCGTACGTGAGGTGCAAGCCCTGCAGAAATGCGTGGACTCGCTGAATCTGGGGGAGAAGGGGGAGGGGACGTCAGTGGCCCAGGATCCAGGGAAACCTGGACCTGGAACACTGGCAGATCCTCCGGGTAAGAGAAAAAGGCCCAGTGGGGTGGAAAAAAGGAGGAGGAGGGCGAAAGTCGGAGATCTGGTGCCGGAGGCAACGGGGAACCAGACGGGTGCTGGGGGCGACCTACAGTGCACGTCAGGGAACCCTGCTGAGGCCTAGAAAACCGGCACTAAGCATGGTAGGGACGATTTGTCGGACCAACCAGGCTTAAAAGCCTCCCCTACGAGAGAGGGGACCCAGGATCAACCTAGAAAAAAACCTAGGCTCCAGGGAACCACTCCTAAATCTTCAAAAGAAGAGAGGCGCACAAAGGCTTCCTATGCTAGATTGGCAGAGGTTGGCCTGAGGGTGGCAAATGTAAGAGAGGGTTTCCCTCTGACAAAAATAGATCAGGAGGCACAGCTCCGGGATATACAGGTTGCCGTGGGCTTGAAGGTGGATAGTCTCTTTGGTGGGGACTGGCTGCCGAGAATCCGAGACATGTACCTGTCGAAGGGTGCTGTCGTGGTGGTCTGCGAAGACCAGTCCACTGTGGACTGGGTGAAGACCATCACTCCTGTGATCAAGTTATGGGAGGGATCCGTAGTGAAGGTAGTAGGTATGAATGCACTTCCTAGCTTTAAGAAGGTATTTCTCTGGGTCCCGGGTCCCCCGGCGAGTAGAGACTTACCTGAAAAGACTTTCCCATCTTAACCCAGGCCTCCAGACTGAGTTGAGGAGGATACTGGACTGCAAGGAAACATCTACAGGTGTCAGACTTGTAGTCACGGTGGACTCTGCCTCACTGAAGGTCATGGAAGCTCAGCAGAGGAAGCTATACTGCGGGGTCTGCATGGCTACGGTTATGGTGCCCGCAGGAAACTCCTCTCAATAAGATGATAAGTACTCTGATAGATTTAAGGTTAGGGCTTGACTTTTTAGGCACTAACTCTCTCTGTTTGAGTTTCAGGGAAAGCTACCGTCTCGACGGTAGAGACAAGAAGAGGCTTGGGCTACCCGGAGGAAGAGGGGGACCGAGGACCAAGGTGCTGGAGTGGAGGAAATGGTAAGTTTTCTACAAGCCAACCTCAATCATAGTATTGAGGCCTCTACTATACTAGCTAGAACTGTAAGAGATAGAGGGGTTAATGTTGCTCTGATTCAGGAACCGTGGATTCGGGATAGCTGTATTAAGGGTCTTAACATTCCTACATATAAGCTCTATGGGGGATCAGGTGGGCTGAAACCGCGGGCGGCCATTTTGGTTGCAGGCGTAGATAGTTGGCTCATACCGGAATTCTGTGGGGTGGGGAGATGTGGTTGCAGTAGTAATTAAACTGCAGGGAGGTCAAAGGCGTAAGGAGGAAACTGCATCGGTATACCTCTCATACGATAGGACGATCCTCCCACCATCAAGAGAGATGGTGGCGTTGGTGGATTACTGCCGGGGTGGGAAAGTTGAGCTACTGGTCGGCTGCGACTCCAACTCTCGCAATGAGGTTTGGGGAAGCAGTGACACGAACGAGAGGGGCCTTGCTCTTGCAGAATACCTGGGAGGTACCGACCTTTTGGTACTCAATAAGAGTAATCTCCCAACCTTTTCTCCCAACATCATTAGGAGGGAGGTTATAGACATAACTATGGCCTCAGGCTCATTGTTTCATGACATTGGGACTGGGAAGTTTCGCAGGAACCCTCGTTGTCGGACCACAGACACATCTGCTTTGTGCTTGAGGGCCAGACAACACTGAGGGTGTACAGGAATCCCAGACAGACAGACTGGGCCTCCTATTCGGTGGAACTGTCTGACAGACTGGATTTAATTCCTAAAGGCCAGATTCGATCTGGACAGGACCTTGAGGAGAGGGTGGCACTCCTTACGGAAGCCGTAATCACCTCTTATGAGAACAACTGCCCTTTGATTACACAAAGGGATGCTCGAAGCTGGAGATGGACTCAAGAATTAGAGGTCCATCGAAGGAGAACCAGAAGGCTCCTCGGCAAGGCCAACAGATCCGGAATGATGCTGACTGGCTGGCCTACCGGGAGTCCCAAAGAAACTACAGACGAGAGGTTCGCAGATTCTCCAGGAAATCCTGGAGAGACTTTTGTACCTCTATAGAGACGACCTCAGCGATGTCTAGGCTCCACAAAGTGTTAGCTAAGGACCCTGGGGGAGGACTGGGACCCCTCATTAAAGAGGATGGCAAGTGGACCAGATCAGAAGAAGAGACTCTGCAACTTTTATTTGACTCACTTTCCTGGATCCGCCGAGGAACCAGCGGCGAGCCCCCCCACTTTGGTGAGGCGGGCTTGCACGGGGTCTCGCACGGGGACTGTAGTGAGGCAAAGAGGCGTGTAGTTGTCACAGAGCAAAGGATTAAGTGGGCAGTTGAGTGCTTCGCCCCCTTCAAGAGTGCTGGGCCGAATGGCATCCTGCCTGTGCTCTTGCAGAGGGGCCTGGAGTCGCTCCTACCCCACCTGACCATAATACGTAGGGCTTCCCTGGCCTTGGGTTTAGTCCCAAGGCTGTGGAGGACCGCAAAAGTGGTCTACATCTGGTCCTACCCCAAATCTGGAAGGGGTACAAATTCCAGACCTAAAGATTTCAGACCGATCAGCCTCATGTCTCTTCTATTAAAGACATTGGAGAGGCTGGTCGATAGGCATATGAGGGACGGGGTATTAAGAGATAACCCGCTCCATACAAATCAACACGCATACATGGCTGGGAGATCTGCTGAGTCAGCTCTCCATCGATAGAACTTGTACTTTTCACTAGGAAGAAGAGGCTGGATGGCCTATATATATGCCCACTATAGGAAATATGGAGCTAAAAGCTACAGGGTCGGTTAAGTATCTGGGGGTTATCCTGGATGCTAAACTGAACTGGCTCAAGCACCTTCATGAGAAAGCCAGGAAGTTCAGAATGGCTTTTTGGGCTTGTCGGAGGGCCATTGGAACAACGTGGGGCCTTAAACCAAAGATGGTTTACTGGCTATACACGAGTGTACTTCGGCCCTCCTTATGTTATGCGGCAGTTGTCTGGTGGCCGGCCATGGCACATAACAGTGCAAGGCTAACATCAGACAATTGTCAGAGAATGGCGTGCCTGGGAATTACAGGCGCAATTAGAACAACCCCATTGGCGGCGATGGAGGTCCTCACTGGGCTCCGCCCAATGGACCTGTTTGTAAAAGGGGAGGCTTGTAAAGCGGCCTTTAGAATAAAGACGACTGGTGGCTGGTTGTCTGGCCAACCAGGACTCCATGGGGGAAATACTATCTAGGGACATTGGTCTGGACCCGTTGCTTTCGATGGGAACAGACTCAATGATACCTAGGTACAGAATTGACAGGCAGGTCGGGGCCTTCCTTCCAAGTAGAGATAAGTGGATAGGGAGTACCGAGCCTGCACAAGTCAAAGGAAGCGTCTGGTATACAGGCGGCTCACTTACAGAAGGAGGCGTGGATGCTGGGGTGTACGGGAGGGGGGCACGGAAAGTTCTGTCTGTACCTCTGGGGGTCCAAACTACCGTCTTCCAGGCGGAGGTGATGGCTATCATGACAGCCACACAAGAAGAAATGCGTCTAGGTGGCTTCGGAGGAGTAGTTTCCATCTGCTCGGACAGCGAAGTGGCGATAAAGGCGATCATGGCACCACGTACCAGCTCTAAGCTGGTATGGGAGTGCCAGGGGATCCTGGAGACTCTTTGCCAGCGTAAACAGGTAAGATTCATATGGGTCCCTGGGCATGCTGGTATTGATGGAAATGAGAGAGCCGATGCACTGGCTAGGAGAGGGGCAAAGTGCCCTCTGCTGGGGTCGGAGCCGGCACTTGGTATTCCTTTTCAAAAGGTAAAAAGAAGAATTGACAGGTGGACCTCTGAGGAACACAATGGCAGATGGAGGACCGAGTCCGGGCTCAGGCAGTCTCGTGCATTTATCCTAGGACCGGATCGCAGATACAGCAGAGATCTGCTGAGCTGTAACCGGGCCAAGGTGAGGGCGATTACGGGAATGCTGACCAGACATAATCTTCTTCACAGACATATGAAGATAATGGGCCTAACAGAAGACTCCACATGTAGGCTCTGTGAGGAGGATTAGGAGAGCTCCATACACATCTTTTGTCATTGTGGAACTCTCTCATCTCTTAGAGTGCTCTCTAACTCTGTGTGCCGCTTTACTGGAACCAGAGGATATTAGAAGGGCTACACTCGGGGAGATTATGTCCTTCATAAGGGGGACTGGTTACTTGTGACACTGTCGTCAGGCTCGGGGCGCAAAGGGCCATGGAGTCTAGGCGCGGTGGGCTAGGTGACAGGACCACAACCCAGTGTATCTAATCTAATGGGTCCCTGGCGTACACATGGTGTAAGGACGGCAAGATGTTCATCCGCAAGACATAGGATTCATACGCCATCCGAGTCTTCCGCAGTCTTGAGGAGCTCAAGGATATTCTCCATCAGCCACAGACATCCCCTAGCACTGACCACAAGTAATGGACATGTGAGAAAACATTTATAATTAATTGTAAGTTTAATTTAAATTTTTTATTTTGATTGCTGCTTTAGTTTTAAACAAATTATTTTGTGTATGTAGATTTAAATTGAAATGAATAGATTTTATTAATTTATAATTTTGATTGTTCAGTCAGGATTTTTGTTTTTTGTCAATATCACATTCTGGAAGTTTCATTTTGTTGTCCTTTTTTAATGTAGGTGTAGCATAACAATACAGATCAAATAATAATTTTAGGTGTTGAGAAATTTTCACAAACTTCTGCAGAGTAGATTGGAGCAGCAAAAATTCATAATTTTAATATCATATTTCAATATTTATTTCTCCATCTTAAACGTGATTTTAGAATGGTGTTGTTTATTAATAATCATTTTGAAGTTATCATCATAAATCTAATTATTACAATCACGATAGTTTCAAGTTATGTTTTATCAGAATATTTATTTGTATTAATTTTGTTTTTAGTTGGCACCCAAAACAAGCCTTGTTCATTTATATATATAAATTACTCTAAATTAAAAAAATGTTTACAAACAAACAATGAAATGAATTAAAATAATAATTTTGTTGCCTTATTTACTTATATATCTTATTTACTGTAGTTATTTGCTATTTATAAATATCCTTCTCTTCAAACTCCAAACATTTAGAAGACAACATTTCTGATTATAAAATAAACCCTTTTCTTTTTTTTTTTTGTTGTCTAAGGTTTAAGATAAATATTGTACATTTTAGTTAGTTATTAGTTACTAATTAGTTGTAAATTTTACCAAGTTAAATTTTTTATTATTACTGTACTGTATTTTATTTGAAGCTAGAAAATTTTCAGAATTGTTTATATCACGTTTAAAAAAAATTTCATTATGCAGGATGTTCTGGCTAGGTGAGTTAAGAAGTTAAGAAATGATTGACGACGATGTTGGGAATGATTTTTTAAATTGTCCTTCTAGGTTTGAATAAATACAAAGAATTTTTTAGTTTTTCAGAGAATAATAATTAATGCATTAAAAATTTCAAATTTTTCCAGACAAATATTAGAATCTTTTATAAAACCTTTGAGGATTTATCGATTTATTTAAGTTTTAATTTGATTAATTTAGATGTTATAGTTCTGATTGAATTCTGGCTTTGGGAAGGGAGGAGGGTGTGAAAATTGAGGGGTTTGACCTTGTAGTTACAAATAAAAGACGGAACAAGAACAATGGCATTATTGTTTATACAAACAAGCGTTTATCTGCGACTGCCATCTGGGACAGACTGCCAGCTGTCCCCCCAGCAGGAATATAGGTGAATTCTATGTTTGTGGTTAATAGTGGTGTACATTAAGATCGCGTAATAGCTGCTAATCGATTTGCCACAAAAGTAGTTTTTTCGTTATATCTTAACAAATCATTGTTACAGACCAAAATGGTTTTCAAATTCATATTGAGTGCAAAACACATTAAAATTTCATTTAAAGTAACGGAAATATGTCAAAAATACTAAAAGTTTAGACATTGTTTTTTTTCAAATTTTTCAGTTAAACATGTCATTTTCACAGAATAAAAAACATATTGCATGAAAATATTGCCAATTTATTAGCCCATTTCAGGCAGTTTTCAAATTTTTTTAGGTGGTAAGAAACTGCATAGGCCTAATAACCAAAATGTTTTAACACTCCAGTGGTCGCACGTATTGGTGTAACATGAGTACTGTGTCGCACAGAGTACTCTACTTCTATTGTTTGTTTGTTTTTTTTTTAATATTATGGTAGATATTAAATACTTATTTTTTAAGAAATGGTTAAATTAAATTAACTTATTTGTATCACAGGTTTATGAAAGAAATAATATTCTTATCTATTTTTTAAGTGAAAATTAAATAATACTAGTACCATTGTTGGTTTCTAGTCTCTTACTCTTACTGCAGGCATTGGTCACAAACACTTCTTAGATAATCCCCACACACCCACTTTTGACACCTGAAACAATCATTTGTTCCTGGCTCTGCCGCAGATGTAGCATC
This sequence comes from Stictocephala bisonia, assembly GCA_035578905.1. Classification (NCBI taxonomy): domain Eukaryota; kingdom Metazoa; phylum Arthropoda; class Insecta; order Hemiptera; family Membracidae; genus Stictocephala; species Stictocephala bisonia. The sequence continues at coordinate 1,112,962 of JAQJVL010000050.1, forward strand.
CACCACATCTGCTCTTTCTTGGGATACCGGTTGAGGTTGTTGTTGACATGCTGTCTCCTTATCAAGCTTCAACAGCAGTCTTCCTCTTGTTCTTATTTCTTTTGGTATCATCTCCTAGCTTATTAGGTAGGCTTATGCAATTTGGGGTTTCATGAGCTCAAAGACTAGGGGTTTCAAAAAGTCCAATCGATCTATACTTAAAATTATGGTATAAAGCAATAATAATTGGTTTCCTCTCACCACCTGTTGTTGTGTCAAAGGCGGCATTATCGTGCAAGGTTGATATGATTAAAACAGTCAAATAGACTACTGATGACTACTCTGGCTGTATCAGGAAGACAATTTTGAGGTACTTCACTTTTTTTTAAGTTGCAATCATTGTTAGTTTCTTTTCTTCACATAACTGTATTGCTAGTGGTATGGATGCAAACCAGTTATCAAGAATGATGTTTCTATTGCTTCCTGATATTGGTTCCACCAATATCAGTACTAAATCTTGTGTGGAATTACTGATTCTAAAGGGAAAGCTGGTTACTGACCCATATACAACTCTTTAAATTGTCCTCTTCTGATTCATCTGAGGGGTCTTCCGCATCAAGAACACGTTCATTGTTGTCCTCCATTTCTTGCAGCCAGCGATAGTAACTGTTCACTATTATGGTCTGATATTTTGTAATTTACTAACTCAATCGTGGAAATAGCGATTATATATTACGTCTTAAAAACTAATATTTGGGTCATTATCGAAATAGTTGCCCCTTTAATGTCTTCAGTTTTCTATATACAATTTTAGGTATTTGATTGTATGTGTGTGCTTTAAGTTTTAAGCCTGCAAATAATTCAGTTAAAATCCTATAGGCCTGGTTTTTTTTGAAAATAACTTAAATTTGTGTGATGTGTAATTTTTTTTAATTTTTAGATTGTTGGAAATTTTACTGTCCCAACCTATAATTTCCATTGTTTGACAAATAAATACAGACAATGAGTAGTCTTTTGTATTATCATTATTATTTATTCCTATGGGTTACAAATTATATATTTATCAGTAATAATTAATTTTATAATACTGTCTTTTATTATATATAACAAAAAAATTAAGTCTTTTCACAAAATCTCTCAGGAACGTTATATCAGGAATGTTACCATCATAATGTTCATTTGAATTGAGTATATCTGAAGGGATTGAGAATGCAAAGCAGCCATCTTGATTTTAGTTGACTTGCGGAAAGTTGATTACTGTTGGTTATGTTTTAAAAGAAAATATTGAAGAAACGCAATATTAGTATAGTAAGTATATTAATTATTTCTCATGAACATTACCTCTATTTAATGTATTATAAATAATTAACGTAATAAACAACAGAAGAATGTGAATACACTGTTGTTATAAAATGCCTTAACCTCACTTTGCAGTAAAATGAACAAGTAGTCAGTTTTGATTTTTTTCTACTGAATTTTAGGAACTTACCGCTCACGACTGTTACTGGGTGAAAGTAACATTCATGAGAGTTTGTTATTAAAATGTTTTACTATTGAACAGGGAATACAATATAGTTTTAATACTAATACTGATTTTTACTTGACGGTTATGTAGGCCATTGCTGATAGAATAATGGACCTATTAATTATTTGTCTACATACCAGCCTAGCCTATATACCAAATTAAATAATTTCTTAGAACTTATCAATCTTGCTGAAGATATGTGTTTATTATTAATATCCTAATAGCAAAGTAACAGACTAGAACTGTATTAGTTTAAAATTAATTAGAAAACGTGGATTAAATCAATTTTTGATGCAGTATATTCTTCCAGAGTAAGCTGGCATTAGCTGAAAAACAGCGGCGATATAGAGAGAAGCGGAAGCAAGACAAGGAGCGTGATGCAGCATTCAAAGAAAATAAAAAGTAAATTTAACTTATATAAAGGTTATATTAATATTTATTTGTCTTAAAATATTTTTAAAAATATAATAATCAAATAGCCTGTATGTATAAAACCACTGACTAAATTAGGTTATAACTGCAACAAAAACAAAGGCTAATATATTTGATGTATTAATAATTATAAAAATCATATGATTTATTAATGGTAAATTTAACAATGTCGTCTTTACAACTAGTTTTTATTTCTCAAAATTTAATGGCTAAATGAGTTTTCTTGAAACACTAGAACTGAAATTACCTTTCAAACAAATATATTTATATATGTTGAACATCTGTTCATGAGGTACATATAGATTGACAATCTGACTCAGACATACACACACCATAAACTAATAAAACTCCTCTTTTTGCGATAGGGGTTAAAAACGAGTACAAATAGATTTTGTTTTGTTTCAAAAATGTGGAGCGAAAGAAGATATCGGATTTAACACTTCGAGAGGAACGGATCAAAATAAAATCTTGGATGAAGTGGGATTCAACAAGAAGAAATAATCTTAAGAGATCCAATGTGTTGACACCACCTTCATCTCCTCTCCCCGAAGCTTCTCCAAGTGGTGATGTGAGACGAGGAAGAAAAGTGATGCTGAGAAACAGAGCGAAATGTTATAGAGAATAATACAAATTAATAAAATACTAGTTCTGAAAAAAAAGGAAGACTTGGAAGTTGACAAAGAGGTTGCAGAGAGGACAACAAAAGAAAACAGTTGAAACTATTGCCACCAATTGATGAAACGGACACTAGTTAGGTTCTTTCCAACCAAAGTTTAGGCATACTACCAAACCCTCTAATCATTCTAAAAGTTGATGGAATCTATTATGAATTTCCAAAGGTAGTCGATGTATTTGAGCAAAATTAAAATGCAATGATATTTTCTATTCATGTATTAAACCAATAGTCTTTTTTTCACTTGTAACCAGGAGTTTTAATTAGTTTTCTTTCACAGCCATTCTTTTGTAACGGACGGGACATTTGAACTAATATTTCACTTCTTCAAAGACTATATAAATTAAATAAAAGAATGCTAATATAATTGTGAGATATATATATATATATATATATATATATATATATATATATATATATATATATATATATATATATAGTTTAATAACAAATACTGTCAATATTTTTACAAGCAAAGTATTATCTTGTCACTACATTTTTCTCATGGGTTAAAACATGTTTTTGTAATTGTAATGGACGGGACACTCTGAAGAAGTATGACCTGAGATATTAATTTTGATACAGAATTTCTGCTCAATTAACAGATGAAGATTTTTAATAAAAAAACACTTGTTTCATAATATCTTAAATTTAACAATGCCTATCATTCTTTAGAGATACAACATTCCATTTTCTTAATATTAATTATTTTTCCATGTAACGGACAGGACACTCCTTTGTACGGATGGGACAAGTTCACTTTAATTGTTTTATAGTCCTTAATTTTTACAGTTAAAAAATTTTAAGTGGTTATATTTAAATCAATAGAGTATTAGTTAAGAAAACAAAAACTGTCAAACAAAAATTTCCATTTTACTAGTAGGAAAAAGGTACAAAGTAAACGAAACCATTTTCTGACTTTTCCAATAATTTAGACTACAATAACATTTAAGATTGGCATTCCTTTAATTTTTTCCTTCAGATCATTCCCATTAGGATCATAAATTCTGCTGGAAAAAATCAACAAATCTTCCACACCGTACGTGTATGGTAATACTGTAAACTGCCGTATCATAAATTTGATACTTTGAAAGGTGATACGTAAACTTAATTATTAAATCCTCTATTTCATCCCCTGCATGAAGAAGAAACATTGGTATTGACCCACCTTCTCACCCATATACGTACATTGGTATTGACCCACCTTCTCACCCATATACGTACATTGGTATTGACCCACCTTCTCACCCATATACGTACATTGGTATTGACCCACCTTCTCACCCATATACGTACATTGGTATTGACCCACCCTACCACTCATGTACGTTGTGGTATTGACCCACCCTCCTGCCCATACACATACAGTGGTATTTACCCACCATCTCACCCATACACGTTCACTAAAAACTCTGAATATTTTACATCTCAACAAGAAGGGCTTTGTACCCTTACCCTCAAAATTTTTAGTGATTGCAAGTATAATATATTGAAGGTAAATTTACATAATATTAAAAACGCACATATTATGCTGCATCTTTGAAACAGGCAATTTGTGGTCAGTGTGGATTTGAGACAATTTTCTTTTAGAAACATTACAAAATTAGTTATCTGTTTTGACAAGTTCTTCCAATATGTGGTTTTTTTTCAGATTTTGTCCCTCTTATTCCTAATTTTTTACTTGCATTATTTTTCCTGGGGCTTTATGACAAATGTTATTCCTTTCATAAAAAATAAAGAACCATTTATTTCTTTCCTCTTTAATAAAACGTCCCCTTTACGATGTTTCTTTAGATTATACAAATGCTTAACCAATCAAGATTTTTTAGTGTTGTTGATGAACTCCTGGATTACAGCCAGCTTTTTAACAGGACTGTGAGGAAGTGAACATTTAATTTTGTCAACAGCCTTTCTTAAAGTCTGATTTATATGATTAAGAACCAACCTTGTTCAATCTATTACTTTCCAATCTTTCCTGACTTTTTTTCTTGAGCTGTTTTATTTAACGAAGTTGCTCTTTTACTCTATACTCCTTCATCTTAGGATTGTAAATATTTCTTGCTTTTCATTATCTTATTTTGGCAATTTTTCATTTTACTTTATTTTGCCTTTTTTGTTCACAATATTTTTCATTCAAGTTTTTTAAAAAGGGGACCTTCCCCGAAAGGAATCTACATATATAAAATCCCATGTATGTTTGTTTGTCTGTCTATCCTTTATGCGCTACCAAACCGTCCAGCCGATCGCCATGAAACTTGGGGAAGTTGTTCTATATACCTGTGGGTTTTAAATGTCAAAATTATACTGTTTATATTTTTATGTTTTGATTTCTTGTGAATCTATATTAATTGATTTATTTATTTGATTAACAGCTGTTAAATAAAAACAAATAGAATAAAATTGTGGTAGGCAAAACTTTCAAAATTAAAAATAATTGAGTACAGTAGTAAACTACACAAAACATCAGCTGTTGTAAATTGGATACTGTGTAAACTGAAAGGTTGCTGCACATTTCAATGATACAATCAAAACCTTAATATTATGACCGGCGAAGCGGGCGGGTACAGCTAGTAGGCTGTAAGAAACATAGTTCTGCATTTACACTACCAATTGTTGGGACCTATACCTAGATTTACAGGCAAGTGTTTTTCTTTCATTTCTTGATTTGCTTGTTTGAATTGAATGAATTGCCCTCAAAGTTAAATTGTGACGCCATTATTTCTGAAGAATGTTTTACAAGAAGTGTATGAACTTTTAAATATTTAAAAATGTTCATTCAAATAAGAATAGTCATTTTGAGTCATAAAATGTGAACTTTCACCTATACTCATTAGCATATAATTTTGGTAATGTCATTTTTATCATTTAACTCACAAAACTCTCTTCCTAATGTTAGATATTATTTGTCCCGTCCGTTACACAAAAAACCAAACAAAATAAATTTTTAAAATTTTGTTTTAAATCAAAGTAAATAGATAACATACGCAACCTTTCTTTCCCAAATTTGCAATAATATAGTAATACATGTATTTGTGAAAACCTAGTTACAATACCTTTTTGTAACGGACGGGACATCCAAAGTAGTAATCCAAAATCTACATTAATATAAAACTTATAACTCATCTAAAAATAATATTCATGTAAATGCTGATGAACCACAGACTGATAAACTCAACTTCCAAAATAATCAGCTGATCATTGGTTGTAAACAATCAAAATTTGACTTATACCAATGCACAACAAACAGCTGTTTACAAACCTCTAAAAAATCGATAAACAAATTGTTTTTTAATTTTATATCTGTAGCATCCCACACTACTAGTACATTTCAGTTACTTATTTAGTGGGTTACAATTTAAGATATATATTTTTTCATTTTTCCCCTTTGAGTATCATTTAAAAAAGAATGGCCCCTTATAATCGTAAAAGTACTCATGAATGTTTTTCCAACTCATTAATGTTATCCAATCTCATGAATGTTACCCACACATAATTTAAACTTTTGCATGGCAAAATTAAAAAAAAAGAACAACCATACCTAGGTTTCTTTGGTTGTATATTGGTATATTAGTGCATATTGGTTGTAAGGTTATGTAATATGTTCAAGCAATCAAAATACTAGGAAATTCCTCTCTAATTTTTAAATCAGAAAAATAACCTGAAATTTTATCGTGAAGTAACATTCATAATTGAAAATATAATAATCTATATTTTTATAAAAGAGGATGTTTATATCTATATGTTTGAAGTTTATGCGCTGCCAAACCATCCAACCGATCGCCATGAAACTTTAGGATGTTGTCCTGTATACTCCCGAGATGGTTTCTGTGAAGTTTGATGCAGATCCGTCCACAGGGTCCCGCCCCACGGGCTCCTAAAGATCCCATGTTATTCAAATGGAGAATCTGAATTGTTTACAAAAAACATATGACTGTGTGGTTTAATGTAGTTTCACATGCCATAAGCAGATTGAAGTTCTCACAACAACAGTACTGTATGTTTTGATTTATTGTAGTTCTACATTTAACCCTGAGAGTGTAGCACACACTACTTTTACTTGATCAGGTGGTCTGTATTTGGTGTTAACCTTTTTTCCTCGGTAATTAAAACATGTGGTGAAACGTGAAAATAAAAAATAAATAATTATTTGTTTTGCAGTTTACTTTTTATGACATGCCTCCTAAAAACTCTAATATTGGTAGAAGAAGTGAAAATGCTCGAATTCTTTCAGCTATTAGGTTCTAAATCAAACTCAATATTATGACCGGCGAAGCGGGCGGGTACAGCTAGTAAACATATAAAATGTAAACGATCTGTTAATTTTTATTTCACAGTCTATTCTACAATAAGCGTTCCTAATAGTTGCATAAGTATTTGTTAAAACATTTTCATTCACACTATTTAAAATCAATAACACAAAGTGTTAACATCTATTATAAAACATCTGGCACAAATGCAAAAAAGATAAATTAAAGCTAAATGAAAACTCTGATTTGCGAAATCAATTATGGTTTTGGTTTTCAAGAGTTCAAGGTTATATACTTTAGTTCTTGTATGAAAATAAAACAAAAATATTTTTCTGAAAGTGCTAATTCTGATTTCTATAAACTATTTTGATAATGATCCATTTACAATATATACAACAAACTTTATACACATTTACAATAAACAACAATCAGTATGACGTCATACAATTACATTACAATAACACGAGTAGTCACGCAGAGTACAACTGTTCTGCAATAAGGAAGCAATTCGGGAAAAAGACAGTCACCAACTAGTGTGCGAGCAACGAACAATGTAACTACACTGATGAGTAGACAAGGAGGCGTGGGAAAGGTAGATGAAGGCCTCAAGGTCAATAGTTGTTGCCAACTGTCGTGTGTTTGAGTAAAACAAATTACCTGGATTACATCCGTACTCCGCATGACAGTCGCATAGTCGTAATATTACATTTAAGTCAGAATTATAATAGCTACATAAATACGTAACTTAACTAATATTGGGTATGCACTTTCTAGTCACCTCTGAAAATATGATTTCTTGTTGAAAAAGTGGTGAAATACGAGTTTATATCTCTTGAGGAGGTTCATTTCATCCGCGGAAAACTCGTTTTTTACCGAAAAATTGAAAAACTCATTTTTATCTTATAGTAAAAAACCAACTTTTTAAAATCGTTACTTTTCAAAAATGTTTTTTTCATTTCACATGTTTTTAATGCTGAACACAAATATGTAATTGGTTTTGCAGTAAAATTATTTTTTCAGCCCGAAAATTGCACTTTTTACAGACCTAACTTAACTTATCCTAGATGTCTTATTTACTCAACAAAATTTCGTAATTTCTGTTAAATTCGGGTGTTTTGCCTCCATGACGGCCTACTGGTCCTCACTCTGGCAGGAATATAGGCCAATTCGGTTTTCGTGATTAATAGTTGTTGTATCATATAATAATCGTGTAATAGCCACTAATCACGATTCACCGCAAAAATAGTTTTTCTGTTATATCTCGAAAAATAATTAAAATAGACCAAAATAGTTTTCAAATTCGTATTCAGCGCAAAATAACACATCAAAATAACAAAAATTGAATTAAAATAACATTTAAATTAATGGAAATATAACAGAAATACTAAAGGTTGTGACATTCGTTTTTCAAATTTTACGGTAAAATATGTGGTTTAATTCATAATATTGTTAAATTCGGGTTTTGGCCTCTGTGGCCGGCGGGAATAGAGGTAAATTTGGTTTTTGTGATTAATAGTTGTTGTTTAAAATGATCGCGTAATGGCGGATAATCGCGTTTCGCTGCAAAAATATATTTCCCATCATTTCTCAAGAAATAATTGTAATAGACCAAAATAGTTTTCAAATTTGTATTCAACGCAAAAAAGACACATCAAAATAAAAAGATGATTAAAATAACATTTAAATTAATGGAATTATGACATAAATACTTAAAATTGACATTGGTTTTTTTTTAATTTTCGGTAAAACACGTGATTTCTGCAGAATAAAAAAGCATATCTCGTAAAGATACAGCAAATTGTTGACCCATTTCAAGTAAAATTTTCCAATTTTGTTTGGTGGCAAGAAACTGCATAAATACCAAATATTGTAAAGAAAAGTTAACAATTACAAATAATACTATATGTTCTATAAAAGGTGACCTCAATTACTTGTTGTATAAAGGTACAAATACGAGATTAGTTCACAGGGCTTACCAAAGTGGACTATGGCAATGAAGGTAGCCGACCATACACTCAAAGCCACTATAGTGGCTTATGGTGAAGAGAGGGTAGAAAAGAAAATTGTTATTTTTTCCTGTAGCAAACAATTTCACGATTTTCCTAAAAAAACTACTTTTCCCCTTAAAGTAATGTTCTATGATGATTACCAATTTTAGACAACACATTTATGAGAAAATGGAAATTAAATAAGCCTAATTATTACCATATAGTTAAAATGTGCCTACCTTCAACAACTCCACAGATAAAATTTCCGTTTTTCGTGTTCAAATTATCTATTGTTGAATTTTCCTCCGCCATCTTTTCTCTTCTGAACAGGCAAGAGCACTCGTAATTACTGGCAGTGACAAATCTACTGCAACTTCTAACGACAAGACTCTTAGCTTGAAACAATATCACATTGAAAGAGCACCAAATAAACACAAGTCCCTTACGAATATTACTTACAAATAGTAAACTTAATTGGTGACGTACGACAGTAGAATTTAAACAAAACACACTCATAAAACTTGAGACCTACAGCGTAAACAAACAATAATCAAAAGTTAAGTTAACATAGAGTACACAAACAGACACTACTGTTACTGCGGCATTGCCAACCTAGCTCAGTGTTTTTCCCTATATGAACAATCTAAATTTTCCTAGATTACTCAAAGATTCCCTAGATACACGAATGTTGCGTAGATACCCGTGAACAAATTCCAGCCTGGCAAGCACATCGATGATGTTTGCAGTAGAGCATCTAGAACATTGGACTTCATAATCCGAACTTCTAGAAATGGGCTCAGCGCATATGCAATGAAATCTTTATATACTGCACTTATCCACCCCATCCTTGAGTACTGCTGTCTTGCTTGGGCTCCCTATCAAGCTGGAGACATAGACCGATTAGAGAAGATCCAGAGGAAATTTCTACTGATTATTGGAGTTAGACTGGGCTATGACTATATGGCGTCACCGATAGATACTATAGCTGATTCTCTGGAGTTGACGTCCCTTACTACGAGAAGACAATTGGCTGATGCTATTTTCCTGCGTAAACTTCTGACAGGACTGGTTGACAGTAGTGGCCTGCTGTCAAAGATTACTCTCCGCGTCCCTGGATCCACGAGATCGCGGAACTTGTTCTCCCGTCGTCAATATACCACTACCTACACTTATCACAGTTGTTTGCCTAGACTCCACAGAATAGGCAATACACTGTCTACTGACTTGGGATATGACTTCTTCTTCCATACGGAAACAGCGTTGAGAAAACTTTTTTCGTCATAATAACTAAAAACTGCATATACTTTTAGCTAATTAGTGGGCATATAATCTATATTTAGTGTGTAGTATTATTATTAATGAATACTCAGATAAAAGTCTCCACCAGCTGTTTTCATATATTGTTTGTATTATCTATTTATTCTTTATTCTATTTATTGTTTGTATCGTCTATTATTGTTGTATTGTCTATTTATTAGTATGTAATATTAGTGTTATATATATATATATATATATATATATATATATATATATATATATATATATATATATATATATATATATATATATATATATGTATATATATAGTATTCAGGTAAAAGTCTCCATCAGCTGATTTCAGATGAAGTGTTTGTATGTCTATTTACTCTTCTAACTTATATATAACAGTTAATTATTGATACCTAGTTCTTAATGTTATTATAAATTGATATGCACATCATTATAATTTTCAATTTATAAATGGTGTAATCGTTGATAAAATAAAATTAAAAAAACAAATAATAGAATAGAGAAGACAATTTCTATATAAGTGTAAACTGCACCAAAATATTTCGATGACATTTTAGACGGTGTTGCCATGTCGTTTCTGAGAATCACCAAACCGCATGTTTCATCTATGAGAAGTATGGGTATGTTCAATACTGTCAATTCATATGGGTGAAATCAGCTGGTTTGTTTATTCTATTAAATATTGGTAACTAAATTCACCAATTACACAGAAGCATTCAGCTCAAATAGTTAAGCAAGCTATTTACTTCTTATCAGCTGGAATTATAATTATGAGAATTAGAGTAGTATGTTTGTGTTTATTTTTGCAATTTCACCAATTTTACGTCATTGGAGATGTCCGTGATACCTACCATCTTCTTTTCTACGTACCGTGGTTTGTAATAACAAATGATAGTGTTTGTTTACTGCAACAGATGTTTAGACAAATCATCAATATTTTCAACGAATTTATATTTGACAACAAATCATTCCGACCTTCAGAGGTAAAAAATGCTATAGATGGCCTTCGACCTCACAAGTCTCTAGGATTCGACCTTGTAGGCGGAGAGGTCTTAAGTACAACCGAATAAACCATGTTTTATGAAATATTTTAGGTGTTATTTTTGGTTTCATGATATTCAACCCAATTAAATTATGTACATCTATTCCAAACTTATTAGTGAGAAAGGTTTTCTACTTAACTTTACATTAAATTAGACTACATTTATGTGCTGATATGGCGTCTTGAACAGTTGGAGAAAAATACATGTTGCATATTTGTTTAATAAACTTCCTCTAGGAAATCTAGTTGAAGTTATACTTCTTTGCACCCGTTAGACACTTTGGGATGGGATGTTGGTCGAGAAACCGCGTCACGCTGAAAAGTAAGAACAAATTTTTAAGAACTATCGATTAATCGATTGTTAATCGAAGAAATTACTGATAATGATAATATAGGTGTATAATATAATAATGAAGTCACGTATAATATATTGAAGATAAATATATTGAATAATATTGAAAAATGTCTTATATTTCATTTATATATCCTGTCTGTTTGTGTGCGTGAGTGGGTGTATGAGAATGGCCAAAGAAGTATAACTTCCACCGTGTGGTCCGACGCACACCCAATTTTTTTTTTTTTATTTACGTTTGCTTGCAAAATAATTGACATTTATAGAGAATTTAACGATCTTTTCAATGGTATTAATAAGAATCTGGTAGATGTTTTACCTTTGTTTTTGTAACTCAATCAGTGAGTTAATGTCAAGTAATTTTAAAAACACACAATATGAGCCCTTACAGCCAAACGATTGAGAATCGGACACAGGTTAATATGGACTTTTTTGTTCCTTTTTGTGAGTACAACAAACAGGTAAATTTAATGGTGTCAGTAGAGAATCACCCTGTATATATATATAAAAAAAAAAAAAAACATTGCCGGGTGAGAAGTGAGGATGGGGGTTTCACATGCTGTTATAAGACTATATTTGTGTGGTTTACATTAGTACACGAAACCAGGCAAAATATTTTACAAAAATTCTATTAAATAGAAAGTAGATACTGTAAATCGATTTGTAGCCTTATGCAACTTGTTAAGGAATGTTCAACACCAGAAATATACTAATTGTAGTCAGGAAACTGTTAAATTACATAGTAAACAAAAGCAGTACCGTAAATAATTGGAATAAATCGAAAAAATACATTACATATTTCACTGAAAATTAGTAACCAGGGGGTTTTAAGTCGCTTATTGTCATTTTAACATCGATAATTTAGTAAAACTTAAGGCAGATGTGGAAATTATGCTTTTCCTCCATTATCACGATTGTTACGATGAGATATACATGACTGGAGACTGATAACCAGATCTCGATTTCAAATTTAAACGCTAAACATACCATAAAGGTTTCCACTATATCATCACTGTCTCCCCTACATAACGAGAAATTACCCTGAACGCAGTATGAAATGAACCCGATTCTTTTGTTGTATGAAGAATCCAAATATTAAGGTTTTATCACACGTCAATATATTTTATATTTATTTTATTTAAAATATATATTCAATATTTATTTGTAAGACTGCATATATTTCTCTAAATATTAGTGTATTTTCCCTGATTCCCTAGGATCTTCAAAACTTCCCTAAATCTAGGGGAATCCTCCCTAGGTTGGCATGGCTGTGTTACTGTTCTTAGTGTTTCCAATAAGAGTTACAAATTATCCCTCCCTGGAGGCCAAAAAGTCCTAGTTATCCCTTAATGTAGTGAAAAATTCCCGCTTCATTAAGTCACCTCTCTTAAAATAAAAGCTTATTTAAATAGCCTTCTTAATAATAAAGATCAAAACTAATCCATAATGGATATAATATTAAACAAAAGTATTCATCATTTGAATATAACATTGGCAATAACAATTATTTGATTCGAGTAAAAATGCTTGAAAATGGACATTAATATTTTCTAACTTACTAAACTAAAAAATAATTAATTAGTGATCATTAATATGGATTAAAATAAATTTTTAAGGTGTGTTGAGTGGCAATAGCATTTTACAACTCTGTATTACTTGGGGGCAGCTTTCCCTTATTAATCGTGCTATAAAATTATGAGGTACTATCATCATTTATGTTGTGTCTGAACAAAAACCTACCCAGTTATGAAGAGGGATATTTTTCATTCAGTTACTTCATTATTGAATTATGATGCCCGTTACAGAAGAATCATCTAGCTCAACGACATCCACAACATCAAATTTAGTACCGTGGTCGTCAAGGTTGTAGTATGGGACAACAATACCTAGCTGAGTGTTGTTTGCAATGTCAGTGCACTTATCAATAAAGACTGAAAAAATTTGTCTGAACTCTGAAATACACTGCTTGATTACTGATTACAATATGGGTTTTATCCGTATCAATCTTCACATCAATGCGTATCAAACCAAATTTCTTCATTTTATGACCGATCAAAAATGAAACACTTTCACTAGACTAGGCTCACATTTTCCCTCTGTTGTTCTTGATGACAGTGTCATTGAAGAATCATAGTTTATTGATTACTTGGGGTGAGGCTGGACAGTAGTCTCAGATGGAATGATCACGTTACCACCGTCCACGTTACCACGTTATAAATTGACGAAACAACTTTCTGCCAACATCTTTGTTTAGAGAAACATTTCTTCTCCGAACAACATTGCTTTGTTGAAGCTAGTTTACTTTGGTTTGATTAAGGGCTCGATAAGGTACTCAATTGTACTTTGGGGATTATCTAGTAATAACTTTAACAGAACTAGTGGCTTGTTGGGGCAAAAGCCCCTATACAAATAAAATAAATGGTGCTGTTATCAAATCAAAATATTTATTTGTCGATTAACAATAAAAAATTGCATGACAAACGCCAAAATTTAACTAAAATCTACTTAAATACCAACATAATAGGTCCTTTTCAGAAAAAACTGCCAACAGAATAGTATTCCTTATGAACTGAAAAAGCTTTTAAATCTTTTCTAAATCTATTTAAATTGAGCTCAGCTCGCAGGCTTAGTGGTACAGTTAAATAATTTTACAGCAGAACCAAAAACTTGTTTTTCAAAAAATGTGGTGCGGTGAGTAGGTACGGGTATGCGGTTGGATTGTCTTATGGCGATGGCTAGAGAGAAAGCACTAAATGTTTTTTTTTTTTTTTTTTTTTTTTTTTTCAAAAGGGAAGTAATCTCAAGGATATACAGACATGGAACGGTCAACAGATTGTTTGCGCTAAACAAACCTTTACAGGATTGAAACTTAGTAAGGCCAACTAGAACTCTCACAGCTATCTTCTGCAAACGGAAAGTTCAAGAACACTCTGCTCCCCAAATTGGAAGACCGTAGATAAGATGGGGATAAACACATCCAAAATATGCAGAAAATAAAATATCCCTATTAGCAAAGTAAGAGAGTCTCAAAAAATAAAAATTCCGCTGCTAATTCTTTTGCAGACCTTGTCAGTCTGAAGGTGATACTTTAAATTTGAATCGATAGACAATCCCAAGAAGTCAGTGTGGTAAGATGACTGAATTTCAGAGTCACCTATAATAATATGGACCCCGTCTTGATCAACGTTATTGGAGTCAACTATGTGGAAATCAATACGTTTAGTTTGTCTGTGTTTACAGTAAGACAATTATTTTCTAGCCATTGCAGGAGAGAACTAACTTGAAGGAATGTGTCTATCTCATGATTATCACGGCGTTTATGACAAAGATTGAGTGACGTATCATCTGCAAATGTTACCCTCACTTATGCTACTTGGAATGTCGTTTATAAATATCAAAAATAAGACTGGGCCGAGGACAGAGCCCTGCGGTACCCAGCGCCGTATTTCCAATAAGGCCGAGTAGGCCGTGGCCTAGGGCGGCAATTATCCAGGGTTTGGCAAATTTCCATTCAACATTGATATAAAAATAAATTTATAAATGTAAAATGTGAATAAAAAACCCGAAAATATAAACATCAATACTATGATAAGCTGCAAAACACCATAGCAATCACTCGCTACTGGGGTTATCATAAATATATATTTCATTTATTAAACCCAATGCAGTGTCGGCGTGTGGTATATCAACCATACTATAGTATTTGTATTATCAAACTGGGAGTGCGGCTAAACGCCATTTAGATATCTGGAGTCCAGCCGCACTCCCAGTTTGATAATACTTGTATACCAGTGTCAGACGTCCCGGTCTCACGGTTCTCAATCTGAGATCACTGGTTGGTTGGCGGCTGGGTGTGTGTATGGTCAATCATTGATTTAAAAGCAAGAAGCATTGCTTTCAATAGGATATATTCAAGACTTTTGGCACAACTTGAATACGAAACCATTTACTGGCGCAATATTTTAACCCGAGTAGTTGCTGCCGTTAGGTCTCTTACTTCAAGAGATCTGCCTCTCACGGGGGACAATAATATAATAGGTTCTCAATGGAATGGAAACTATTTGATGGTTTTGGAATTAATCGCTGAATTTGACCCTTTCTTGGCAAAATATATTTCAAGACATGGACATCCTGGCTCCGGTCACACAAATTACTTATCATCTATTATATGTGATGAAATGGCTGTGAAAGTGAAGAATAAAATATGTGAGGAATTAAAACAAGCCAAGTGTTTTAGCATTGTAGTTGACTCTACGCCTGATGTATCTCACATTGACCAGCCAACACTTATTTTCAGATATGTTCTATTTGATGGTTCTCCAAGTTAACGATTTTTCACATTTATCCCCTCCGTTGGATACAAAGCAGAACAAATGTTCAATGCTGTACTAACAGAATTGAATAGTTTTAATATCACTATCAGTGATTGTCGAGGACACTCTTACGACAATGCCTCGAATATGGCTGGACTCTATAATGGCTTGCAAGCTAAGATAAAGCAGCTTGCCCATTTGGCAATGTTTATACCATGTGCAGCTCATTCACTAAATTTAGTTGGGACATCAGCGGCAGTCTTGTAGGGAAGCTTGTAATTTTTTTATGATCCTTCAAGAGCTATATTTTTTTACAAGCTCAACAAAAAGATGAGAACATTTGATAGTTGAGATCGATAAACGAAAACACTAAAAAAGCTATCAACTACTCGGTGGTCGGCCAGGGACAATGCTTGCCAAGTCCTTAGAGAGTCATGGAATGAAATTTTATCCGTTTTAACTTCAATAGAAAATGACTCCAAAGAAAAAGTCACCACACGATGTGAAGCCGTGTAGTACTTTGGATGGGGACTCAAGAAATAAAGAAGGACTTATTTCCTATTACTATTCATTAGATACTAGATGTCATGTAAAAAAAAAGGATTGTAAAAAATACAACTACACAACAATTTTTATCGTTTGTTTACATTTTTAATTAATCATTTATATAAGAAGTTGAGTAGTTTAGGATAATATAGACAATAAATCATATTATGTACCTATTTCAAATAATTCAAATGTTTTAATAATAAAATAAGTAAATTGTTGCTATGGAAGTTCGATAAAAGGGAAAATATAATCTTTACGGATAATAGGTCTACAAAAAAAATTTCGATACAAGTGTAAAGAAAATAATTCAAAAATAGTAGCTCTAAAGATACATTTTTTAAATAAACTTATATTTTTTCTTGATAATAGATTCAAATATGGTTCCTATTCTACGTGTCTCATATTACCAAAATTGTACGTAGGAGACAGACGTAACGTTGGGGGTGGAGGGGGTGGCGGAACCCGGCCAGCATCAGGGTGTCATGAAGCTAAATGCGGCCCTGGCGGTACCCCTGTCATAACCGCCACCTCAGATGACCTCTTCCTGCAGAGACATCCTGTGTGATCAACAGACGGTACCTCAACTGCCTGACTCCGACCAATAAGAAAAGAGTATAACTAATCAAGAGGAAGAGTGGGGATGAGTAGTGAGTGAGTGACGCGACACAAGTGGGCTCCGTAAATAATTGTTTTTAATACGGGAAATAGTGCGGTGATTGTGCAAATTTTTGTAATAACTATTGTGATTAACTTTAACTACCGTGTGGTGCACATAAATACAACTTTGCTTAATTATATCCCGGTAAATTGTTTATTTTAACTTTGTCGGAGCCTGTGAGTTATCGATTTGTTTGCAATGCCAGCTGGTAGTTCCAAGGTCACGACTCGTGGAGCGCTCAAGTCCAACAGCGACGCTGCAGACGAAACGACACCGGCAACTATACAGTCAGTTGATGATAAACTAAATACAATTATGCAAATACTGAAAAACAATACTGAAGACGTTAAAGAAATAAAGAAGGAGCAGATGGAGCTCGGGGTCTCAATCGATTTATGTCACACTAATATTGATGATTTGAAAAATTTAATAAAAGCACAAGATAACAAGATTAATGAGTGTAGTGGAGAGATACAAAGTTTAACTAATGATAATGTTGTACTACAAAGACAAGTTAATTCGTTGACACAGGAAATTAACTCTATGGAGCAGTACTCTCACAGAAGTAACTTGGTCATCTACGGAGTTCCGGAAGAAAAGAATGAACATATTCAGAACGTTGTGAAAAGAGTAGCGGCCGCGATTCGCTTCCAAGAATGGTCAACCAACTTAATAGATGCAGTTCACAGGATGGGTAAAAGAAACAACGCTGAGCCGAGGCCCATTATAATCAAGTTTATCAGCCGACTAGACAGAGACGAGTTCCTGAGGTGCCGGAAAGTAAGGCGTAATCTTAAGGCAACTGATTTGGGGTACAGCTGCGAAAACTCGATTTACAAAAATGAGTCACTGACGTCCTCCACGAGGGAGCTGCTCAAGCTGACTAATGCTAAGGCAAAGGAAAAAAACTACAGCCAGGTATGGACCTTCAATTGTACGATCTTCGTTCGAAAGGACAAGGGAAGCACATCGCCTGTGATTAAGATCCTCTCCGTGAATGATTTGGACAAGATGTAAGTGGACTAGCGGTACGTCTATTTACAGCACATGTTATTATTTATATACTTGTTGCTGATACATGTGTTATTATCATATATTTGTTGCCGATGCATTTATTATTATTTATATACGTGTTGTTGATGTATGTTATGGTATTTATATTCTTAGTGCCGATGCATGTGTTATTATTTAGGTATATACTTGTTTCCGGTGAGTTTGCTATCATTTATGTACTTGTTGCCGATGCATTTGTAATTATTTATGTTACCTGTTGCCGATGCATTTGATAATTATTTATATAGTTGTTGCCGATTCATTTGTTAATTATTTATATACTTGCTGCCGATGTGCATTTATTAATTATTTATATATTTGTTGCCGATGCATTTGTTATTATTTATGTTACCTGTTGCCGATGCATTTGATAATTATTTATGTTAGTTGTTGCCGATGCATTTGTTAATTATTTATATACTTGCTGCCGATGCGCATTTGTTAATTATTATGTATTTGTTGCCGATGCATTTGTTATTATTTATGTTAGTTGTTGACGATGCATTTGTTAATTATTTATATATTTGTTGCCGATGCATTTGTTATTATTTATGTTAGTTGTTGCCGATGCATTTGTTAATTATTTATGTATTTGTTGCCGATGCATTTGTTATTATTTATGTTAGCTGTTGACGATGCATTTGTTAATTATTTATATATTTGTTGCCGATGCATTTGTTATTATTTATGTTAGTTGTTGCCGATGCATTTGTTAATTATTTATGTATTTGTTGCCGATGCATTTGTTATTATTTATGTAAGTTGTTGCCGATGCATTTGTTAATTATTTATATATTTGTTGCCGATGCATTTGTTATTACTTATGGTAGTTGTTGCCAATGCATTGTTAATTATTTATATACTTGTTGCCGATACATATGTTATTATTTATATACTTGTTGCCAATGCATGTGTCATTATTTAGGTATATACTTGTTTCCGATGCATTTGCTAGTATTTATATACTCGTCGTTATTATTTATGTACTTGTTGCCAATGTGCATTTGCTATTATTTAAATAATTGTTACGGATGCATGTGTTATTATTTATGTACTTGTTGCCAACGCATGTGTTATATTGATATACTTATTGCCGATGAATTTATTTTTATTTATGTACTTGTTGCAGATGCATGTGTTATTATCTATGTATATGTTGCAGATGCATTTGTTATTATTTATGTACTTGTTGCCTATGCACTTATTATTATTTATATATTTGTTGCTGATGCATTTGTTTGTGTAAACAATACGGCCTTAAGAATATATTCTGTTATAATTAATCTGTATTCAGGGATATTAAGATATCATAGATTGGGCATTGGATATATTAAAAATGTTAAAATAAACTACAATGAATCATAATATTTCTGAACTCTTAGTTTATTATCAAAATGTGAGAGGACTAAGAAGCAAAACTAATGAATTCTTTAATAATTTATTGTCATTTAATTATGACATTGTAGCTTTAACTGAAACAAATTTGCAACATACTATAAATTCTTCTGAGCTTTTCCCTGATTTTTACAATGTCTTTAGATGTGATAGAAATCTGGTGGTAACTGAGAGGCAGGGAGGGGGAGGGGTTTTGTTGGCGGTATCTAGCGATTTAATCTGCACGAGGGTGGACAGTTTTAATGACACAATCCCGGGGTGTGAATGTGCTTGCGTAAAAATTTCGAACAATAAAGGCAACAATATCTACGTTTGTGTGGTTTATTTTAGGCCGAGGTCACCTCTCGGAATTTACCAAGCGTTTTTTGACCTGTTTATACAGCTAAAACTGTCAACTAATTGTCAAACCCTGATTTTAGGTGATTTTAATTTATCAGTTTTTGGTCAAAATCACAACTTAAATGACGGCGATAAGCTGTGTAAAGAATTATCTGTATTTTTAAATCTGCATAATTTTAATTTGAAAAACGACATTCGAAACTTTCAAAATAAGACTATGGATTTTATAATTTCCGATATAGATGAAGCGGCGGTATCGAGAAGTGAGGAGAGGTTGGTGGGGGAAGACCCTTATCACCCAGCTCTGGAGGTGAGTGTTGTGGTCGCTGCTCCGTTATCTTGTAGGTCAAGGTCAACTCAGCCAGCTGGATATAGTTACCGTAGAGCAAACTTTCTCCAAATATATCAAGAATTATCTGCGATTGACTGGGCCAATTTATACAACATTTCAAATATTGATCAAGCTGTCGATTATTTCTACAGCCAAATTTATAGAATCCTTGACCAATCTTGTCCTTTGAAGAAAAATAAAAAATCTAAATACCCTTTCTGGTTTACACCCTCAATAATATATAATTTGAAACTTAAAGAAAAATTGAGAAAACGGTGGAAAAAATCTGGTGCTATACAAATTTATAACTTATTTAAAACACAACGAACTTTAGTAAAAAATGAAATAAATACAGCATATAGAAATTATACGCACAATCTGGAAAACATTTTACATCTAGATAGTAGTAAATTTTGGAATTTTATTAAAGATAGAAAGACCGATAAAAACCGAAGTTATGTTATGGAATACAATGGTGTTAAACATGATAGCGGAGCAGCGGTGGCGAATGCATTTGCAGATTACTTTAGCTCGGTGTACGAACGCTACATGAGTGAGCCTAGTGTGGAGCGCGCGGTGGAGGGGCCGTGTCGGGCCGGCGTGTCCTGTCTCACACTGCCTCACCTTTGCTGCCGGGATGTACAGGATGCAATTAAAAAGTTAAAATCGAAACGTACCACTGGTCCTGATTTGCTCCCACAGTACTTGGTTAAAGGATGTTCTGAATTATTAATTAAGCCCCTAACATTTTTATTTAATTTAAGTTTAACATTAAATATATTTCCTGAAAAATGGAAAATTACTAAAGTGACGCCTATTTTCAAAAATGGTAAGAAAGGTCAAATAATTAACTATAGGCCAGTGGCGGTTTTATCGATACCTGCTAAAATATTCGAGATGATTATACATAAACATTTATTTGGTCACTTTAAAAAATATGTTTCTGATTGTCAACACGGATTTATTCCCAGAAGATCAGTCAACACAAACTTACTTAATTTCATTAATTATGTTTCCTCGGGGCTGGATTCTGGGACCCGAACTGATGCTTTATTTCTTGACCTGGCCAAGGCGTTTGACAAAGTAGACCATTCAATTTTGTTAAACAAGCTACATTTTTACGGAATTTCAAATAATCTGTTGTATTTCTTTAAATCATACATTATGAATAGAAGACAATTTGTTTTTTACAACGGAATTTCATCAACTACATTTAATGTTCAGTCCGGTGTGCCGCAGGGCTCGAATTTGAGACCTTGTTTGTTCACTATTTTAATCAATGATTAAAGTGATTGTATCTTATCGTCAAAGGCCCTACTATTTGCGGATGATTTAAAATTATTTCAACATATTAGGAGCCCTGTGGATACAATTAGTTTGCAACAAGACTTAGACAATGTTTTAGAATGGAGTATCAATAATAAAATGTCTTTTAATGTCACAAAATGTCAGTTGATGACTTTTACAAGAACTCAAGATTATATGGAAACAGACTATTTCCTAAATGGAACTGCAATAACTAGAGTGAATCAGATTAAAGATTTAGGAGTTCATATGACTAATACATTGTCTTTTAATCCTCATGTTGAGTCATGTATAGCTGTAAGTAGTAAAATGATGGGATTGATCTTTAGACAAAGTGTTAATTTTAGAAATATTCAAACCATAGTTAATCTGTACTACTCTTTGGTCAGGTCAAGGTTGGAGAGTGGAGCGGTCATTTGGAACCCTTTTCACATAACTTACCGACATGCACTCGAAAGAGTTCAAAAGCGATTTTTAAGGTTTTTATTTTACAAATGCTTTAATGTTTACACTTATGTGGTTCCATATCGTGATTTACTAGTGATGTTTGGGTTTCGGGAGCTGGCTCTGAGGAGAACACTCATGGGTCTGGTATTCCTGTGCAGACTGGTCGGAGGTGAGGTGGATGATGCCGCTTGCTTGGCCGGTCTGTCTATCCGTGTGCCTACCTTCCGAAGTAGAAATAAACTTCTTTTCACTCTCCCATACTGCCGCACAGCCTCTCATGCTTTTTCCCCTCTTTTTCAGTTCATGAGAGCTTACAATTTACTAATCTCTAGTGAGCAGGAAATTGATATATTTTTTGACCCTCCAAACATTTTTAAATCAAAATGCCTAACAGCGTTGAGTTTATTAAATGTATAACTATTTTTATTTTTATACCTTGTTGTAAAATAATCTTGTTATCTGATGTATGTTGATTGCCATTTTTTACTGTATTATTATTATTATTATTATTATTATTATTATTTATTTATTTGTTTTTGTTTTTCATATGTATTTATGTGTGTGTATATGTGTGTGTGTGTGTATATGTGTGTGTGTGTGTGTGTGTGTGTGTGTGTGTGTGTGTGTGTGTGTGTGTGTGTGTGTGTGTGTGTGTGTGTGTGTGTGTGTGTGTGTGTGTGTGTGTGTGTGTGTGTGTGTGTGTGTGTGTGTGTGTGTGTGTGTGTGTGTGTGTGTGTGTGTGTGTGTGTGTGTGTGTGTGTGTGTGTGTGTGTGTGTGTGTGTGTGTGTGTGTGTGTGTGTGTGTGTGTGTGTGTGTGTGTGTGTGTGTGTGTGTGTGTGTGTGTGTGTGTGTGTGTGTGTGTGTGTGTGTGTGTGTGTGTGTGTGTGTGTGTGTGTGTGTGTGTGTGTGTGTGTGTGTGTGTGTGTGTGTGTGTGTGTGTGTGTGTGTGTGTGTGTGTGTGTGTGTGTGTGTGTGTGTGTGTGTGTGTGTGTGTGTGTGTGTGTGTGTGTGTGTGTGTGTGTGTGTGTGTGTGTGTGTGTGTGTGTGTGTGTGTGTGTGTGTGTGTGTGTGTGTGTGTGTGTGTGTGTGTGTGTGTGTGTGTGTGTGTGTGTGTGTGTGTGTGTGTGTGTGTGTGTGTGTGTGTGTGTGTGTGTGTGTGTGTGTGTGTGTGTGTGTGTGTGTGTGTGTGTGTGTGTGTGTGTGTGTGTGTGTGTGTGTGTGTGTGTGTGTGTGTGTGTGTGTGTGTGTGTGTGTGTGTGTGTGTGTGTGTGTGTGTGTGTGTGTGTGTGTGTGTGTGTGTGTGTGTGTGTGTGTGTGTGTGTGTGTGTGTGTGTGTGTGTGTGTGTGTGTGTGTGTGTGTGTGTGTGTGTGTGTGTGTGTGTGTGTGTGTGTGTGTGTGTGTGTGTGTGTGTGTGTGTGTGTGTGTGTGTGTGTGTGTGTGTGTGTGTGTGTGTGTGTGTGTGTGTGTGTGTGTGTGTGTGTGTGTGTGTGTGTGTGTGTGTGTGTGTGTGTGTGTGTGTGTGTGTGTGTGTGTGTGTGTGTGTGTGTGTGTGTGTGTGTGTGTGTGTGTGTGTGTGTGTGTGTGTGTGTGTGTGTGTGTGTGTGTGTGTGTGTGTGTGTGTGTGTGTGTGTGTGTGTGTGTGTGTGTGTGTGTGTGTGTGTGTGTGTGTGTGTGTATGCGCGCTTAAATGTTGTTAAGGTTAAATTGTATTTCTTACTGTTTGCATTTGGTTATTAGAAATGATCAGTCACTAATTTATACAATATTAAGTTACTGTTATGAATCTTCAGAGTAGGCTATATTTCTCATTTGTTATTTATTATTTACTGTATTTATTATTACTTTTAGGTTAAAGCATGTCACTGTTGGTAATATTTTTAGTTATTTATTTAACTTATCTATTAATAAGAGTAATATTATGGTTTATATTATGTGCATGAAGTGAGCTCAAGAAACCCCAGCATGAACTTTAAGAATAAATTGAACTGCTTTAGTGTAATTGGTTTTGTAAACTGTTCTTAAGCATGCAAATAAAATATAAAAAAAATAAATAAATAAAAAATAAAAAGAGAATTACCCCGTATTCCAAGACTATGAATTTTATCCAAGAGGATGTCATGGTTAACGGCATCAAAGGCCTTGCTTAGGTCAAAAAATATTCCAAATGTTTACTTTTGCTTATCAAGGGCTTCAACCATATTTGATACAAAATCAAACATGGCATTAAGTATAGACAAGTTTTCTCCAAACCCAAACTGAAACATATAAACATCAATACTATGTTTATTGTTAAAACCAAAAAGAACATTGTTAAAAGACAAAAATGGTAACAATCTCCTTAGAAATGATTTGTCTGATACCTTAGAAAAAGTAAAATAGACATAGGCCTGTAGTTACGAATATCAGAAGAGTTTCCCTTCTTTAGGAGAGGTTTAACAACAGCTAGCTTAAGTGCAGAGGGGAATAGACCATCCTCAAATGACGAATTTACAATTTGAACCAGTGGCAAGGTAAGTTGTTCAGCAATATCTTTCAAAATAATTGATGAGATGTCATAGCTGCCAGCAGAATGGCTTGGTTTTAAGGAATTAATCATTGAAATAACCTCATCTGTGTCAGTTGGCCTCAAACAAATATATGACGGTATGTTATGTAAATCAAATGTATTGAGTACATATATAAAACAAGGATTACAGTGACCGTAATAAAAAACACGCCCGAGAGTCAATAAATGAGAATAATATAAGCGCTTTTTCCATTCTAGAACTATAATGTAAACATAACCCTAACGTTGGTGGAACAGAGCTCAGCTAAAACGTAAGAAAAAACGTTGACGTGTGAACACACAAGAAAAAGGACTTTCTTACGTACCTTTAATATGAACGATAAGACATACAATGAGACGTTGCATGTAAACTCCCCTTTAACGGGTCTCGAATGCAGCAAGCAGCGGACGCGTTCTCAGCTCTAAACAGGTCTCGGGTTCGGCTAGACGGGCGGACCGTCGGGTGTCGACCGATTCTAGACATAGACTGATTATTCGTTTCCCACGCTTTTCATCAGAGCGTTTATTTGTAGGTTATTACTGTCCCATATAGTATACCGATGTTACTGTTCAACCTCTTTTACAGTATTTTAATTATTTTAAAAATATTTATGACTCAGAAAAGGCCTCTTAGAAGCCCAATGAGGAATTTTTTGTTGTAACATATACATTAATATTTGATTTTATAGAGATCTCAAATGTATTCCTGATCTTATATCACTTATTTAGAACTATTTCTTACCATTTAAATATCTTGTATTACCTATAGTTTAATTTCTTAATGAAGTAATGTTTAAAATATAATAATGTTTGTATTTTGCAATCTGTATCAGAATATTTTAGATATAACACGTTGTTGTTTTATTAATTACGTTTTAATTGATCTTTTTTGTTCTCTAATTTATTTGTACAGAAATCACAGTTCTAAACTGATAAAAAGTAATAGGTCTCCCAAATAAAAGAACAGGTAGACCTGTTAAGGAAAGTGACAGCTAAGCCCCACCACTAATTGTAACGATCTCTTGTTACTGCCTGTTTTTTCATAAATTATATCTTTTAGCTTCCGGTGTGGTGAATGACTCGGCGTGCTCTGAAGATGACCCGTGCAAAGTTTGCAGTAAAATCATTGTCAGTCGTGATTACGGCCTCATTTGTGATGGTTATTGCAAAGGGTTTCATCCAACGTGAGTGAGTTTAAAAGTTGAGGACTATAATTTAGTGATACATTTTTCGACATATGAAGACGTCACGTTGGTTTTATGAGTCCTGTGATGTGAAGACTGACAGGTTGATTTTCATTATTTGGGATGTTAAAGATTTATTTAAACACTCAATTAGTGGTTGAAAATTTAACAAGATTTGTTAAAGGTCGGGTAAATGATAATTTGGATCTTTTTAAAAGAATGGATAGTGAGTTATCAATGAAGGATAGGCTATATAATCAACCTCTGAGTTTGTACAAGAAACCGGTACAACGCATTAAAAAAAAAGAAAAATAGTATAGTGAAGTCTGATTTTAAAGTACGAGACATAACTTCGAGTTCTTTATAACCGAGGTTCCTCCTCGTAACTTAGGTGTAGGAACGGAACTTTGAATCTGGATCAGAATTTTATGAATTAGATGTGGTGGGTCGCGGTTATTTGATGAGAATATAAGAATCATTAATTGTAAACCAAATGTTAAAGCTAATAACATTCCTCAATAAATAGTTAACAACTTTACAGATATTGTTTTCCCACCCTTGGTACTGTACCATAGCACGGAATTCGATCGTCTCTGGGATAGCAACGCCTTCCTTTATGTTTTCGTTCGTGTATCGTTGTCTTGGCTCAGTCTGTGTGTTTCATTCATTCCTCTCGGAATTCTTTCTCAATCGTTTGATTTGTCATTTTTTTTGTTTGGCTTGCTACCTTCCTCAATGTCTGGCTTAGGAAATAATTAGTCTTCAGCTCCAGGGTTCCGGAGGGAGAAGGATAGTCACCTGCTTTCACTCTTCTGCTTGATAGTACCTGGAGTTCCCCAATATTATAATTTTCCTACAAGGCAAGTAGATCTACTTGGCATCCAGGTGACCTCCACCCTTTTTACCTTTCTGGCCCTTTTGGCCTCCATATGGACTTAAATATCAAGAAGTGATGTGCTGTGGAGTTTTGGTGTTTTCTCTTTTTAGGGTGGGACTGTTGTTCTGGTTGGACTTGTGTTTAAGGGTAGTTTTTTTCTAGAAAATCATAGGAGAGTACCATGAGATTTTATTTTTATATATTTTAATTTACGGTAATTTTTGTTGGCTGGGATAGGGTCTTTGTCATTGCTAACGGTGTTCTCGAGGGCTTGTTATTAGATTTCATTTCCAAGTAGGATCCGCCTTGCGTAGCCCCCTGGATTCGATGGAGTTATTTAACTAAACACTTTTCGTTTTTCTTGTAGTTTTCAAAATTGGATAACTTCCATATTTTTTTTCCGTTCCCGAGACTCGGCTATTTACGCTGCCAAAATCTAAATTGTAGTTTTATTATTTTGTAGTTTATCATCTGTGTTATTTATACATATGTGTAGTTCTGTATTTATTCACTGTTAGTTTTATTGTGTGTGTAAATGCTTTTGAACAGGATTCTTTTTAGTGAGGATAATGGTTTCGTAGATGTATAGTAAAGTTAAAGTTAGTATTTTTTTCTTTTTCAAAAAGAGGCAGTGTTCTCTTGGTTGTGATCCATTTATTATTCTGAAAACCTTTTTTGTTGCCTAAATATTTTGGCCAGTTTTTGTTGGTTTCCCATATCCCAGGCTACAATTCCAAATCTTTACTTTCCCATTTGGAATTGTATGTTGGCCTCAAGCTGCTTTCCCAATTACCACATGGACTGGCCGATATTGATGACTTAAAAAAAAATGAGACGAGCTCAACAAGTATTTAATCGAGCAGTGCTATTATCGAATACCTGCCTACCTAACCTAGCATTTTTCAAATCCTATTGACTGTTCCAATGCTACAGTCAAATCAACTCGGGACGACGTGGGAGTAAGTAAGGAAAGAGGCAAGTTATTTTCAATAATAAAGGAACATAATCCTGCTTCTAACTGTTTGAACAGTTCTGTTTGTGGAACTAAAACTTTAATACTTGGTTGTTGATTTTTGGCTAGAAGATTTTTAATGTGAGTTTTTGTGTTACCATACTTTTTATTTCGTATTCTCCACCTTTTATTATTGTATTATAGAAAAAAAATGAATATTTTCCAGATGTCCTATCCTATTTGGCAATATTGAGCCAATTTTTTAATTCACCTAATTCCAATAAACCTTTATTTATACGTTACTTTGTGTTTTTTCTTACCATTTTCTCCTCATATGTTAAATAACCATTTGTTTCTGACTCCATTTTTCAGTTTTTAATCTAGTAAACTTACAATTTATTTGAAAATATATAAATAAATGGTACATTATTTATGTAAACAAATTCTAGAATATTTTGTTTAGTTACAATCTAATAATAAATGAAAAATGAGGATGTTGCAACAATAAAGCAGGCCAACATTAAAACATATCAACGAACATTCAATACTATTATCGATTTACTATAGCACCGGTTGTGAATAAGATAAAATATGAGTAAAAAGTCAGTATGACTATGAGAGTACATGAGGAAAAGGCCTGATCTAAATAAGTAAATGTTACCGGAAGACCTCAAAAGTAAACTGGAACTTTTATTCTCGCGCTATTCTCAAAAGCACTGGAAGCGTTGTGATTAGATTTATTCTGTATTTTAACTTTAGTATACAAGAAATTACTATTGCAATTCACATGGTTACATTATTTATCATAATTATTAAATAAGACCAAATGTTGTGTGTGTTTAATTCAATAAAGTTTTAATAAAATATCTTAATATTGATGTTTAATATTATGTGCGAGTCATCCATAGTTTGAATTTGGGAGCTCTTCCTCCCCCTAACCGCTAGACTTTCATCACGCAGGTCGCCGTTTGTCATTTGAATTATCCCTCGGTATTCCTCAATCCCTTTTTCATCACTCGCAGGTAAAAATATCTCTTAAAAGGGATAAAAATCCCTTAAATGGAAACACTGCCTGTTCCTCTAATCGTTCGCGCATGTGCACCAGACCTACCTGTTACTTTACCATCTACCGTCGTTCAGCACTAATTTTGTTTTTTTACGTGGTGTGTTAGGCCTTACACGGTTACACGGTGCGAGCTGGCGTAGACAGTTACTGCTGTTCAGCTACTCCTACTGTGTGACCGCACTATACGAGTTACTGTCAGCGAAAGTTTGTAGAAATTTATAAGGAGCAAACTAACTTATGGCATTGCTTAATCCTAACTATAAAAACAGAGACTTGCGTAAGGCTTCGCTAGAATACATTCGAGAACAAATGGGTTTACAAGAAGTAAATCAAGAATTTCTACTTGTGAAGGCGTCTCTCATAACTGGTTTATATTCTTGAGGGCCTTTATAATACAGTTCTTTAAATATTTCATGAGCAGCACTCTTCTTTTTTACCCATTCCTTGGCCCAAATGGCCTTACTTTTCTTTTTTCGAACAGCTCCTTCTGTGTCAACTATTTTAGCACATAGTAAGTATCTTTGTAGCTGGTTGGATTGTCCTATGAACTATGACCAAATGTGAATTTGGCGATAAGACATAGCAAAAAGTTTGAGGAGTATAAATTATACAATAAAAAATCAACATTTAAGTAGATAAATAAGTAGATGTATTAAAGAAATTATCCAACAATTCAACTACAAAATTGTTTTAAAAAAGCAAACGTCGAGAAAAACTATCCACCACAACAAACTAATGGCCGTGCAAAAATATTGCTGTCAAAAAAACCTGCGAGTGAACAGGTGCAGTAGCTGTCAAATAGCTGCACAATATAAAGCCAGCAACTCGTACGTGTGTGTCCGGGAGAGACGAGTATAGCTACTGCCATGCGAGTAGACGATACAGTAGCTGTCTATTGTACAGTTCAATAAATCGCATCGTGTAATCAGGCCTTTAGTGTTACAGGCGGTAGCAGACAGCACAAACGTTTGTTTACTTACAAGAATTTATGAGTGTTTATAATCTCATTTCTAAAAATATGTTAGTATACTGTGATATAATCGAGGATACAACTTATAGCGAGTATCCTTCTTATATATAATACGAGGATTCGTTTTTTGTCAACGTAACTTCTCCCTTATTTCTTGACCAATTTGAACGGTTGAGGTGTCAAACAAATTGCCTCTGTTCGTAGTTGTGCAATAAGGTCTTAATTATTCAATATTTTTACCCTGAAGGGTGTGGGAAGCCCTCAAATAATATTTTTCGGCCATAAGAACATTTTCAGACCATCTTGCACTATCCTGCATACTAAAAATAACTACCGGTATATCAGAAACCAATCTATAAAAAACAAATAAGTAAAATCACACTATAAACCCTTATAAATCTAAAAAATAAATTAAGTAAAGAAAACTGGACTAAAAAAAGATGAAAATAGCCTAAGTTTATCCAGAACATAAAAAGGCGCTAAATAATTAATTATTAGCCTATGTCAGTTTTACCGACTCTTTCTGAACACTTAGGGAGAAAAAAATAATATTCCACCAACTGTTACAACTCATATAACAAACTAACAATATATCACCCTATCAACATGGATTTAGGCCAGGAAAATCCATAAATTGTTAATTCGCTCAACTTTGTGAATCTATCTATATCAAACAAATGGGAAGACGGCAATGAAGCTATAAGTATTTGTCTAGACTTAACTAAGACATTCGATATTATCTGTTGGGGAATACTAATTGAAAGGCTAAACCACTAAATATCACAGACAATGCTCTGTTATGGATAAATGACTACCTAACAGACCGAAAACAATTAGTTGAAATCACAAACTACAAAGTGAACCATTAAATCAAAACTAGATCAATGATTAGAACCATAAGCCAAGGAGTCCCACAGGGGTCTGTGCTAGGATCCCTGCTATTCTTAATATATATTAAATCATTTTCCAGACTCATTACAAGAAGATGAAAAATGTATAATGTTCGCAGACACCACCACTGGACTATTTCCAACAACTCAAAAAAATTATATCTTCAAAATCAAAACCTCTGCTAAATATCACAAAAACACGCATATCATTGAACTTAAAGATAAATTAGTTAAACACTCTGTATATAAATTTAACACCAAATAATCGGACCATAACAAATGAGCCTAAAGAAAAACTAACCATAGAAACAGCAAACACAACATTTCTAGGACATACTGTGAAATACTACATAGTAACTCTCTACAACAATTTACGCACTGAAACGAATAAGATCACTAACAGACCCCCCCCTCTCTCTCTCTTTTATATATGTATAATATATATAAACGTAACTCGCCAGTTCAAATGATCTTGGAAGCCTGTGCGTGTGCTTTATTCAACGAGTGAAGTACGGACCGTTGGCTCAGTAGGGATTCAAATCT
The DNA here is from genome assembly GCA_035578905.1 of Stictocephala bisonia. NCBI lineage: Eukaryota > Metazoa > Arthropoda > Insecta > Hemiptera > Membracidae > Stictocephala > Stictocephala bisonia. The sequence continues at coordinate 1,143,909 of JAQJVL010000050.1, forward strand.
TGGACCTTGCCTTCCACAGTCCGAAACCTTTTACACTGAGCCACCAAGCCAGCAGAAAATTCACAGCTAAGATTTGGAATTGTAGCCTGGGGCATGGGAAACGAACAAAAACTGACCAAAATATTTAGGCAACAAAAAAGGTTATCAGAATAATAAATGGATCACAACCAAGAGAACACTGCCTCTTTTTGAAAAAAAAAAAAAAAAAAAAAAAAAAAAAATACTAACTTTAACTTCACTATACATCTACGAAACCATTATCCTCACTAAAAAGAATCCTGTTCAAAAGTATACATGGCTGTAATTTGATAAATAAAGAAAACCTTAATTTGAAACAGCACAAGTTGCAGAAAACAAACAAAACTCCAACCTATATTGGATGAAAACTGTACAATCTCCCACCACTAAACCTGAAAAACCTTGACCCAAATAATAAATTTTAAAAAGCACTAAAAAATTATCTCCTTGTTAAGCCCAACTTTACACTACAGGAATATTTTGATGAACACTGTATGTATATTCTTTTCACCAGAGAGGACTCCAAAGGACTAACCCTTGAATTTCATCAGAGCCTCAGGAGGAAAAGTGCATGTGGGCTTCTGGAAAGTGGCACTTGTGATCCACTATGAACCATATTCCTTGTGGGCTTTAGATTTAACTTCACTTTTTGCATTTACTGCGACCCACCCTCATGAAATAAAATGCTGGGCCTACCAAAGGCACCGGACTCAGGAGGACAAAAAAAAAATAGAAACACAAGTTGCTTGAAATATTTGAATAATTTAAATTGAATACACTTTGAAAATAGGAAAATAGCCTAAAAAGGGCTTTTTAGGGCGCATAAGAATTATTCTTAGATCTAGCTAACAAGAGTAACAAGAGAGCGTTACATTTAGTGGTGGGGCTTAGCTGTCACTTTCCTTAACAGGTCTACCTGTTCTTTTACTTGGGAGACCTGTTACTTTTTATCAGTTCCGAACTGTGATTTCTGTACAAGTAACTTAGGGAACAAAAGAGATCAATTAAAACGTAATTAATAAAACAAATTGTTATACTGTATTTATAATATTCTGATACAGATTGCAAAATACAAACAATGAATTGTTAAATATAAAAAATTATATTTTAAACATTCTTCATTAAGAAATAAACTATAGGTAATACAAAATACAGTAAAAGAAGTTGAACAGTAACATCGGTATACTATATGGGACATTAATAACCTACAAATAAACGCTCTGATGAAAAGCGCGGGAAACGAATAATCAGTCTATGTCTAGAATCGGTCGACGCCCGACGGTCCGCCCGTCTAGCCGAACCCGAGACCTGTTTAGTGCTGAGAACGCGTCCGCTGCTTTCTGCATTCGAGACCTGTTAAAGAGGGTTTTACACGCAACGTCTTATTGTATGTCTTATCGTTCATACCAAGTCCCTTTTCTTGTGTGTTCACACGTCAACGTCTTTTACGTTTTAGCTGAGCTCTGCTCCGCCAACGTTTAGGTTATGTTTACATATGTTTACATTATTCCACGTTCTAGAATGGAAGAAGTGCTTATATTATTCTCATTTATTGACTCTCGGACGTGTCTTTTATTACTATCACTGTAATCCTTGTTTTTTTTATATGCCGCAAACAAGAAAATTGTTATTCAGCTCAATAAAAGTTGTTAGAAATTAACAAGAACATAGTCGTTGGTCTGTTGACAAAATTTGCGAGATACTTTTTTTTTAAATAAAGGAAACTAAATAAATTTACTTTTTTAAATCGAAAATCTTAGCTACCAAACAGGACAGAAAAGTTATTACTATATAGTGAGTCCTATTTCTGGCGATATGACAAACAAGGGAAAGTGTTCACACCCTAAATATTATCGTTGTAGTTTTCACAAAACAATGCTCGCCTCGTCAGTGTTCATATCTGTCTTTCGTTTTCATTCCGTTTCGACAAAACGTATCTTTTGCTGTCTACACGCTACGTTTTAGCTGATAGGATTTGTCTTTGACAACTAAACTTACAATAAGACGTTGCGTGTAAACTCCCCTTTAAGATCTATAAGGACCTACTAATAACTAAGGAGCTAGGACTGATAACAGTTATACATGTTAATTTTGTTAACTGTGAAAAGTAACAGTTCCGAGACCTGTTACTCACCACTAGTTAGATATATAATATATATATATATATTTTTTATATATATTATATATCTATATATATATATATAATATATAAATATATATTTTTAAGCAATAATATAATCAAGGGTTACATCAAATTAGTTATTTACGTCGAGAAATAAACACATACGTTTGAGGATTTCTTATTGTTTTAAGGGATTAATGCTAAGCTGTAAAACTGTTTTGTAGGATTGGTTGTGTTGGCAACTTTGAGTGTGCCATTTCTTCTCTCACATCTGTCTCCTATCTATTATTTTCCTTTCACATTCTGACTGTTCAAGTAGATAAGTTATGTTCATGTTGTGAATGTCGTTATGTTTTGAGGAGGTATATTTGTTATTATAAACTTTTCCAAATTAAGGTCAGCAATATGGATCCTCCATCGTACCCTGATAAAAATGATAGTTTTAACTTAGCAGGTAGGAAAAGTTAATTTTTATTTGCTCTGTATCTAGGACTTGAGAATGTTTCAAAGAATAGCCTAGGTCATGTGTAAATTTCAGTAGATAGGCTAGAACTTGATTTTAATGTAATAATTACTCATTGGTGTTGTAATTTAGTCTAGTCTCCCAAAGGTAAGGGACAATATTTTTAAATAATTGTCATGTTTAACCCTTTTAGTCTATAAAGGAGAATGTTAGGCCCCATACTACTTATAGTTTACTCTATTGAATGGTTTTTATCAGCAATTGTTTTATTTAATCTGTTTTGGTGAAGGAATGACTGAGACTGTCACATTGTGATTGTGCGGGAGTGTCAGTTGTTTACGTTATTCTTCCGACGTTTTGTTTCTAGGTATAGCCTATGTTATGTTTAATATGTTATTGTATGCAATTTATTTATTTTTTCAAGTTTCTATAAAATTTCATTTTATCAGCTGTTTGAAAATTTTTATATTTAACAACTTGTGACATGGTGACTTTTATCTATAAAAATTTTATAAATAAATATACATTTGCATTTTAAATTTATTTTATCGTTACTGATTCATGATTTTGAGATATGAAATATATGTGATTTGTGCTTCAGAAACAAAGTTGATCAGAGTACATAATATACTTTAAATTATATGCTAAATTATTCTTATCATGGATTTATTTTATGAAGTAAGGTTCACAAAATGTTGCATACAAGTTTGTAACTATTTAAGGAACATAATAATAACAATGGTTTATAATAGATCAATGCAATTTTTTTAGTTAGACTCAAAGTTAACTTTTATAAAAAGTTTTTAAATATAAATTTTTAAAAAGTAAAAAATAAATTACTTTTTTAATTTTTATTTAAATGTTATAACAAATAAAGCAAAATCTAAATCTTAGTTCTAAGATATAAAATAACGGTAATTATGCACTTTCTTGCCACCTCTGAAAATACGATTTCATGTTAATAAAGTGGTGAAAAATGAGTTTATATCTCTTGAAGAGTTTGATTTCATCCGCGGAAAACTCGTTTTTTACCGAAAAATCGAAAAACTAGATTTTAATCTAATGATGAAAAAACCAACTTTTTTAAAAATCGTTATTTTTCGACAATTTTTTTTTTTTTCATTTCTTGTGTTTTTTTATGCTGAACACAAATATATAACTGGTTTTTTAGTAAAATTATTTTTTCAGCTCGAAAAATGCATTTTTTGTTGACATAACTAAACATAATCTAACTTATCCTAATTGTCTTATTTTCTCAACAAAAATTCGTAATTTGCGTTAAATTCGGGCGTTTGGCCTCCGTGATGCCGTCACTCCGGTGGGAAATATAGGTGAATTTGGTTTTTGTGATTAATAGTTGTTGTATATAATGATCGCGTAATGGCCGCTAATCGCGACCCGCCGTGACAGTAGTTTTTCCGTTATTTCTCGAGAAATATTTGTAATAGGGGCCTAGACCAAAATAGTTTTCAATTTTGTATTCAGCGCAAAAAACACATCAAAATAAAAAAAGATGATTTTTATACCATTTAAATTAACGGAAATATGACAGAAATACTAAAAGTTATGACATTGGTTTTTTAGAATTTTTCAGTAAAATATGTTATTTTCGCGGAATAAAAAGCATATCTCGTGGAAATACACCCAATTGTAGACCCATTTCAAGCAAAATGTTCCAAATTTGTTAGGTAGCAAGAAAGTGCATAATTACCAAAATAACTAAATTATGATTTTTTTTTATGAAACCCCTACAAAATTGGCAAAATGGGCTTGGAGTTTCTCGCTAGTACTTTTCCAACATGGACTGTAGTTTTTGGCACCAACCAAACATTTTTGTCTGGAGTGCAAAGGGTTAAATAATCCTTATTTCTGTAATTTATGGCACAAAATTAAAAATTGTTTTGTCAAATGACTCATACATATACATTCTATTTTTGGTAAAAATAAATTTACAAGATAAAAAAGGTGGCTGACTTTTCATTAGGCATCCTTATGACCATGATAAAAATAGGTGGGCTCCTCTATTAAATCATTCAATTGTGAATACAATTTAGTTATTAATAGGCCTATCTTGAAATTTTACAATAATTTGTTCACTACAAACTTTTTATTTTCAAAACAGCTGTTTATATAGGTTAAGTATTATCACAGTATAAAACACCCATGAGTAGCGACACTCAGCTTTAAAGTTTGTGATAAGCATGGCACTAGCGCTCGTAGCGACGGGAGTGTGAAGCAGGTATTACTGTATTATTTACATTCACAGCCGTCATTAGTAAATGTCAAAATAACCTGTCATGGCCCTTTTTCTTTTGATATTATTCCTCTAATTTGCAGGACAGTTCAAAACAACGATATTAAGGTGTGTTGTATGCTTCTGCTATAAGAGCGCTAGCGTCGCACTAGTCCCACAGATATTATGGGAGTGTCGCTACTGGGTGTTTTATACTGTGGTATTATAAAAATATGCTACAGTAATTAATTAGCCTATGGTTTATGTAAAATTATATGTAACAAAATCTATTTATAAACATGAATGACCTTCATGCATATTTGTCCTTTATGCATTACTAAACCACTCATCGGATTACCATGAAACTCTTGGAAGTTGTAGAGTTTACTCTCGGGCAGTTTGGCATGGTTTCATTCACTTCTAACTCAAGGGCTTCTCCCCACTGGTCTTAAGTTTCAATGATAATGTTATGGAGTTACTTTATTAATTTGATATCAGCTGTTAGATTTAAAAACAAATAAAATTAACTTAACACTTTCGATATAGCCTAAGTGATGCTTATTGAAATGTAACATTTTAAATAAACTAAAACATTACTGTTTCTATTTTAATCCCATAGCAAGACACGTGTTAACAGATAGTAAGGAGATAATTATTCTAAATCAATAAAGTTTATTTTTAAATTAATTTTGTGACGTCCAGTTAACAGGACGATTCTACTTTATGTATAGTTGGATGTCTGGATAACAGGATGTTGGTACTAAAAAGGTTAAAGATCATAGATCATAAAACCAGTAGACATGGCCCCAAGAGTTCATTAATTATCAGCAGAGGTAGATCTATCTATTTTTAGTTAGACTAAATTTTTAGTGTGTATTAGAGATGAGGAATCCTCATTAAACCAATATAAATATAATAGGCATTGGTACTTGTAGTATTTATGCAGTTGGTAGTCACATCTCAAATTTATAAAATTTCAACCAGGTTAAAACTAGCTAGATTTTTTTAGCCCTTTTAATGCTAGGAACGTCTTTGAAAGTATGTCTGAAATAGCCAGGTATTATTCCTATGGAAATTTCGAAGAATGCCAAGCATTTTCAAGTGATTTGCAGACTTTTACAATCTTGACTGTAGAGTTCCTTTTTATAGGTAGAATTTCATAATTCTTTCTTAAATGTTCACAAATAAGAAGTGTACTAAATTAAATTACTTTTATTTCAAATTATCATTGTTTAAAATTTACAAAAAAAGTAAAATTTGTACTTTCCAAACAATATTTTGAAAATTTTTGCACTTTTCAAGAAAAAATTTAATTAACACAGCATGTTATTTATTTGAACATAAACTGTTTACATAATCAAAAATGACTACCCAAAACAGTAAACATGAGTATACAATATCATATGATCATTTGACATCACTGAACTTGATGTCACTTACAGCATTTAAATCGATCATAGATATTTAAACTAATAATAATAATAATAATAATAGAAAACAACTTGCTGAAATAATATGTTTATATATTTTTAATCATAAACTATGATTGATTACAGTCATTTTGACATGTAGAAATAGTAAATTTGCACTCTCGCTAGTTATCAGCTTTTTTTTGCAAACGTCCGTAAAAACGGATGGTGGCAATCTTCGGCCGAACTCTGCACGTACGTAGAAGTGCACGCTGTTATTTTTCAAACAGATTATGTTCGTCTGTAAAAGCGGACGTTGGCACTAGAGGGGTTACTTTGCATTAATGCCTTCAGTAACAATTCGGAAAAGAAATGATAAACATTTTATAAACACATTTCTTTTCTACGGAAATGTTGTTTTACTGCTAAAAAGTAGTAAAAATCAAACCAGTAAGTAGAGCTTGAAGTTACCTTCATATGTCTTAACTGAACATTTATTGTTATTTATTGCATTGAATTTGTGATGGAAATGAATTAATACGAATTAATCTCGTATTTGTTCTGTTGAAATAAAGTTAAATTTATAATGAAATACTAATTATAACGATCTTGAATCATATTCTTACAACTTCATTAGCAATATTACGATAAAACTGAGTTTTCATTTAAACTGAAATATGAGTTTAATTCAAGACCACTGTTCTGGTGTCATATTAACACCACTGCCTATTTGACATGTTCTATTGTAGCGTGTTATTAGTAAGTTTATTTATATTGTGCTATTTAACGTGAGGTTTGTTTTATCGCTCATTCGTATTAAAGTCTCTAATTATCCTCCAAATTAATCTATTAGAGATAAATCTAAAGTACCTAAATGGCACATTGGGAAGGTAGTATGAGAACTTCGCCCACCATAGCTCCTATACAGCGAAAACGTGCTGTAAGGTACAGTCAAGTCTAAGTTTGTTTATTAATGGACATGGCTGCCATGCCTGTCTCATTATTTAGCAGCTTCAGTTTATTATTCACTGTCGTCAAATGTAACCTTAACTGACATTAACCTAACTAAACATATCCTTTATAAAAATTCAAGATTTGCTTTAAATTCGGTTGCCTGGCCTTCTTTGAAAGTGTGTGTGAATTTGTATTTTGTGGTTGATTGTTGGTGTTTATAATGATTGTGTAATGGCCACTAATAGTGATTCACCGCAAATATAGTATTAAAAGAGTGATTTAAAATAATGATTGTATACGCAATGTAAACAAATAATGATAGCCCACGAGGGTAACAATTTGTTTTGTTTTCATTTAAACTTATTCTCATTTAATTTTAATTAAAGCTATGGGCTGTTAATAAATAGTCCTTTCTGAGCTAAGTCGAACTCAGATAGTAACAATGACTACACTCGTTAATCTACATTCATTCACCCCTCATATTTAACAATATACCTACAATTGGCATTTTAGAAACAATTGATAGTGAAAAAAATTTTAATAGTTCAACAAAAATTTTTTTTTATTTATTCATAAGACGCCGATCGTCAAGATATGGGCGAATATGAATTTCGAATGAGTGTGATGAGTGTAGATGAGCGAATGTAGTCATTGTTACAAACTAAGGCCGACTATTCCTTAGAAAGTGTCATTAATTAATAGCCCAATGACAAATGAAATTAAGGCTGTTGACATGAACTGTTAAACTGAACAATTCTATATTTTCTGAATTCATAGGTGGTTATCTGCTGATCCCTGTCCAAAAATCTTATGACTGATCACCTGAGATCAAACTGAGAACCTTTAGCTTATGAAGCTGGGCTTTAACCAACTACGCTACCGACCAATTAGTGGTGTAACTAGGAACTGCATAAACAACACGCTTGTTATTAGGTTCTGATAACTAGGTACTGAGGTAACATGTTAATAGCACCATTAATTACTGGCTCTAGAGTATATATTCTCATTGGCATCTTTTTGAGGGACTCAGTTTAAAGTCGTACTTCATCTTCAGCTCTGCAATATAAGTTTTATCTCCTTCTTGACTGTTAATTTAGCATCTGTCTTAGCTATAATAAACTGTTTCTCAAACAAGCTACCACTGGGTTTGCAATGTAAAGTTTGATGTTGCATTTCTTAATATTTTTGTCTATAAGGGCATTATGTATCCAGTGCTGTTATCAAAGTGTCAATCAAGTTGTCATATGCCATACCTGCACTCGCAGCTTGGTAAACTCTCCAGTCCTGACTTGTAATTATGTTCTTGAACAATGCAAGATTATATGAAGTAAGATAACTCTGTAGCTGTTATCTTGACTTTATGATTTTGGTTAGGATCTTAATCTTTGTGAGTTGGTTGGATATAAGGGAAATCCAGTATGATCAGATAACCCAATATAGTTGAATCTTGATATCCTGACAGTTATGGGACCGGTTGGGTGCCACATTAACAAAAATCTTGGATTGCCAAATGTTGCCTTGATATCATCAAATCACTGTATAAATTTAGAAAATTAAATTTACTATTTTTTTTATGCACTATGTATTGGACTAAATTCATATCAATGATTAATAATTGCTACATACATTATAAAAAAGTATTATGTATTTTAATATTATCTAGTACTCTATTATTTTATTAAATCAGCTGTAAATATTATTTTTCAAATGTCAGTTGGTTTCTTAATATTTAAGCTCTGAATTGTTACATTATCAGGTTCAATAAATGACATTGTGTTATTAATATCATAGTTTTCTTTTCAAAAACACAATAGTATTTTTGGCGACAAGAAAACCTAATTCTGTTTAAAGATGATATCAAATGAAGAGTCCAATTACTAAAAGTTAAATATATTTCAAGCTAAAAATGTAAACATCATTTTTCAAACATTCAGTTCAGCCTAGGCCAATTCACACATTTCAATTCAACTTCTATCAACTTTATCTTTCAAAAATGGATCCTTAACAGTTCATGAAAGTAATGGTAATTCAACAACAAACACTTATCACCACCATTGCAAACACTGTCAGTTCAAAAGAGCAACTCCCTCAAAGTTAACCCAACAAGTGGTGACCGTCCGTTTTCGGACGGTCTATCACTCTCAACAAGTGGTGACCGTCCGTTTTCGGACGGTCAAACGTTGCCGCGAATATTGCGTATACAAAAGTTATAGATACATATCTCATCAAAATAATCGATACCATTTGAAAGTCGGTTAAATTACCTATCGAACGATATCAGTTTCGATAGTTTTATTCATATGACAACTTGATGGAGAGAAGAAGAAATCATTGTTTACTATTTGATTTACTATTACTATTGTGAACCTCAAGTGTGCGTGATTTTAGTATGTAAATATTTGTAAATAGTTTTTTTTATAAAGAACAAAGCATAAACAAACATCACAAAGTAATATGTGATTGTAAGGTAGTTGTTATTGAATTTATAAATGATGAGTAAAGTGTAAAATGAGTGTTTCATACTTTGAGATCGAAAAATTTAGTACGAAGGATTACATCTACCAGGATGGATATAACTTTTATGGTGAGTTTGGCAACATTATTCTATTGTATATCTAATACACAAACCATTTTCTATTGATAAAATTATAACATCAGGTTGAGACACTAATTGATACACAATTATAACATGTTGCCATAGTAACATCAATTTTCAGTACAATGCACTATTTTTAGTTTTGTTGTTATAAATGTATAAATACCGGTAATAAACCATATAAACTATACATTTTCTGAAAGATTATGACATTTACAACAACTTGTATATCTTGGAATTTTGAAATATGTAATGCACATTACCTTTCCAGGTAGGGTCCCCCCCCCAAACAAAATAAATTGATAACTTTTTTTTACATTTTATGATAAGAAAAAAAATTAAAAATGTTTATACTCATGTTATTTATTTTATATAATAATACAGAACTTTACAAGTAAAATGATGTAAAATAATACCAAATCTAATAATTAGAAGTATTTTTAAATATTTTTCAAAAATACCCTTGCAAAACATAGAAAAACGGGCCGCCACTAGAGGGTTTTTAATTGCCACTAGTTGGGTTAAACAACTAGATCAAATTAAATTCCATTTGAACATTTTGATTCCAAGAAAGAAAAATTCACATGTTACCTTGAGCGTTTTCAAAATTATTGTTGTAGGTATGAGAAATTAAATTAAAAACAAGCATAACTTTTGTGTTTCTCAATTGGTTTTATTCAGTACAACAGTTTAGCCTCATTTTTAGGCCCAGAAAAACCAATAAATAACTGACTTATGATGAACTTTAAAATCCTTAAAACAATTACTTATGCATATGAAGAGTGTTGTAGTTTCACAACATTATTTCTTAAATATCTACCAAAAAGAAAATCAATCAATATCTGAATTTGTATCAGATCTGCAACGTGAGTAAACAGATTGTGAATTTGTCGCTGAATGTGAGAACATGGTATCAATAGCCAATATCTTTCTTAGAGCTCAGTTCATACGTAGCCTAAGAGATAGCTGGTTAAGGGAAAATATTCTATAGTCGAACTTCATCTTTTGATGAAATTTTAACCAAAGCCGTTGCTCTTGAAGCATCAAAAATAGAGAATAAAAAGCTTACTCAAAGTCAAAGCAATTCTTCAAATCAATCTATCCTATCTTATCATGACACTTTCAGCTTACAGCTTATCTAAACATTTTTCCAGAAGTCTTTCAAAATAAAACCAAAGATTTAACACTCCCAAACATAACTATAAAAATATGTCATCCCTTAAAAGCAGCCGACCTAACTTCTGAGCTCTCGGCATAGAAAATCTTTGCATTCGATGTGGGAAAAGTAATCACTAAGTAGGCAAATGTCGAACCGATTGCAAAAACTTATTTTGTAATTTGTGCAAGAAAAATGGACATGTCACGAAAGTGTGTATAAAAAGTGTTTATTTCTTCTAAGGTAAAACACAATACCAATTTTCTCGATATTGATTCAAACTCAAATCAATCTGACAAAAGCTACGGCTTAAGGAAGGTAGACTCTTGTAGACATACTCAAAATTGTGAAGTAGTCGACTTATTTAAAATCACACCTGATCCAGACAAGTACTTAGTCTATGTAACATTGGATGGTACAAAGATTTGAAATAGACTCTGGAGCTAAATATCCATTGCTTGCAGATGATGATTTTCAACGACTCAATCTTAATACATATATTCAAAATTCAAACTTACTGTTCAAATCTTACTCCGGAAATACTATAAAACCCAAAGGAAAAGTAATAGTCAATGTCAATTATAATGGTAAATCAATACAAGGAGAATTTCACATAGTTCCACCAGGTTTCGATGCCGTACTAGGTAGACAATGGATACGAGAATTAAACATTGAATTAAAACAAGTCTATGACCAAATGAAAGCATCTAATTCAATTTCAAATGTACATTCTATCAAATCTCTAGATGACGTCTACAAAACATTTTCACATGTGTTTGAAAAAAGTCGGATGTGTACCAGATATCAAAAGTTTATTTAACTTCATGGAGGAGATAAGCCAATTTTCACTCGGGAACGAAATGTTCCTCATGCTTTACGAGAACTTGTTGATAAAGAACTAGATGACCTAGAATCAAGTGGTATCATAACTCCTGTCAACTGCAGTGACTGGGGATCACCCTAAGTTATTATTCCAAAGCCTAATGGAAGTGCTCGATTATGTGATGATTAAAAATGCGAAGTTATACAAAATACTAGTTCAAGCTAATTATCCAATTAGAAGAATCAACGATGTTCTAAGTAGTCTATGAAACTCACGTTACTTTTACAAACTCTATATGTACTTAAAGCATATCTTCACTTGCAAGTCGATGAAGAAAGTAGTAAAATCCAGACCATTTCAACTCATAGAGGTACTGGAATTCAATAGAATCCTTACACATATTTTGAATGGAGTGCCAAAACAGAAGCATACTTTGATGACATCATTATACATGTCTAGAAGAATACATGCATACTAGAAGAATGCAATTCAAACCTTCAACTGTGTCTACAAGACTTAACAGAATACAATCTACATGTCAACAGACAGAAATGTTCATTCTTCTCTGAATCAATTGAATATCTTGGTCATATCATCGAGTGAAACAAAATAAAAAAGTATCCAACAAAGACTGATGCAATCCGCAACATGCCTCGACCAACTAACTCTGACGAAGTTAGAAGATTGTTAGGACTTGTCACGTATTATTCAAGGTTTATACCACAATTTTCAACCATGACCTATCCACTTTGGTGTCTTCTAAGAAAAGGAGAGCGTTGGGCATGGACTTCAAAATGTGAAGCCGTATTTCTGATCTAAAAAAAGAACTTTGCAGTGATTGTGTTCGTACACCATTCGACCCAAGACTTCCTTTGAATCTAACTACAGATGCCAGTCCCACTGGAGTAGCTGCCATATTGAGTCACAATGTGGATAGCATATGCCTCAAGATCACTTACTCAGGCTGAAATGAATTATAGCCAATGAAACCGGGAAGCATTAGCCATTATTTTTGGTATCAATCACTCCTACTATTACCTGTTCGGTAAATATTTCTATCTTATCACAGACAATCAACCGCTATCAAGAATCTTACACCAGAACAAAATACTTCCACAAATGACATCTGCTCATCTTTTGCAATAAGCATCTTCTATCTGTTGTCAATTATTCTGTCAAGTTCAAGAAAGGTGAAAACAAAAAAATGTTGACTGTTTATCTAGATCTTCAATAAAACAACTTCAAACTTCAACCGACCAAACTATTGGAAATGAAGTCAATGATATGTACTACGATAAAATATTTCAAATTTCTAATGAGGAAATAACTTTTTCAACAATAAAGACTAGTACGCAAAAGGACGAAGAACTTTCAAAAATTGTAAAACAACTTCAAAATCAAAGAGAAGACTCTGAATTCACTCTTGTAGATGGAGTACTTTTTAGATAAGAAAGAATATATATACCAAGCAGTCTAAGATCAAGATTACTTGAAGAACGATATTAAATTAAGAAAAATATTATTTCGATATCGAGCTACGCCTCTTGTTTGCGAGAAATCACCAGCAGAACTGTACTGAAGTAGAAAGCTGGGAATTTGCTTGAATGCCATTTTTCCTAACAACCCAAAGCCATCAAGAAATGATTCCAAACCAACCCGAAGTTTGACTGTTAAAGAGAGAGTTCAAGTTCGATTTTTCAAAAACAACAAGAATGTATGGGAGTTTGGAGAAGTCTAATAAAATTGAAAAACTGCATTATTTAATCATTTTAGACAATAGAAGAGTAATAAAACTACATATAAATCAACTATACTCAACACTAGTAAGTAAGAAATCTAAGTCTGTGTCATTTGGACCAAATCAGTATTTTGATGTTCCACGACTACCTCAATCCCAAAATGAAAATATTCCAGAAATACAACCTCCAGCATGACCACCTTCAAACGAGCAACCTCCAGAAGTACTACCTCCAGCAATACCACCTCCAGAGATACCAACTCAAGCTGACCAAGTCCCAAGACGATCTGAAAGAATAAGAAAACAACCCGATCGATTTAAAGATTACATAATGTAAATATTTATCACACCCCTCATAGAGCAAGAGGCACCCCGAAAGGTGAACAACCTGGCCAGAATACTACTAGCCTTTTGCGTTCGCTCGGCCAAAAGACTGTCCTAAAAACATTAGCCGCACACAGTGCAGTATACATATACAGGAAGTTTGGAAATTCTGTAGCCAAACATTGGTATTTTGTTCAAGACATGAAAATAAACAAAACTTGTTATTAAACAGTATGGTCTATCTTATTTCCTTAACCGTGTCTCTGTATGTTAGTACAGTCATTTGTATTAAAAAAAATAAATAATATCTCAGGAACCATAAAAGCCTCAGGTCTTAAGCTAATATTATGTAAATGGCCAATTAATTGAAATGATTTATGTGAAATTGTTTGAGAAATATTTATCTTGCGTTTAATATTTTAAAAAATCATGAACAAAAACCACTGACTGTAAAATATTATGAAGTATTTTTATATTTTTTTCGATGTGCCGCATGATAATTGTTTACACAGTTATATAATTTAATATTCCACTGTTATTTTATAAACACAATTACTTAAACTAGGCCTACTAATAAATAGCTTATAGGAAAAAATGTTTCTTTAAATTAAATTGCTTACAGTTACTCTGCGGGAAGCTCACTAACTCCACAATCAACATCGTCATCTTCCTCTGAATCAGAAGATGTGTCACTGTAAAGTCTTATGATGAACTGTTCCATGCCAATATCCCACATATGCTCTTCTTCAATGTATTTTTTCTCCTGGTCCGTAACGTTGCGACATACTTTGGCCCACTGTTCTTCAGAAATGTCATTGAAGGCCTAAGCGGCTAGGTGAATAATGTCATTAATTTTGAATGTAGTATTTTTCTCAGCTACTTTTCCCTTCACGGCAGCCCATATTTTTTCAATTGCGTTAAGTTCCGGGTGATATGGGAGCAAACGCAAAACACTGTGGTCATGTTCTGCCAATAGATCGTCACCTTTGTATTGCTTCTCTTCTCCCTTTCAATCTCTTATAATTTCATAAAGTTCTGGTTTTGTTAATTTAGGGTCAAAGTTGATGTTCCGTTCATTTAACCAGTTAATCATTTCTGATTTAACAGTATTTCTTGTAGCCTGTCTGACACTTACTGTATTATGGTACGATGCATTGTCCAATACAAGACCTGATCTGGGAGGTAGGTTGGGGATGAGCTTTTCCTTTAGTCATTTCATGTAGTTCTCGCTGTTCATCTCGTCATGGTAGTCACCGGTTTTTAATCCAGATTTCCACATCAATAAACCATTTTGAATAAATCCTTTATTCCAATCTGCATGGAGAATAATTAATCTGGATCCCTTTGATACTGGTTTTTTAAGACTTAAATTAGAATTATGTGAATCTATCCAGGACTGTTGGTTCGTGTATGTGCTATGAATATAAGTTTCATCTGTAAAAATTTTCGGTCTACCTTCTGCTGTATATTGGGTAATTTGTCGAAGATGTTTTAATCTTAAGAGTTTGATATCATGTCGTTCCACAAGTATTTTTCTGTTGTCTTCCATTTAAATCCCATTTTATGCATAATTCGCCGTAGAGACATTGCGCTTCCCTTAAAACTAATATTTGAATTTTCAATTTCAATCATTATTTTTTTTACAGTTACACATGATTTATGTGTTATGTGATAATTATTTATCAAACGCCTTAAGGCTTCCAAATCGAACGAATCTAGATCACACTGGCTTTTTCCTGTTCACATTTTTTTAGGCGTAAAAAATGCTGGTGGAGTAATTTTTACATCGGAGGAACTTTCTTTCAGAATTCTTTCTACTGATCACCTGGAAACTTTAGTGGCTTCAACAACTTTATCTATTATTACTGGACTTTAATTTATTTCCCTCTCGAATATTACAAAAATAATTATATACATTGACAACTATTTCCCTACCTTGACTGTGTAGAACAGTTCCTTTACCACCTAACTTAGGCATGATAATTCCTAATAATCGTTATTAAAATATCCACTATTATACACTCAATAGAAACTTAATACTAGTAATCATTAATTAACTCAATTTATTAAACAGTCAACATAATTGCACTAATCAATAAAAATCACAGTTAACTTTAACAACTAACGGTGTTAATAAACTGACAAATACTTGACCGTACAGAAAGAAAAAGACCGCCCAAATAAATAAATAAATCTACAATGAGAAAAGGATTCTATGAAACAACGCCGTAAATACTGCCTATAGACCCACCCCTCAGTTTCCGGGAATTCAATGTTTGCAGGCACGTTAGTAAGCAAAAGGCAGGCGAAATGAGTAGTAGCGCGGCTCACCTTCTAGGATGCCTCTGCCTCTACCTTCCAATATTGATTTAACTTTAGTTTCAATGGACATAGAATTAAGTGGGGAAGAATTTTATATATATTACAAAAAAGTATTATGTATTTTAATATTATCTAGTACTCTATTATTTTATTAAATTTTATTATTTTTATTATTGAATGTGTTATTAATATCATAGTTTTCTTTTCAAAGACACAATAATAATATTAATTTATGTTTTAGTATTTTGATATTCGTATATTTATTGCATTAAATAATGATTCAAAAATCTTTACAGTTCATAGCCTACATACTACAATCTAAACATGAAAAAAATCTGTGATAGTCTTCTGCTTCTTTTTATGCAAAGATTTGTTGAGGCCTTTTCTTGGATGTGTTTCAACATTAAAACATTATTAAAGTTCACGTTCCTTGCACCAGGGTATCAAAGTATTGGCAGCTGATATAGCTTTGTCATAGCTGACACGTATTCCATCTCCACAGCCTCCTCAATTGTGTCATCTGTATTACATTGCACGTCAGCCTCTACTGAACAACTGAACGCTACTAGGAAGAAAATAACAGAAATACTTGAGATGCGTCAATCCTGTTGAGACACTAAACGTTTGCACTATACTGAGTACTGCCTAGATTGATGATTCAGACGGCGTCAGACTGTTACATTTCTTATTATCGCGATTGAACTTTAGTCTCAATTCATATATCAATCAAAGATTTATCAAGATTAGTGCACACCATGCCGCCTGTACTGCTAGTTGGTAAAAGATTAAGTCTTTGTACTTCAAAAGTTGCTAAAAGGTCTTTAGTAGGTTGTTGTTAGTAGTATCTTTGAGGCTGTAGGTCTCCGTCAATGCAAATCACCTTGTTTGGTGGTATAGTATTCAATGCTTTAGAAAAAAGGGCCGTTTTACAAGGAGCATTAGGTGGATGATATATAATTAATTATCAATTATAAAAAGATAATATCCCCTAGTTGCTACTTTGATAGAAGCCATCTCATAAATTAGTTTCATACTTTTTAGCTTTGAGACATATTTTCAATTTAGAAATGAAGATTGTTAAGTTTTATACGTGTTTACAACATCCTTCCAAGGGGTCTCTCTGCTAAATAAAGATAAAAGACGAAAAGTAATAGATGACATTTAGTAGAGTTATTACAATTATAACTCTGTTTATAATGTTAACAAATAAATAAGGTGATACTGTACATCTTGTATGTAATGACCTACCCAACTTGCTTGTTATATGTACAGTAACAGTCATTGGCTTTATATTAAAAGGGTCATTTTACAAATCTCAGAGCTCTAACTAAATGTTATAATCTTAATGGGAAGTGTTACAATACATTGGATTGTTAAATAAGATGTGGTCGCATTCCATTGAAATCTTAAAATCGTTCCTTGAATGCCTCCAAAAGCATATATAAAACAAGAATGCAACAACTGAAACCACTGGATTAGGTTTCTGACTTCTTTGCATGAGGGAAAATGAACTAGAGGTTGTGTTTTTCAAGTGTTGCTTCAAGTGTAGATATGAATCCATCTAGGTACCCTACTAACTGTTGTTTGTAAGTTATTTGTTAGCATTTTCTGATTGTTGCTACTTTGTGTTTTTAGATAACAAAGTTTCATAGTCTAGAAAAATCCCTAAGCCTACTTTTAGAGGGCGCAAAGTGGGGCAATTCTGTCTGAAGCAGTGGAATATCAGGTTTCTTCCCATGTTTAGCCATGTCTTATGAGCAGGCCATCGCTGTATTCAAATGAGTTTTGAAATTTTCTTATTGAACTCAATTTGGACATTAGACCAATACAATTTCAGCCTTGAATGGTAAGTTTATTTTTTGTTTAATAAAACTTCACTCCCAAGTTCACATGAACCTGCAGGCCTGTGCGTGAACTTCATTCAACGAGTGAAGTACCAACCGCTGGCTCAGTGGGGATTTCAATCTTGGACCTTACCCTCCACAGTCCAAAGCCTTAGCCACTGAGAGCCACCACACCGGCATGTTAGTAGTTTTTAAAATATAGCAATGAATGAGTTAGGTCAGCGATATATGAATTTTACAGATACAGTGAAAACCCAATTGTCCGTTACCCTATTTTCCGCCAGGTTCTGTTATCCGTAACTGTCTGGGTTCGTTGCGCCACGATATGACAGTTGCTGTATGGCATCCGTCTGGAAGACGACAATTTCCCACTCCAGCCGTTTAGCCCTCATAAGCCTAGTTCCAACGACCTATCATCTGTAAGGCCTCGTCTGCTGTCTACCAGATAACAGGTCGTTGGAACAGCTCGCCTGTTTACGCCTGACGTACGGACAGGCCGTCCGAGGCTGCCTGAACAGATCCAATACAACATGGGGAAAGAGGCAGCACTACAAAAGCCTGTGGTCGGAGATGAAGTTTTAAGCTGCGACGCCTACACAGGTCACGGGCCATTAGAACAGTCATGTCTGATGATACACAGACGACACGCTATCCGTGATCCGACATCGGGCCGCCTGATGTCTGCGAGAACACTGGCCGTGGGAACTGGGCTTTAATATATTACAATGTACTGCAGTTTAATTTTAAGATTGTTGATAATTAATTTGTGTGCTCATTACATAATATACAAGCTTATGTTTTACATTAGAACTAAGCCTACTGTAATAAAAGCGTAATTGTCACCTGCAGTATATACATTTTGTAACATGTCTTTTTTCTAATCTTTACATTCTCATTTTGTTAATCAATATGTACTATACAGCATTAAAATTTAACGTGCATAAGCACTAATAATAAGTTTCCAGCGATATAAGTGTGAGTGGGTGAATTTTCTATAATCCGTCTATTCTCCAATCCGTCATGGCCGCGGTCCCAACCCTACGGAAAATAGGGTTTCTACTGTATACCGGTAGATTAAACTTGTGCTGTGCAATATTATACTTATGTAACTTGCAAAATTTTATCAATAGTTTAAATATTAACTAATTGTCTTCTGTTTTAGTTCCACCACGTGGTCAGTTGTCTTCACCTTACTTAAATTTTGATCCTGCCTTTTTACCAACTTCACAGCCTGAGTATATTTTATTGGAAGGAGCCAGTAAACATCGGGGTAGATTTGAACTGGCATTTTCACAGATAGGAGGTTCTTGTATGGTTGGTGCAATGGTTGGTGGTAGTGGTGGGTTTTACAATGGATTGAAAAACACAGCACTTGCAGGCCAAATTGGAAAGTTAAGGCGAACTCAGTAAGTATATTTTAATTTAGATTACTTACTTAAGTGTATATTTTAAACAATTACTCTTCAAACAATTTGCGTTTGTTAACTTCCAAGGCTGCATTAATCAAACATGGGTTGACACATCGGATGTCTGTGTGGCTGGCCTTAAGATTTAACAAGTTGACTGCGGCCATCTAATACTATGTAATATCCCTAGGAGCTGAAATATAAAAATTATGTTTTCAGTTACTATTGTGGTTGACAACATCCAAGAAGTTGTTTGAAGTTGATTTTATATGTATATCAGACGTCATAAATGTATTACCCACATGTGAGTCATCAGCTCCTCCATACCACTCTATTCTATGAAGCGGCACCATGGCCTGTGGGCAGGTCAGGCAACACCGTCGCACGTCACTGCATGACTTACGGGCGGGTCATCCGCATGAACGTGTTAATTGTGTAATTAATTATTGTTATCGAACCAAATTTAGTTTATATTTTTATACATTTTGGATAATTTTTTAACTGATGAAATTGGAAACAAAGAAGAGAGAGAGCAATGATGACTAACGAGCTAGCAATGTTACATTGTAACTTAACAGTTTTAGTGGTTTGCATCCTTTTGGTTAACTAATAGGACAAGGTCACAGTAAATCAAAAATACCATGATAAGTCAATTGCATGACAAAACATGTGCACAATGGTTTCCAAATTAGTAAACACTGTCAGAATTATAGTAGTTTTACATCAATACTCCTGTACATGTATGGATGGGCGGTGGGACCAATACCTCTGTACATGAATGAAAGAAGGCAGTGGGTCCAATACCCCTATACTAGTATGGGCAAGCAGTGGGGCCAATACCTCTGTACTCGTAAGGCAGGCAGTGGTGCTGATATATCTGCACATGTATGGGCAGGCAGTGGGGCCAATACTTCTGTACGCAAATGGGCAGGCAGTGGGCCCGATATATCTGTACATGTATGGGCGGGCAGTGAGTCCAATACCTCTCTCTATACATGTATGACAGGAAGCAGTGAACAAATGGAAAATAAGATATATGCTAAAAGTGAATTAACAGAAAAGATCAAAGGAATTTTAATTTTGTTGTGTGGAATTTTCTTCAATTTCTTGATCATGGAAAGACTGTGGATAAATTCTGTAAATAAACTACTGCAACTGGTGGAATAAGTTTATCTTTTGACACAGGGATGATAAAAAAATCCTCAACTACAATCACAAATTTAACTTTTTACGAACAGAAGAAAGTTGTTAAATAAAAAGTCCATTTAACGCAGTTTTGGAGAATAATAATTTAAACATTTTCCGCAGTTGGGACTAAAGTCCTATCTTTCATTCAACCTAATATAAAACCACACAAACAATGTAAAATATAATTTTCAAAAAAACTAAATCTTAAATAAATCCATTTATAATGCAAAATAACCAATCATTGACAGTATAAAAACAAATACAAATTATAAAATTGAAACTAATGTAATGTACTTTATTACTAAAATTCACTACTATTATATTAAATACTAATAATAAACTTATACTTTAACTGATATGTACAGGCATAAGAAAGTACATTAGTTATCAATTAATTAAAATGCTTAATTAAAATTTAGTAACAAACAAGAGCCTCCCTTGGCAAATGTACAAGTCTGTATTGTAAAAGTAGAATAAAACAGGATGAGAGTGTTGAAACAGAGAATGAATTAAATTAAAATGACACTGTCTCAGAATCAGTTTTTAATTTATGACGAGTCACTTGTTTGCAAAATTTATTTTATCAAGTATCATTTACTTTTAGCAAATAAAGTCTGCAAGTAAGATTAAAACTCATTTTACTCTGTTTTAAGTCCTGTAAATGTATACATGTAAATATATTTTCGCTAATAAGTGTGCCTACATTTTTAAAGGATTTTAAACCACATTATGAAGCAAGGATCTGCGCAAGCAAATACATTAGGATCAATAGCAGTCATGTATAGTGGATTTGGAATTATTCTGTCCTGGTTACGTGGGACAGAGGATGAGTTAAATACAGTTGCGGCAGCTACTACCACCGGAGTACTTTTTAGATCAACAGGTTAGTACTGATTTCAATTAGTAAGCTAAATCACAGTCTTATAAAGCTTAAGATTCTCCACAACTTTTAAATTTAAAGTTAGTTTCCATATACTACAGTTTTTTCTTATAAAAGCTTTTTTAGTTTATATTTTTTTTACGTTTATAATTTTGTGAAGTAGTTTATTATTTCATAATTATAAATTTGTAGTCTCGCCTGATTTTTGTTCTGGGGTCATATGTACCATACAATTACACTGACTTATTTGAGTAGCCATTCAAGACCAATTATGAGTCGACTACATTTTACATAGGGGCTATATAAATGTCAGCTTTCTACCACCTACCATATTTCTCTCGCAGGTTGAAGGGTGCAGCTGTCAGCTGCCTTTGTACAAACAAATCAGTCCTATGTGGGTCTGTGGCAAACAACTTTTCTCATTTTTGCACTGGATGTTTCAGTTATTTAGAACCTCTAAATAAGCCCATGTTGTCGAGAGGGTTTGAGAGCAAAGACCCTAACGAGCTCAGCTAGTTATAGATATTAGTATATTCATTAGGAGAGATAGGACATCAGCAAACTTACCTTAGAAGTCAAGTCTACTAACACCATAGTAGTAGTAAACAAATACAAAAGAATTTGTATTTGTTCAAAAATTTATTGAGGTGTATTATATATATTGTATTGAGTGGCATTGAAAATTCATGCACATCATGTGATTCTTTTGTATTTGTTTACTACTACTATGGTGTTAGTAGACTTGTCGTCTAAGGTAAGTTTGCTGATGTCCTATCTCTCCTAACAAATATACTAATTCCTGGCCTAGCACCCTTTAACCTAGCCTATGTATAGATATGTCATGGAATTGCTACTCAAGCACAAATGAAAAAAAAATACTTAGGAATCATTGATTATATGTTTGAAAAATCATCATTCCTGATCACTATCGAAGAGTTGAGAAAACAATTAGTTCTCTGGAAAGAGTTGAAATATCTTATCACAAAATATTTCATAGCTAAGCAATTAAGTATAATTTTATAATATAGTTTTACTATTCTTCAATTTATACTCACCATATAGATTGAAGAAAGTGTTTAAATGTTGAAAATATCTGTCTCACCTAATGTTCTAATGTGCCTTTTCAAAATGTTGTCACTTTAAAAAACTTTTTTACACTGACCTTACTAATATCTTGATAACTTACTATCTAGATTATTAAGTTTTTAACTCTGATTTGTCAATAATTAAACTTAATTTAACCCATTGACCCATTTTCACGGAACCATTCTGTCATGATGTCGCATGGCCCATTTAGGCCATCACGGAACTGTTCCGTTATGGGACATAACATTTTGATGGTTGTTATGGATTTGGTATTGAAGTTACTGTCATCAAATGGGCACAAATTGTTAATTAAGTGTTGTACTTGGCAATAAAAATAAAATATATGGTAAAACTAGGCCTCAATTATTTTATCATTTTAAAACCGTGCACATTTGTTTAAACTCTTTGTAGTGGTAGAACATAGTTTTATAATAGTAAACAAATAATATAACTATGCGTTCTCATAAAGCAGTATAGTAATTTATATTAATTAGCAGTATTGTATTCGTATTTGACTCTGGTAGTCCGAGGTAGACTAATCATACTTGGTTTATTTCTCAGCTGACAAAAACAGTAACAAAGTTTGTGTTGTAGTTGTAAGTTATGTTCAGTTGCTGCTCGTGCAACTGAAAACGACTAAAAAAA
Organism: Stictocephala bisonia; assembly: GCA_035578905.1. Classification (NCBI taxonomy): domain Eukaryota; kingdom Metazoa; phylum Arthropoda; class Insecta; order Hemiptera; family Membracidae; genus Stictocephala; species Stictocephala bisonia. The sequence continues at coordinate 1,167,116 of JAQJVL010000050.1, forward strand.
TTTGTTTCTCCTAGCCATATTTAACTTTAAATAACTAAAATAAAACAACTACGTGATAAACTTTCATGTAATAAACAACAATATCACATATTAGTTTTAAAATTTTTGACTATATTTTCAAGTGAAATTGATCATTTTAGACAAAAGTGACGACGATTTTGTTATTAGTGAGTGGAATGAAGATGCTTATTTAATAGGATTTGTTAATACCTAGTGCGTGCGTGTGTGTGTGTGTGTGTCATGATAGGTATATGCTTATAAATAAATTAATAGTACCATCAGCGCAGAAATCATGTGCACTCAAGATTGAAGGCTGCTTTCAAGGAACTAAGAGGCCAACAAAAAATCTAATCACACCATTGTTTTCCTATTTTAATTGTATTTTGTAATATATGAATTTTTAAATTTCATTACAAGTTCTAACAATTTTAATCCTAGTCAGGACAAAAAAAAAAAACCAGAATTTTAACTAGTTTTGACTGTACATAAAATTTACAACGTTATTACTTGAATTTATCTCATTTGTATTTTAACACTTGATTGATAGGGATGTTTTTTATAAGTTTTGCAAATTTTATAATTCTAACTTTTCAAGAAAAAAGTTCTTATCAATTCCCTTAAAGATTGTTTTCTTGGCTTCTAGAGATTGTAAAATTAATTACTTGGTCTTGTTGTAATCCTTATGCCCTGTATAACTATGGTACATTACTTTCATATGTGTTAAGAAATACAGTGATTTTATAATGATTTAAGACAATTTAAATGTATCAATCTAAAGTTATTTTAAATTGATTTCAAATCACTGCATTTACTTACACATGCAAGTAATGTATCATAACTATAGATGTCATAAGGATTACAACAAGACCAAGTAATTAATTTTACAATCTCTAGAAGAAAAAAACAATGTTTAAGGGAATTGATAAGGACTTTTTTCTCGAAAAGTTAGAATTCTCTAAAATTGGCATAACTTTTAGAAAATATTCCTATCGACCAGAGTTTAAATCTAAATGAGATACATTTAAGTAATAACGTTGTAAATTTGATGTACAGTGAAAACTAGTAAAATTCTGGTACTTTTTTGTTCTGACTAGGATAAAATTATTAACACTTTTAAGTAATAAAATTTTAAAATGCATATGTCAACGTACAATTAAACGAGGAAAAAAGTGGTTTGATTTGGCCTTTTAGTTCCTCAGAAAACAATATTCAAACTCGGATGCACATAATTTCTGCAACCACAGTAAGTTCTCAAATGGGATTTATCTAAAAAAAGAGAATGTGCAGTTGTGGGTGTGATGAATAAGTACAAGCTGTAGGTTTAGTGGCACACTGCATGCTGTTTATTGGCCAAGTTTGAGAGCCACCGAGTCCACAGCTCCAAATTCTGTGTCTATTGTACATCTTTTTCCTTCACATGTTTTACTTTTATTTTGCTCATAAACATTATTTATTTATTTCAAAACAAAAACATATAAATATTTATTAGTTTTAAGTTAGTTTTTGTCCAGTTGCTGAATTTACAGAGGTTTATCAAGTCATTGGATTCATAATTTTGCCAAATTTTTTAATGATAGAGGTGGATTTTTAATATGAATTCTGCTCTACACATCTCATGGAGAACAGATAACTTATTGTAATAATTTATAATTGTAAATATTTTTATTTTATTTTTGGTTTGCTGCTTTAAAATATAAACTCCCATGTAATTACAATTCAATTAATATAAAAAATCTAATTGAGGAAATTGTTGCAGCGGGTTTGAGAGCATCAGCTGTAGGAGGTGCAGTGGGCCTTGGCCTTGCCTCATTATACTGCCTATGGACATCGAGAGATAGAATATCTGCTTTCACACCTAGAAATAACAACTACCCCTCATTGTAAACACTTCTAATAGTTTAGCATGAGACTTCTTAACTGTTTGTCACAAGTAATGATGTAAATAAAATGCTATAGGTTCATTGATATCGTTAATAAATTGTAGAATTTAAATCAAATAATTAGCTGTCACTATTTCAAATAAAGTAGTAAGACAACTAAATGGTTTATTATATAATTTCCCTTTTGAATAGTATCATTCAGATTAAGTGAGTATAAAACAATCAATTTTATTTGCCACTATGGGGAAAAGGTTTTAATTGTTGTTCAGTTTATCAATACATTTTATGAACATAATGTTCATTATCAAACAAATGTATGTCCTTGTTATTTAAGTTTCTTTATCTTATTAAAATATGATACTAATCCAACATTTAATCGTATTAACCTCCCTAACCCCTGTTGAGCCAAATGTGTGTTTGGAAAGTTAATTCTTCTGTTATTGCTCTTTTACGGCTATTTCATATTAACCACTTTTCTTAAATTGGCTTTCTACTATGTCATCAGCAGAATTTAACTAATTATTATTTTAATTTAATTAATTGTTTTAAAAATTTAGAGTTTGTAAGATATCCCAGTAATTATTGTGGAATGAAGTCAGCTTTTGGTTTTCTGAATTCAACATTAATTCACTAACAATTTTCAAATTCATTGGTTTAATACATTGGAAAGACAGTACAAAAAGGATGTAAACTGCCCTTCATCGCTTCATTATTCAAACAGCCGATTCACAAGTATATAAAATAAAAAACATTCAGTAATCACCTTCATGTTTGTAAATCTCTATTGTCATGTAATCTATATTTATAAAAGAGGATGTTTGTATATTTGAAGTTTATGCGCTGCCAAACCATCCAACTGATCGCTATGAAACTTTAGGAAGTTGTCTTGTATACTCCCGAGATGGTTTCTGTGAAGTTTGATGCAGATCCGTCCACAGGGTCCCGCCCCACGGGCTCCTAAAGATCCCATGTTATTCAAATGGAGAATCTGAATTGTTTACAAAAAACATATGACTGTGTGATTAATGTAGTTTAAAATGCCATAAGCAGATTGAAGTTCTCACAACAACAGTACTGTATATGTTTTGATTTATTGTAGTTCTACATTTCACCTTGAGAGTGTAGCACACACTACTTTTACTTGATCAGGTGATCTGTATTTGGTGTTAACCTTTTTTCCTCGGCAATTAAAACATGTGGTGAAACGTAAAAATAAAAAATAAATAATTATTTGTTTTGCAGTTTACTTTTTATGACATGCCTCCTAAAAAATCTAATATTGGTAGAAGAAGCAAAAATGCTCGAATTCTTTCACCTATTAGGTTCAAAATCAAACTCAATATTATGACCGGCGAAGCAGGCGGGTACAGCTAGTGATCTCTAAAATCAAAAGGAATTCTGTGTTTTCATTTAGTTGTTTTGTTTGATTATAACTTAAACCCATGGGATTCTGGTTTGTGTTTTGATAAGATCTTTCCTTGTGTAGATGGAAGATTATATTGTCTGCATGTTAATGTTTGGTTTAATTTGACTTAATAATTGGGTCAACTTTAGTAATACTATCAAGTGCAAACTTCAAAATGTTGATAACATTGGGAATGAAAATGGAAAAGATATCTCAGTGATTGAAGAATGGATTCTTACGTCACTGCCCAGTCCATTCGTTTCAAACTGAGCTAAAAACCTGATCACCGCAGATATAAATATTATGGCTAGTGGCACTTAAGGGGAAACTAAAAATATAAAATGTTGGCTAAAACATTAAGAAGGCACCGGACCTCTCCCCCTGACCTCATTCAGGTGTTCTGGAAGATTACTTATTGCCATTTCATTTTGAAGTATTAAATTCCAATTTAAAGCATATGGATGTCCTCCTTGAAAAAAATTTTGTTCATTTATTTATGAAATTGAAATATCCATAAATAAGAAGCAATAGTAATACTGGTTTTTCTAAGGCAGTTTTCATTTATTAAAAAACATTATTTTGCCCAGGTGGACCAGCTTAGGTACATCACAATGACATATACGTGACTCAACTTTAGTATAATATTGTTATGACAAACAAAAAGTATCTTTGAAGGGCTTGCAAAGGCAATTTTCAGTACCATTTGATGGCTTTTCGTGTAGCAATGCTAGGCACCACCACCACATAAATTCCCTCGCCTTTCGACTCTCTTCCCAGACGATGATTCTTGATGAGGTACCACCAAGTAAAAATGTTTTTTGGTTCACCGTATTTTTAGGTTAGGTTAGGTTAGGTGAACCTTATTAGGTTAGGTTAGTTTTGAACATTATTGTAAAACTATTTCAGAGTGTAATGGGAAATTTGATATTTTGTAAAAAAATTGTTCTTCATTGGTTGGCAAAAAATAATAATACAAACATGAGAGCAATTACTCCCGAATTATTTCTTTTTTATGTTACATGCCTTGTTGAATTGATGAAACTATTTTAAGACACATTTTATTCTTTGACTTATACTATTGTATGAAATTTTAACTATTTTCTCAAATTCATTCCGATGTCACATTAACAGTTTTTAGGCATCTAAAAAAATTTAGGCATCTTGTCATTCGCGGGGGATAGCAGTGCTTGCGTGCGCAGCGGATCGGTCGCCGGCGGTGGACGGATCAATACTGGCTTGTAGGCTTCAGTGTCGCCTAGCCCTTTGGCTTAGAAGGGTCGGATTTGCGCCGCATTATAGCCTGTTTCTTGCGTCACGTTTCCTTGTTATTCGTTCGTGGATCGCGCCATTTTGAGCCAGTTGGCGGGGGTTAGCGTGCCTGCGCGCGCAGCGGATCTGTTGCCGGCGGTTGAGGGAGCAATGCTTGTTTGTGGAATTCAGTGTGGTATAGCCACTTGCCTTATAACGGTCGGATTTGCGCTGCATTGTTGCCTGTGTCTCGCGTCACGTTCGGTGTTCGCCGTTCGTGGATGGCGCCATTTTGAGCCAGTTGGCTTGTATCGGAGTTTTACCATTTTATTTTAGTGTATAATAGCATTGATTTTATACACAAATAGATTTCCCATCCAATGTTAAATTTTGAGTCAAAATATCAGCTGTTTTTGTGGTCCATTGTGGAGCGCTAGTGTAGCTCCATGTAAATGTAATGCAGTTTAAAACAGCTGTGGTTGCGGGCCACACTAACTAACAAAATTACTGCCACAAATATTCCTATTAGATGGTTTATCTATTGTAGGTGTATATAATCAAGGATAATAGTGAAACATTAGTATCGTGTTATATTGTTTTGTGATTTGTGTTATATTGTAAATATATTTGTATAGTGCGTTTTATTCTTTTCTACAATGTTTCAACCAACTCTTGGGCCATCTTCGGCTCCTGACTTTGTCAATGAACCTGCCGACAGTGATGGTGAAGTTGATGACCCAATCCAACATCAGATGATGGGAAATGCTTCAGATGACTCTGATTCTTATGAATCTGATGATTCTGATGTCGGAAATGATACTCCTGTATGGCGTATTTCAACTTCAGGAATGCGACCCACTGTTCTAATAGCGGCAGGCGTCTCGCGGCGTGCATGGGTTTCGTTGCGATGTGCGGCTCGGTCACCGGCGGACGATCACTTCGGAAGCCCTGATCTACCAGAATTGAGGCCATAAACTGGATTAGGTGTATCAACCCTGTTTCCTGACTATATAAGGTATTGTTTTGGTACAAAATATTATTTTAGTATCTGACATGTTTTTAACTTATTTTTTCAGCATCGAATGTGTTACTTCAAGGGAATCTTAAGTGATGACTCGATGACACTATGTATTTAAACCATATAAGCGCAAAACAGCGAATTTTGGCCAAACCTCCTTCTAAATAAATAGTAAATTTGTTTCATGGATTAAAAATTACTACTGTAGTTTAATTCCGATATTGGGTCTATATCATTTAAGTTGCAACTAATTTGTTGTAGCAAACACATTTTTATAGTAACCACCTGTTTATTGTAAACTTCTTGAACAATAAACGTTTTGTACTTTCTTTTTAAACCTTAAAAAGTTTTAGGATGAAAAGGAAAAAATCTTACTGTACCAGGATACTAAGCTTGGTATGTGTCTACCCTAAGGCTCAAGTATAGTGTTTAGCCACTAAGCTTGGTATATGTCTAACCCTAAGGCTCAAGTACAGTGTTTAGCCACTAAGCTTGGTCTGTGTCTAACCCTACAGCTCAAGTACAGTGTTTAGCCACTAAACTTGGTCTGTGTCTAACCCTACGGCTCAAGTACAGTGTTTAGCCACCAAGCTTGGTCTGTGTCTAACCCTACGGCTCAAGTACAGTGTTTAGCTACTAAGCTTGGTCTGTGTCTAACCCTACGGCTCAAGTACAGTGTTTAGCCACCAAGCTTGGTCTGTGTCTAACCCTACGGCTCAAGTACAGTGTTTAGCTACTAAGCTTGGTCTGTGTCTAACCCTAAAGCTCAAGTACAGTATTTACCCACTAAGCTTGGTCTGTGTCTAACCATATGGCTCAAGTACAGTATTTAGCCACCAAGCTTGGTCTGTGTCTAACCCTACGGCTCAAGTACAGTGTTTAGCCACCAAGCTTGGTCTGTGTCTAACCCTACGGCTCAAGTACAGTGTTAAGCCACCAAGCTTGGTCTGTGTCTAACCCTACGGCTCAAGTACAGTGTTTAGCCACCAAGCTTGGTCTGTGTCTAACCCTACGGCTCAAGTACAGTGTTTAGCCACCAAGCTTGGTCTGTGTCTAACCCTACGGCTCAAGTACAGTGTTAAGCCACCAAGCTTGGTCTGTGTCTAACCCTACGGCTCAAGTACAGTGTTTAGCCACCAAGCTTGGTCTGTGTCTAACCCTACGGCTCAAGTACAGTGTTTAGCTACTAAGCTTGGTCTGTGTCTAACCCTAAAGCTCAAGTACAGTATTTACCCACTAAGCTTGGTCTGTGTCTAACCATATGGCTCAGTACAGTGTTTAGCCACCAAGCTTGGTCTGTGTCTAAACTACGACTCAAGTACAGTGTTTAGCCACTAAGCTTGGTCTGTGTCTAACCCTACGGCTCAAGTACAGTGTTTAGCTACTAAGCTTGGTCTGTGTCTAACCCTAAAGCTCAAGTACAGTATTTAGCCACCAAGCTTGGTCTGTGTCTAACCCTGCGGCTCAAGTACAGTGTTTAGCCACCAAGCTCGGTCTGTGTCTAACCCTACCTACCTAGAGACAGTATTTGTGGCACAGATACTTGGCCCTATCTTCTTTGGTAAATATGCTGATATTATTTGTTTACTAAAAAATTTGTTTCAGTATGTATGAAATTTTTATTAAAATAATAAGAAATTTATTATAGATAGACTGTAGTGATTAGCAATAATGTTTCTAATTTATTCAATCTAAATTGTTTCAAATATTTTACTAAGTAGTCAATTATTTAGAAACAAAACAAAAAAAAATATAAATAATAGTTTGGTCAAAAGTTTGTATCTAAGTTACTCGAAACATGTAACTTTACATACAATAGCGGTCTACAAAATCAAGTTACAAATTATATACGCAAAAGTCTAATACACATACAACGCATCATATTTCTACCAAGAAGAGTACTTAAAAAGTATTTCTGAACAATAATTTATTAGTTTCTAAGACAATAGAGATATGGGCAAATATGAGGAGTGAATGAGTGTAGATGAACAAGTTTGCTCATTGTTATTATCTGAGTTCGACTTAGCTCAGAAGGGACAATTTATTAAAAGCCCAATAGCCAGGGCAACTATGGAACCTACAGCTTTACGTGGAATCGAAACTATGTAGCGTTGGTCTAATTTTCAATTAACTAACAAGTCTGACACTCAGTTCTCTCCCCACACAACAGCTGAACCTTGACTTCCATCCAACATGGACACTCTAGACTTCTCTAGTAGTGGCCACGTCGATGGCAACCATAGAGCGGATACTGAGTTGGTATTAAGAGGACCGAGCATAGTACCTATCGCCTACAATATCCTCAAGTAGTTCAAACATCGTCCCCCAAGTAGTTGGGTTACAGCACTGCACCACCAGTGCTGACTGAATAATGATGACTAAATTTCTACTTTAAATAAATTTTTGATTATTTTGATGACTAATGTATATCTTAAACCGTAACATTTGTTTTTTGTTGCTGATATAACAGTTAGTTTTGAAACAAAATTATTATCAAATATATTGACTAAAAACTGCTTTTCTTACTTTCTAAATTAAAGTTAAGGAGTGAGAGTTTTGAAAAACTTTATTGAGCTCTATGCATGGGCAGAGTTAGACCTTGTATGTTGGGGGGGGGGGGGCACAAGTAACAGGTTTACCATGCATTAAATTTCCTGTATCCTACTTTTTCCAGGAGGTCTGGGAGACATTTTTAAAAATTTCAGCTTAAAAACATGACATTTAGGTGCCTTTTTTGAATGAAAAATACTTAAACTCAGAACATGAAATTGATGTTTATTTTTATCAAACATAAACACAATATTGGTTGTATAGCAATATAAACCAGATATATACATATTTACTTTCTACAATAGAACGGTCTCATATTTTCAAGCAATGTAACCCTTATATTAACACATTATCACTACAATATTAGCACTCCTTTATTAATAATTAAATAAGAGGCAATTTTCTAATACCTTTTTTGCATATTTATCCATTAGTTTATCCAAGTTGAGGCTTTTTACTAAATCAGATTCTTAATAAATGACAGCCAAATTGGAGAAACGTTCTTGGCCCATGGATGACCTAAGCCATTGATTAATTCTTCTCATTGTCGAGAACGATCGTTCACAAGTAGCACTATTAGATGGAAGGGTAAGACAAATCTTAAAAAGCAGTTTGAAATTGGGATAAATATCATCTTGAATTAAAACCAGTCTTTTAATATTTTAACCAACTCTTTAAGCAGTATTTCTTTCGGGTTGATACCATCTGACTCGAGAACGCACCGTAGATGCTCATTTCTGATATGAGCATAGTTTGGTTCAATTTGGGCACTGGATATTTCTGTATAAATGTTTCAGATTTCTCTACATTGAGGCAAAGGAACTCTTCACTCGCATTTGCTACTTCCATTGCTTCACCGGCAAACCTTCTTTTGAGTTCACTGATCAAAATATCAAGTATTGGGTAATAAAGGTCACAACGGTACTGTACCTTGCTGTTCACTTCACTGTTATCACTTAAACTCTCTGTATCGACTCATCTTGACTGTCCAACAGTAGACATGACAAAATATTCATTAAGAGTTTTTGAAATAACTCGTTGACGTTTGGGCGCAATATGACAACTTGAAGTCGAATGACTTTCTTTTTCCAAGGAACGAGATGTTGTGGTAGTCTAATTGGATTGTGTTGTGATGCAAATATTTTTAGGAAATAAATGTAGTTCGTGAATCCTTGAAACCTCCATTACTTTATTCCACTTTTTCTCCCAGGCGTTTTCACTTCTTTTTGACTCGAGCTTCATAATAATTGCTCCTGCTGCTTTCGCACATCTTACTATGCAAGAGTCCTTCTTCTGAAGCACTTTGCTGAGGATATTTATATCAGTTAAACACTCCAATAAAAATATTAAACATACTACAAAGTCCATGGATGTAATTGAAGCCAGTAATCCTTTGGCCTGAGAAGACTTCGAATTCCTTAGATCATTAGCAATCTTTTTGAGGACGGCACGAATTGCATCAAAATTTCTGTTAACAGATTGGACAGCAGTAACCTTACACGACCACCTAGCGTCACTTAATTTGTGGATCTCATGTGGGCCTGGGACTTTGATCTGTAGCTCCTCTTGCAGTATTTTGTATTCCGCATGCATATCAGGGTTAGAAAAAAACTCATATAGTGACTGCATCACATTAAAGAAGAAACAACTGTAGTTATTGCTTTCACAAGAGTTTACAAGAACCAAATTAACCTTATGTGCTAAACAGTGCACATATATGGCAAGAGAATGGGTATCTCTGATGATTTTCTGTAGCCCATTCTTTACTCCGGACATTACACCTGCGCCATCATGTGATTGACCTATTAAAGTAGCAGTTATACCTACTTCCTTAAGGTAGTTCAAAATAATGTTTACTAAGGACTCAGCACTACGATCTAGAGAAACATCCTTCATTGTTAGCAATCTTTCTTTAATTTCTGATTCAAACAATCTTATACAAATACACAATTGTTGAACTCTGTGTGACTTTGCTTCATCGACCATTAAGGCATAAAATCCAGATTCATTTATTTCATTCACTATTGTACTTAAAACCTCTTCATTAACAATTTCGAAAATTTCGTTTTGAAAGTTATGACTTATTAAATTGAAATATCGTTCATATTTTTCTTTGAATTTAGCATCATATTTTGAGTATAATTCACATAACTCTAAATAATTTCCCTTATTGCCTGACGTTTCTTTTTCATCGTGTCCACGAAAAGGCATTCCTTGTTTGGCCAAAAATAACAAAAGGTCCAAAATTTGCTTAAAATATTCACGATTTTCAGAAATAAGCTCTTTATGAGATGATGATATTTCCGAAGCAATTGTATCCTTTGGCTTTCTATAGTTATGCCACTTCGCCATGGAAAATAAGTGACTTTCACTGGACGCATGCTTTTCTAATTTTTCCCCTATCTTCTTCCAGTTACTTTTTTTCAGTTACAGATACTTCTTTATTGTTAGAAGAAAATATCCTGCAAGCGTAACAGAATACAGCATCTTTCTTTATACTGTATTCTAGCCATTCAAATTTCTTAAAATAAAATGGTGTAAATGCTCGTTTTGAATTTTTAATGTCTGAAAGTGGATATGTAGTCAAAATTGGGTGCGATGGACCCGTCTCTATATTACCAAGGTCCAATTTTTTATTTCATCATAAGAAGAAGTAACTGAATCAGTTTGTTTACTTACATCATGGCAAGACTTTGAACAGCCTGGGGAAGCTTTTATTAAACACTCAGATTCCGCTTCTTCATCGGTCTTAGACACGGTCACGGTTCTTTTATTAAAAAAAGTTCTAATGTCTGTTGTTTTTTTACTCATTTTGTTTAAACTGTAAATTTCATAGATAAACAAAACAGAAAAATGGTAATACTGTAATAAATTAATATAGAAACACCACTCATCTCATCTTAAATAACACAAACAAAAACACTTATTTTAATACATGAAGCACGAAAGCGGGAACAGAGCATGAACACTAGCTGAGAACTGCTAACTGACTGGGCTGGGCAGACCGCCGGCCGCGCTAAACACGACTCGATTCAGACAGCTGCGCCAATTTGTAGGTGGTAGGTAGTCGAAGTCAACCCGTAATTGTATTGTATAAGTGGGATGCTAATATTCGCACTGATCTTCATTTTGGATTAATGGCATTCAAATTTATTATTATTAGTATATATAGAGTCAACATGCATTTAAGTTCATCGTTCATTTAGTAACTTTTATATAAAATGATAGTCCTTAAAAATTAAAATTCACACCAAGGTTGGGGGGGCATTGCCCCCCATAACTCCGCCCATGGCTCTGTGTAATTTAACCTGTAATCAGTAAAACAATCTAACTAGTTATCAGATTGTGAATGACTTTAGTATAGTATTTAACAATGCAGTTACTAAAATGTGTGATTAACTAACAGTGGAGATATTATCAGCTAACCAAATAGTGATAAATAAAGAAAATACCGAGGAAAGTATGACTAAGGAAGGATTACACTTTTGAGGTTCAACTTATGTTGGATGCTTCTAATTAGTTTTTTAAAACATACTAGCCGACTGTGCCCGTGCTTCGCTATGGGGTAGTTGTCTTAACTTTCCTATGATTTAATTTAACGGCAATACACCATTTTAACATAGACAGGAGAATTAATTGACGTAAGTATATAATATTATATAGAGGTAGATTAAGAATATTGATGTATAGTAATGTCCAAAAATCCAATACCAAAAGTAGAGGAATACAAAACATACTCCAACAAAATATCAAAGACAACAAAAATCATTGTTAAGCCCCAAACTAAAATCAATTACAGATAAAAATATACCAATGATAACAGTCAACAGTAAATTTATTAACAGTTATAATAATAATATAGATTCCAACAAATAATTTTTAACAATGACACAACATAACTGAGTTTCAACATACAAATAAAAATATGAACTCAACAATAATAATTAAGATGATGGCCACTACTAACCTCAAAGTAACAATATAAATAAATTAACTAAACAAATTTTAATATTTAAAGGAAATCATAAACAATGTTCACTGAAGAATCAATTCAAGTGCCCTCTTTTTTAGTGTTTCAGGAGAAATACTAAGTAAATCCATATTAGACAGACATAATTTCCTAGCCTTATCAGACGGAGTAGTGAGCTGTAATAAGTATACATTGTTGGATGGAAACACTTGGAGAACAGCTGTGAGTGACTTGTGTGACGAAATACACGAAAATCGAGTTGATGAAGAATCTCAAGACATTCAATCTGGTTAATCAGAATTCTATATAGATAGGAGGTCAAACAACGTCCTTCGGGTTTCTTGCCATGTTTTCAAACTGTACATATATGTATGCTATGTTTGGGTGTTTTATATGATACAACTATTGATTTTATACACAAATAGATTTCCCATCTAATGTTAAATTTTCAGTCTCAAAATATCAGCTGTTTTTGTGGTCGATTGTGGAGCGTTAGTGTAGTCACATGTAAATTTAATGCAGTTTTATAGTGGTTAGTTAGTGAGGCTAGCTATGGTTGTGGGCCTCACTAACTAACCAAATTACAGACACAAATATTCCTATTAGATGGAATATCTATTTAAGGTGTATATAATCAAGGATACAACACACAGTTATTGAACTGGACTTTGACAACATATATTTGTATTTAATTAATTTAATTTAATTTAATTTTTGGTTATCCAACAACTTTAGTAACCATGTAAATAACTTTGGTATCTATGTAAACAATAATAAGTGTTGAAATATAGTCCCTTTATTTCAATGAACCGTTTCCGCTCTATTCTCACTCACTTTTAATTTAATCACCTAATAGTGTATACTGTGGAAATTACTACCACATAATTAAGAAAAATTTAAATTTCCTCGCTCTTTAAAGAAATGGTCCTCCAGGTAATATATAATAATTAAATTTCAACAACAAAAAGTAACAGTTATGAAAAAAAACTTCATTATAAACAATATTCTTTGTTCTCCCACCTGGTTGCAATATTACCAGACAGTCAGAAGACCTTACACGTGAAAATACAACGTCGAATTGGCCATGGGAGAAACAGTTGTTTCTTAAATCCACTCCAGGCACTTTAAAAAACTGCCCTTGAGCTTTATTTATCGTCTAAGCATAGTAAAATTTGACGGGAAACTGCAGCCTCTTAAACTGGTAGTGGTAGTCTGATGGAATCAAAGTATTCTATGTAGAAAAAATGTTTCTCCTACACCACAACCTGTAAATATGATTGCTTTAATAAGTGTCTGTGTAGGGATTTTACCTGCAATTGTGTGCCATTACAAAGTTTTTGAGGAATCAAACTATGCAAAAGCATTATTTGGAGTTATAATTTTTAAACAGAGATTGTATGGTGGAATCCCAGGAGAGTTTAAGGTGTAATGGAATTATATAGAATAGTGAACTGCATCTTTTAACTCTACAACTCATTCAATAGATTGATAAATCTCCATCTCAGTAGGAAGTTGGTTCAATAACAAATACTTACTGCTGCATCGTTTTTCGGTGTGATGTTCGCTCTTTCTTTAAGCCACGTTAGGTTTCCGTGTTCACAGTGTTTAAGGTGGGATAACTTTTATCATATGAACTTTTCAGATCTTTGATATAGGTTATTTGGAATGCTTGCCAACCCATCTTCTTCATGTAGATTCCCACCTTCTATTTGAAGAAGTAAGTTGGCAAACTCCTCTGCACGTAGATCATCTTTTAGTGTGACTCGCAGGGATCACACTTTAATCTTAGGCCTTAAGTAGGACGACTTAAGGCAGGCCTTCACCTCCTCAGCACGTGTTTCCCGAGAAACAACTGCTATTGTCTGCCTGAAGTCCCCGGCTAATAAGCATTTATTTCTCCTGATGTCCTGGAGAGTGCTGTCCAATACTTCTATCCATCCCTTGTGAGCCACGGAGACTTCATCCCAAACAACTAACCTACACTCCATTAGTATATCTGCAGTAACACTCTGTTCAGAAATGTTAGCCGCCCTATGGTGTAAATTTAGAGGAAGTTAAAAGTGGGTGTAGGCTCATCAGACTAGTACATGTTAGGCGGTATATGAGCATTCCCTCTAAGTATTCGTCCGCCTCTATAATCACATTTCCAGTTCTGTACATCACTAGATGGCAAGTATATATTTCAGAAGCAGCATGAATTTTAAAAGTAGTGGTATGGAGGTATGGTATTAGAGACTACAGTAGCATTCTCATCATGTTCACACATTCCTTGCAATATGAAGATAGCTGTAGTTATGCAGATTTTTCTTTTTTCCTGCAAAATTATGTGTTCTTTTCTATAATATGTAATAGGTTTTTTGTCCAGAAAACCATATGTCTACTTTCAGAGTGTGCAAAGTAGCTGTTGTGTTTCACATACAACAATTGAAAATCAAACACCATTAAAGGGTGAAGGGGGTGAGATAGAACAAAAAGTCATAGGAACAAAGTTGTAGATCGTCTAAAATCTGTTCCTGAAAATGCAATTAATTTTTCAATAGGGCCATTCGTTTAGCTGCTAAAGGCTGAATTGTAAAACACTGTTTTTGAGATTTCATCATTTTTGGCACTAAAACAGCTGACATTTCGGAACTAAGAAGAATTTTTCAAAATCCCTTCTTATTGCACACCAATCATTCTACAAAATTTCCCCAAAAATTTCAGCATCGAAGGTTTAGGGGTTTTTGAGAAAAAGTGATTAGTGAGTGATTCAGTGGTATTTGGCATATATATATATATATATATATATAGATTTACGAGACGAACAAAATTATATAGTTATACATGTACAGTGTTGATGACCATCCCACCCACCCATACATGTATGGTATGATGGTTTTTACCCTACTTTCAACCCAAACCTGTACAGTAACGATGAAGCTTATATTTAACTATATATGTACAGTGTTGATGACCATCCCACTCACCCATACATGTATGGTATGATGGTTTTTACCCTACTGCCAACCCAAACGTGTACAGTAACGATGAAACTCATATTCACCTTTACACGTACAGTGTTGATGACCATCCCACTCACCCATACATGTATGGTATGATGGTTTTTACCCTACTGCCAACCCAAACCTGTACAGTAACGATGAAACTCATATTCACGTATACACATACAGTATTGAAGATGACTCAATCATCCACATTAAAAATAAACATAAACTATAGAATTTATTTTTAAACACCGTTCTAGATCAATAAAACAGGACTATTTGATATATTTTTGCATAATTACTTGTTAATTAGTTAATAGTGATCCAAATTTTACTGTATCATTGTCTTTTTTTAATGATTCTTAATGTCTCTTTACTAGAACTAGGTATGTACTTTAGACACAGTTCTAATAGTCTAAAAGCAGGACTACACTGCTGAGATTTTATCATTTACTTTTTATTGATCCTAAATAAGTTATCACTCTGTGAAAATACATATAAAATTGAAAGACAATGAGATTAGACCTCTGTAATAAATTAAAGGATAAGACATACCCTAATTGCAACCTGAAGCCATCAGTCTGTACCTTTTTATTAAAAGTAAATTACGGTTATAAAAACATCTTAATAAGAACTCTAATATTTCTTGTCATGAAATTTCAAACAAACTTAGATAAGAGCATTGTATTGTTGAGCGAAACTGTGTATATTGGTGAAACTATTTAATCTGCAATCCAAGGTATGTATTTGATTTGCACATTCAAAAGTGATTGAATTCATGTTCAAAAACACAAATTATGCAAATGTGCTGGACTACAGGTAAAGGGTAAACAGCGTATTATTATTATTGATTAATTAGCAGTTAGATTTAACAGAGTTAGTATTTTTCTCTACAAATAGTTTGATTGAAATTTCATTCTAACTTTGGGTACTCATATTATGTCTTACGTTAGATCTTAATTGAAATTTGTGTAGGAGTTAAACTTTTGTGAGATTTTTCAAATATGAAACCATTGCATTTCCATTATTCTTTAGAGAATAATGAAATTTGAGCTTGTATTCATTTGTTGAAGCATATTAAATTTTTCATGATAAATCAATAAATGTTAACCTATTCATTTGTTAAAAGAATATGACAGTTTGATATGTTTTTATAATTACTACCTCGTATTCTTGTATTAATTCTTGACATTATGGTGCTCAAGTATTGCTGCTCACTTTTCTGTTAATTGTTTTGTTTTGAAAGTAAGCATTTGTTTGTTTAAAAAGTTTCCATTTGAAATAATAAGTTTAGTTTTGATTGGGTCTATACATGCTATCAAACTCTCATTATATGTATGATTCATTATTTTGAACTGACTTTTTATCTACTTTATTGTGAAACAATAAAGAGAAGGGCTCATTAAAAAAAAAAAAAAGATTTTGTCCTTCAAAATGTTAACTCAATTTCTTTTTTTAATTTTTGTAATTAGTAAAAGTTTGTTTAGCTAAACAATTGTGTTAATATAAATTCCATTAATTTGTGTATAAATTTTTAATGGGTTAATTTTACCTTGTAAATGAAAGTGCCTCTTTTATGAAGCTAAATCATTTTAATAGTAAATTGATTTTAATAATACCATATGACGCCTTTAATACATGGTGCCCTAAAATTAATCATAAAAGTGGAAATATGTCTTGAATTAAATCCAGAAGAGATTGTAGACATTTGGTTACTATTTCACCTTGTGCGTTGTTTAGCAAGGATGTTTACAGAGAACTCAAACAAACAGCGCCATGTGCTAAATAGGTACATAGTGAGCCTAGAGTGCACACCCAGCTCTGACATACTGCCCAGTGTTATCTTTGGGAGAGTGTAGTGATAAGGTCAGGTAACAGCTCATTTCTTATCTTGTGGTACACAGACCTTTCATATTATTTGGTAAGTCATTCCTGTATTTAATTCTTTAATTTATTATTTTAAAAGCATTTCCAGAATCAAATTTACTTTACAATAAAAGAATAAACTTAAGAGAAGGATTTACTTATGTATAATAAGAATATAATTCAAATATAAACTGTAAAGTTAAAGTATTACACTTCAAACTTTAACTCAACATGAAACATGAAACACAAGATTGAACTCCTGACTCACGTTGGAATAAATAAGTCAAATATTTAACCTGTTAAGAGATGTCAAACAAGACTGTAATCACAATTACAAGCAAGCCTTCATTGATTCAGTCATTACTGTAGTTTTTTCTATAATTTCCCAAAATGGTGGTCAAAAATCAAAAGTCCAGTTATTTTGATTATTTTATTTACAAGCTATTGGTTGAGTGTTTGTTAGTTATGTACTCAGGGTCAGTATCAACTTGTTGGTTGATATTTGTTGATATGTACTTACAGCCATGACAGACCAATCAACATTTAACTCTAGATCCATATTATTCTAGAGTTACAATCCCTCATTGATCTCAGTCATTATAATGGTTCTTGCTTCATAATTTCCCGAAGTGGTGGTAAAAAAACAGAAGTCAAGTTATTTTAATATGTGGATGAGTGATGTTATATAATGTACAATAATATTTTTGTTAAAACAAAATTCTTGAGTTAGAGCATTGTATTATTTTGACTTATTTTATTCTATTTTGATATTTTTTAAACTTAAATTAGTGTTTTATCGAATGGAAACAATTCTTACTTTATAATGTTACTTGTTGGTATAATAATTCATTCTTTGGTTTTATTTTGTATGATATAACAATAACCTCTTGTTAAAAGGTAATACAATCTTAATACCATTATCATTTACTGTAATATTGTACTTTCAAGAGAAACAGTCTTGTAAAAACTGAGTAAAAGAGTAACCTCTCGTGAAAAACAATGCTCACACATCATGCTGAACCTGTATGATATTTTTAAATGCCAATGTTTAGGAGATGGTTATATAAAGTAACAAAGTAGGAATTTTAGGGTATACCCAAAAGCTTATCTGTAAAATTTATTAAAATCAACTTATTCACATGACACAACTTATTCTTTGAGTCGTAAGAACAGAAAAACAGAATCAATTTTTTCATTGAATAAACCAGCCCAAGAACAATCTATTAAACTCCTGGGTATATTCTTGGATAGCACTTTGAAATGGAATGTACATATACAAAACATTTGTACAAAACTATCTATAATTATATATTTACTAAAAAAACTTAAACTCAGTGTAAGTACTGATATGTTGATTATTGCCTACTATGCATTCTTCCATTCTCAGATTTTATATGTATACTTTATGGGGAAACAGTGCATACATTAATTTTTTTAATTGCACAAATATGCATTAAGAATCATAAAAGAATTAAATAGTAGAGAATCTTGCTCTCCTGTTTTCAAAGAACTAAAGATAATGACAATCCCATGTTTGTACATATACTTCTGTCTTGTAGATGGTAAAGAAAATGTATTGAAATATTTATAACAAGATCTGATATTCGTAATTACAACACAAGAAAAAACTACACTCTAGATTTACTGAGTGAACAATTAGTCTGTGCTCACGGCCAGTGACAGGTGGCCATAGGTGAGGAGTGAAGAGGGGGCTCGTTTATGAAAACATTACCCTACTCAAACAGTGTTTTGACCAAGTGTTAAATATCTATTATTACTATCAGCTGATGTTTACTATATTGATTATCCATGTTTATTATCCATGTGATTATCCATGAGCTGATTGAACACCGAGTCCACTACTGCCGGTGCGTGTGTGTTGAAATTTGACAGGCCTGTTCATAGTATGTGTTATTTGTTTTTAATTGTGCGTTTCGTGTTTTTGTGTATTTCATTTAATTTTCATGACTGTCGTTAATCCAATGACTACTCTACATTTTGTCCAGCTGATGATGACGTCCTTACGTCGAAACAAGTACTCAGCTTATACAGGGTGTTCTGAAAAAAGGTGCCCATAAGGCAGGGCGTGATTCCTCACATCAAAAGAAGAAAAAAAGTTCTAATTAACATAGGTCCGAAAATGCTTCGTTAGCGAGTTACGGCTAGCGAAAGATTTTGCCTGAATTTCAGTTCCCCTGCTGAAACAAAGCCCTACGGGTATTTGTTGGCTGTTAATTAAGATGTACAATTTAGCGTTCTTAATGTAAAATGAACTGAAAAATTGAATAAAACCGTTTCCAGACCTGTAGCTGCAGTAGTTTTTAAGATATGTGACGAAATACGCGAAACTTGGTCCCGAAAAACAAGTTCCTTTTAGGTTTGAAGCAGATTTACTATGTTAAATGTACAATAAACCCAAAATTTTTTTTACAGAACTTTTAGAAAATTTAATTTCGAAGAGAAAGATGTAAAATAAGTCTATAATAGACAAACGCAACCTTTAAAAAATAATCCTTAATTAGCCTACATACAAAACACATGAAAAATAGACAAAATCTGTTAAGCTCTCTACACAAATGTAATATTGAAATTAAAACAGCTGTTGTAATAAAACAAATTAATGAGTTACTAATATTTTTTATCAAGTAAACATTTTTAACAATCATAAACTATCATACATAAAAAAGTTATCTGAATTATCATTCAACAAAAAAGTTACACTTGTCCTAAAAAACTAACCACGTCACAACA